>CM029125.1:11573895-12016395 GCA_016859345.1 Istiophorus platypterus
ATTTATGTTATTATGATATAGGTGTGAGAGCAAGTAGATAGATCAGGATGTTTGTCATGAGAACATAGGCCCTTAGAGACTAATTATAATATAGGCCCCTATCACAGGAAAGAGCAGCAAAACATCAGAGGAATAGGATTGTGTCAGTTGGCAGGGTGGGAAACGCATTAAGAAAATTTACTTGTCCTGTGAATTAGTACCATCAGAGGAATCACTTTGGCTTATTAGAGCTTGTTTTCAAGCAGCTCCAAAATGGATTTTGGCTTCCTTCCGATCCTTGAACCGAGATGGTTTCAGTAGTCAGCAGAACAGAAAGAACAGTGAAGAGAGACAGAGAAATTGTATGCAGAGCTACGGAAGAGTTTTATTACGCATGCTACAGAGGTAATGCAGTATACACAAGAGACCATGAGAGGGAAAACTCAAAAAGCAGGAAACCAAGCCGCACCACCCTTGTTAGAAAATAATTCATGCTTTAATTGTGCCTCTTCAGAACTATACCAAATCGTTACATTTTGAGCTGTATAAAATTAGACTGAGAGGAAAAATATACATAACTATTTTTTCTGAGCAAATGCCTCATCGTCTCTTCAGAGGTCTTATTGTATCAAAAAAAAAAGGGGGGGGGTAACACTAAAAACTCTGGGCATTTTTCCTGAAACTCACAAATTTTCAGTGTTGTCAAATGCCTGTTTTGTTTTTAGAATAAATTGAGGGAACACTAACGGCACAAAAACTTTGGTCCAACTGAGTAGCCCTCTTGAGTAAACTGTCACATGACAATGAAATCACAGTGGTATCATCTTCTGTCTGCTTCCACAGCATGCAACACTTTCTGATGTGAGATCCAATTGTCAATATACAATGCTCAGAAAACCATTGTCTCTGACAATTACCTCATCAATATGGAAAAAGCATGGAAGGCTTCAACACAGATAAAGAAATGCTTAGCCATGAGCCACGTTATGGTAGCCCTTCTTAAGCATGAACTGTAAAGCCCAAGCTGGGGGAGAACAATTTTACACTGAACATAATTGTGAAACAATTGAATTCAAGTTAAACTGCCGGTGTGTCGCTGTCAATGGCTGCTGTAAAAACTCATAAATGATGCCTCAGAAATATTCCTCACCTGCTGCTAAATAAAAAAGGAAACGCTATGAATCTAAAACTCTGAAACAAAACAAAAAAGCTATGCCTGGTTGGTTTCAAAAATTCGGAAACTGAGGATGACAAAACAGCTTCCATTCTCTCCAACCCCAAAAAAGTATTCAACAACAATGTGCCTGAAAACCATAGGAGGGTATTAATGAAGATGTTGATTTGTATAAACCGTTGAAAATTTCAAGTAAGGCACATAAGTACTATATCTTTTCAACTAAATCAAGAATTAAACATTGGTGTACATTAAACTATCATACAGGGGGACAATTAATGTCAATATTTTGACATAAAAATACAGAGGTACAGTTAAGAATATCTGGGAGGATCCAGGATCTGCAACATAGTCAATTGTTTTCTTTAAAAAAAAAAAAAGTTTCAGTGTCTCTCAAGGAATGACAGGATCAACAAAATGGACCCCCCCCCAACGTCCAGACACAGTCTGAAAGGTTGCTGACCAGCTCCGAAACAGTAAACCCTGCTACCGCCAGGAGTTTGTGGGTCACATTCTCAAATGGTAGACTTGGAGAAGGAGACTCTCAGGTGCTGGTTGCCTCCCATGTTGTAGTTGTGAAGGTCAATCAATGCCTGGATAGCCTCCTCCACTGTTGACATCTGGATCAAAGCCATTTTGCGATCCCTGAAAATGGGACACAGTGGTTGAGTATCACAGGA
Source organism: Istiophorus platypterus (assembly GCA_016859345.1). Classification (NCBI taxonomy): domain Eukaryota; kingdom Metazoa; phylum Chordata; class Actinopteri; order Istiophoriformes; family Istiophoridae; genus Istiophorus; species Istiophorus platypterus. The sequence continues at coordinate 11,575,729 of CM029125.1, forward strand.
AACAAATTTTACTGGGATATGAAACCAAAAATAAATAAATAAATAATAATAAATTTAAAAAAAATAATAAAAATCAAGCAAGAATAATAATTTGTACCTTTAATGGATCTTCAACAGTAACAAACTCCTGTCAGGTCAGGTTCAGTGGATAACAGCAATGTGATGCATTTTATGTGACTTATAAGGTCTACGTACTGGAAAAACTTGAATGCTTTCACAGTGCCTCCAGCGTTGGAGAAGAGCAGCCGCAGGTCATCCTCCATCACATCTTGTCTGTGTAAACGAAGGGCAGAAGTACAGTCAAAAAGGAATTTCAGGCATGTCATGGCACACTCAAAGACTTCTAGATTTGTACTGTATTTGAGACCGATTCTTTGGCATTATGCTGTTCTAGTAAAGTAAAATCTTTGGATTATTTATCATAAAAAAGGACACTTTGTGATAAATGTTGCTGTTTGTTTTTTTTCCCCAATTGTTCGATGCTTTTAGTAAAATCCCATTCACCTCCATTCTATTGGGGTAGAGGCGGAAATGTGGCAAAAAAACTGTACATATAGTTTTGACATCTCAAAATCTGGGCAAATAAATCCAACACTATCTGTATGGATAGATATCGGTAGAGGGAAATAAGAAAATTGATCTGTTTTTTAGGAACACCTCATTAAAACTAATGAGTCTAACACAACATTCCCACAATAAATCTTTCTTTTATGAAGGTTAAAATTTTATAATGTGAAACTGTTAAAAAAAAATGCATAGATTCTGTATGATCATTCTGGAGGCTGCAGTATGTGGTGCTATTAATCTGCATCATGTTATGTTGATGGGTGTTCCTAGTATTTTGTCCACCCTATTCAACAGAACATTCAACAGAAAAATAAACTGAAAACCAAATGAACGTCTTGAATTTTGGGCAAATCTACCCAGTATTATATTAGCCAAGTTATTATACAACGTATATACAAAAGTTACCAATCAGGTTCATTTTTTGGCCTTACTGCCCCACCCAACCTGGGTTCTAAAATTTTATTTTGGCATCAACATGTTTTTTCCACCCCCCCCTTAAAAAAAACAAACAAAAAAACAAAACAAAAAAAAAACTAGGCCACTGTTTTCAAATGTTTATGTTTTATCACATACATCTATATGAGAATGTTGTCTAAATACAGTGACAATAACTACACACTAATAAGAAGCTTACTGGGGCACTTGAAAGAACCGAGTCACCATTAATGAAATTCCTTCATATGGGGTTTTCCTGCTATGACAAATCAAAATGTCTACAGTGATTATGTGGTCTAATCAGTCTGGTATTCCGACAGTGCTGAGTCTGATGTTCTAATCCTAGTTATAAATTTTTCCATTTTGCAATAAATTAATACAAACTATTATAATTCCTCAGTGGACCTGTGTTAACAGCCCTAGATGTTACAAACGATTTTTGGGACACAACTTCTCCTGCACCGGAATATAGAACTGGCGTGGTACTTACGGGATGTTAGAGAGGTGGAGGGTGGCAGACGGTGGGAAGATATTCTGGAAATTTTTAGATCCAGGTTTCTTGAAGCGATGAAGAGGGGAATTGGCATAGTCCTTGGTCAGGCCCTGGTCATCCAAGCCGTCACGAGGCAGTGCTACCGTCTGGTGCTTAGACAATGTCACCCGGATGATCTTCCCATACATCTTTTGGCCATTCAGGTGGCTCATTGCTTTGGTCATGGTAAAGAAAAGGAAGGTTAGTGATGAGAATGCTGCTGATGGGTCAAGTTGTGTTCACTGGCTGGCTTTTTAACCAATGGCAACAATTAGAGAAACACTATACATCACTGCACAGTCAAAACTGGAACAATATTCATATGACAAACAGTGCTTGTATTTACATCAAAGATTCAAGTTTTTTAAAATGAAACCCCCTGAACAGACAGCCCTGTTCTTTACAGAAACCTAATGCTACCAGCAGCCCATAGGCCTCAAAGTTACAAAATGCTCCATGCTGTTACAGTGAAAAGTTTTGAATACATTCAGTTAGCTGGTTGCACTGGGTAATGAGGGCTCTTTATAAAGTAATATTTCATCTGCTTATAACAGCTTTCAGGTTGCCATAAAGTGGCTGTTTTTATTTAGGATGGACATCAGAGAGGGAGATTATAGTGCAGGAGTTGTCTAGTCTAGTGTCTCACTATATATACACACCGTATATATAGTACTGTGTTATCACCTAGTTCAAATTATGAGATCTAATTTTTGGTAGTAGGGCACCAGTTTGACCGTGGGCCATTCAAGTATCCTAAACATCAAGCTACTTGGATCAAAGACTATTTAGACCTGAATGACTGAATTTGGTGGAGTATGATGTCTGCTTACCTAGCTGGGCCTGGTTGGCATCTGACATCTGAATGAGAGCGCTGTCCTTCTTATTGTAAAGAATTTTCACCCTCTGGACATCCCCATACACTCCTGCATTAAAGCCGCAGGCAGGAGGAGAAGGAGGTGAAGAGAAAGAAGACAGACAATTAAAAAGTTAGTATTAGAGACAAGGATATTACAGACAAGAAGCAAAGATGAGAGAGTCGAGTACACACAAGAAATTTACGGTAGAAATGAGAGTGAGAGGTGTGTAGAAAGAACTGGTAAAGAGAGAAGAGACACCCTCTAAACACATGTTATCAAGCTGTGTCAGCTGGATATACATAAGAAAAGCATGCAAAAATATTGAATTAACTGTGCATTTCTACATTGTGAACTTCAGGGCAAAGTTATAAACATTAACCAAAACCAATTAATGGGGCAAAAACGTATTACAAATTACCAAGCAAGCTACTTTGCGCAAATAAATATACATAGGATTGTAATAATAACAACAATACTAACAATAATAGTGACAAATGTATCAAAGATAGAATGGAAATAGAACAAAAACAACTGGTAGAAGAGAAGGAGGGAGAGAGAGAGCGCACTAGAGAGAGAGAGAGCACGCTAGAGAGAGAGAGAGCTACAGAGAGACAGAGCGAGACAGAGAGAGAGACAGAGAGAGAGAGAGAGAGAGAGAGAGAGAGAGAGAGAGAGAGAGAGAGAGAGAGAGAGAGAGAGAGAGCTAACGATAACATACCGAAGAGGGTAAACAGACTTTGGGGCGTAACCATCTTTAGAGGGAGAGAAGAGCAACAAGCAGCGTAAGACAGGTAGAGAGGTAGGAGAGTCGGAGCGGAGCGGAGGTAGAGATGGACAGATCGATCCAGAACGGAGGTAGGTAGGAGGAATGGTGTTTCCCCCCGGAGAGTGATGGAGGTGGTTGGTCATGGAGGAGGGGGGCAGGTGGTAGAGAGGGAGTCATGTTGGGGGAGGGAGAGGTTAATATGGGAAAAGGTGGGGGAGAAGAGGTGATTTGAGGCGTTAAAAAAAATTACCCACCAGCACATGGAGGGAGGGGGAGGCAGGATGAATGGAGGGGAAAAGGAGGGTTGGGAGTAGAGAGAGAGAGGGGGAAGATGAATAGGGAGGCAAATGCAAATTGGGGGAAAAATAAAAGATAAAAAGTGAGGAGGGGGAGGGACAAAAAATAAAATATAGGTCAGTACACTGGAATAATGCAGGTAGTTTGGTCAGAGATAATGGCTTGGATCAATGTTTTCTTGAGTCAAAAACAGCAAATAACTTGTGGCAAAATGTATTTCACCCTGGACAAGCATAGGGTAAAGGTACATTCTTGTCAAAAACATAATAAAATTGGCATTATAAAAACATAACCATGGCAAAAAACAACATGCAACAGGTCAGAAATCTGAGGATCTACAATCTTTCAGCAAGGGAGAATGGTACTAGTGCAATATGAGAAGCTGAGGAAGGGGTGGGGGGTTAAAAAGACCATGCAGTTAAAATTCCTTTTAGCAGCACAAGTAGGCATGCAAGAGTTGATGTGAAGGCCAGTTGAATAAAAAGGTGGCATTCACACAAGTCTGAGAAGCTAAAAGAAAGCTCAAGCACAGTATCTCAAGACCACAGGTTCAGGTTGAATAGTTTAGATACTGTCAACGGCTCCAGGATAATACATTCATTTACACCCAGAGAGAACAGACTGATGAGGAAAGAGACAGAGGCATTAGGTGGAACAAATTAGATGCTATATAAGTCACAGTTTAATAATTTTTTTTAAAAACCAAGGAACAGGGAGAACCAGCAAGTATTTCAGTGAGACAAGTATTTGTTCCTAGAACTGAGACATGGGAGACAACAGAATGGTTTCATATGAGCTAAAGAGAGGTGAGGAGAGCTTAGACAGAAAACAGAAGAGAGACAGTTAGCTGAGTTAGATGTAGTTTGACAAGAGAAGGGAAGGGCAGAACATCAGAGGAGGAAGGAGGGCAGAGTTTGTTTTTTTTTTTTTTTGCAATGATATAAACAACAAATGCTCCTCTCTCTTATGGGGACATAATGAGTCTGGTCAAAAAGGTAAAAGCCAACCGCAAGGCCCTGGGCATGTAAGGGAAACTAGAAAATACATTAAAAAGAAAAAAAGAAAAAAAAAAGTTAGACAAAAATTTTTCCTTCATATCAAAAATAATTTGAATAGCAAGAGGTCTAGTCCATCACTTAATGTGTAAATTCTAAAAGTGGAACATCAGTTGTGTGCTAAGAATGTTTAGTGATTAGTGACCATCAGAGCAGAGACCATAAATAAAACTGCATACAAACTCATACCCACTGAGAGGTTCAAAATGTTACCTCAGAACATAGAAGAATTTTCTAAGGATATGGACTAAATGTTACCAGCCAGAATATAAGATAAAATGTTGTAGATTAAAAAGCTGAAAAAATGTATGGGTGCATTAAACCACCCTCTCATTCTCATTGAATCTAACAGACAAGTTGTTGTTTTGTGCTTTCTAATTTTGTAAGTCTGTATTACTTTACTTACTCACTTACAATTGAAAAATGGAATTGTCAAACATCACATGTAAATGCTCAAAATATGTGGTTTAGTTTGTTGTTCTCAGGTCAAATGTATTGAAAAACTACCATCATTGACCTCCTTAATGTATCCTGAGTGGCAGACACAAGACAATCAAAATGGAAATGGTAGCACAAGCAGGACAACTGTCCATAACCATAACCAGCAGCAACAATAAAAAAAAAAAAAAAACAGGGGGATGAATGTGTTGGGTAGGAGTGGTGGAGTTCAAGCCTTAGATGGTCCATCTGACTGGTGTGTTTGGATGTGTGTTACTGACCTCCTCATTGAGGTTGCTGACAAGCAGGACCCCACTGGATCCTGTCTGTCCAGCTAGAGCTACCCGCCCTGCAGCAGCTGCAGCTGCGGCTGCTGCACTCAGAGGGTTCAAGGCTCCTGACAGGAAGCAGACAAACCAATAATGAACTGAGAACAGCACTTCCATTAAAACACTGCATCACAATGCAGAGGAGGATGCAACCTTTAAACTTTTAAATAAACCTTAATTCTTTTCTATTTCTAGCACTGAAAAACAGCAGCAACAGCCACCACTTAGTATGTATTAATTCAATTTGAAGTCTTCAAAAACTATACAGTGACTACAAATTATTTATCCAGAATCTAATCAAAATATCTCCTAAGAATAAAATAATACTGTCTGAAATCTAATCACATGGCACTGTAATTCAGAACTATTGGGTCATTACCACAAGCAAATGCATCTAGCTAGTGGGTAACAATAACAAAAACAAGATTAAAAGAAGGAAATATAAAAGGGTAATATACCTGGAATCTTACCGAGGAGAGAGTTGGAGTCTTTGCTGAAGGCAGCAGCCACTGTGGGATCAAGGCTAGGCTGGCCATCACCAGCAGGAAGCTCAGGTCGTGTGTAGTCACGACTCTTATCGTTGTTGTACTTGACATTTAGGTTAACTAGCTTGGAAAAGTCAATACGCAGTGTGCAACAGGAGTTGTAGATGTTCTGACCATCCAGTGCCTAGCAGGAGAAAAAAAATCATTATCCTCCATGTTCAACTGTTACATTTGGTAGTACAAAGCACTAACAGTTAACTTGATGGAATGTGACTTGTAATAAAGCTATATCACATGAATATTGGGAGCTGCAGGTAAATGACCTCTCACCAGTTTGGCCTGCTGCGCATTGACAGGGTCACTGAACTGTAGAAGGGCCTGGAACTGATTGTTCTTGGTAAATGTGATTATCTTCATGACTGTGCCAAACTTAGAGAAAATCTGTCAACAAAACAAATAAAATACAAGCTTTACAGATAATAATATTCTTTAACAAGCCAACCAAACAATTTCTTGCTGCATGAGCTCACAAAAAAAAACCAAACAAAAAACAAAAACAAAAAAAAACAAAACTGTTGCTTACCTGTTGCAGTACATCCAGTGTTACAGGGTAGAACATGTTGTCAATGATGATCCGCAGCACAGGACTGGAGATTGCAGCGAGAGCCTCCTGAACATCTGAGCTTGGTGACCCCCCAGACTGTACTGCTGACACCGCCTGCAGCACTGCCTGGGTCCGCTATGGTGTTAAAAAAAAAAAAAAAGCTGTCAATGGCTGTTTTTAAACAATAGAGCACACCAGAAAAGCGTATAACCCATTTTAATAACCATTAATGCACAGAAAACATAACAAGCATTGACAGCTATATCCAGACTTGCCAAATATGAAATAGGCAGCCTCTACCATTGTTAGTAATTAGACATAGACAACATCAATATCTTTTGAATTTTAGACCTCAAATTACTTCAGAATTTTCTGTGACTGAAAGTGTTCCAATTAATGAACAGCTGTAGCATTTGCTTAAAATGAAAATCTGTAGACTCTTAGCAGAATTTCATTAACATTTCTCTGTTAGGCTCTCCCAGCCTGACTATAGAGCTGCAATGATTACTTGATTAACTGATTAGTCAATAGACAGAAAATTTAAATCTGCAACTTTTTGGATAATTGATGAATTTCAAGTAAAAATCCCCAAAATGTGATGATTCTAGCTTTTGTCAGTATCACATTATGGTAAATTGAATATCTTTAGAGTTTTTTACATTTTTGCTATTTGAAGAAAGGACTTTGGGATCTGGGAAACTATTATGTTAATTTTCAATATTGTAAAGACTTAACAACTAATCTACTGTGTGGGAAAATAAGCGGCCAAATAATCAATAATGAAAATAATTGTTAGCTGCAGTCCTACCTGATTGCCAGCATCAGTTTTGAGTTCTTTGTGGTTTGAGTACTGAATAAAGACTGGGACATTGCGGATATGAGGAGTTACTGTGGTGTAGTAGTTAACCATTGTGACAGCTGCCTCCTCTGTCCCCATCTCCAAGAATGCCTAGAAGGAGAGAAAACAAAATTCTGATAAATTCACTAACACTGTTACCACACAAAAAATAATTATCTGACAACTAATAAGGGTGTAGGTTTTTTTAAGTTAAGTAATGTGAGATATTGTGCTAAGTAACAGACAGATAAACAGGTTTAATCTCTTATACATAACCCCTATGCCAGAAGTCAATAGTGTTCGCTGAGTGAATTGTAATCCATCACTGTGATGGCAACAGAAACTTTAATCACACCAACAGACAAAGCTGTCTGAATGTTGAAATGAGGCAGCTGTTGATCGATCAAGACTAACAGACACACCGACACTGGTGCTATGAGAAGGACAAAATAGCTCCACTTGACAGGAATCTAGGGGACAAATGCCAAGTATGTCCTACAGCCATTCTCAGCAGACAGACAATAGGCTTTGGGCCAAATTTTGTAAGGAGCTATGGGCATGTTTCAGATACAGTTTGAGATAGCAAGTCTGATTTGGTCCGGAGTACTTGTGTGGTAGAGCAAGATGTCCGCTGACGTTTGGTTCTTGAGAAGTCGAAACAAGACAACTTTGACCACTGACCTCCAGAGAAAATGGTTTCTCTCCTTGAATATTTTTTTCCAAAACAATTTTAACCTTTTAAACCACCCTACCCTCTCCTGGCTCAGCCCATTTACATTTATCTGCAATGCCAAACTGATGTTCAAAAATGATTTTGTAGGAAAATTTAAAATACCACTTGTTATCCATTTCTTCCACTCACCTGGTTCTTGCCCTTTAGTGTAAGGATATTGGTGACTTTGCCAAAAGGCAAGCCGAGGGCAATGACTTCCGTCTCTGAGGCCTCGTTGGGCAGCTTCCTGATGTGGAGCACCCGAGATGGTGGGGCTTCCTCCACCCTGAGCTTTTTACTATCACTCCCATTTGAAGCCCCGTCTAAAATTTTAGGATAAGCACTGATTAACTATGGTAATCAATACAATGAAAACCAGCCCCACTTAACAGATAAGGCTGGTGATATTTTGTTTTTTTTGTTAGTGTCAAAAAATCCCTTGAAAAGACCAAAACCAACGGTTTCCAAAACAACAGTCTAGTCCATTAGATAATTTGCCTAAAAGGACAAAACCGACAGATTATGTTAGTCTGTCTCACCATACTTCCTGACATATTTACCCTGTCTGTGGCTCTCTGGTTCAAGCCCATTGGTTCCTACATAGGGATAATTCTTTAATACTGAATTGCAGTTATATACTCGCAATAAAAAGGCTAAATAATTTCATAAAACAGCTGGTCACTGTATTTTTTAAGAAATGTCATTGAAACAGGAGGAAATAGTGTGCTTAGCAGCAGGATGGTGTATACTCTGTTAGTCAAAATAAACTACAATGTTTGTTTTTGGTAATGAAGGAACATGTAACTTAGTGCAACAGTGTGGCTCATTGATGTGTTTTAATAATTTTTGGACAACAATTAAGTGCTATGGCACAGAGGAATAAGATATACCAGACTTTAGATATACATACAATACTTGTTAGTTAAATAGGCTCATTGTTGGTTTGGCTCTCCACCATGGGATTTGTTGACAAAAAGAAAAATCTCACAAGATTTATTATTTACCCAATAACTCCCCAAAACCTCAAAATTTATTCCACAGGAATGTTATTAACCTCAGCTATGAATGTGTTGTTGGGTGCTGTACCAATATTATTATAGAATGTATATTTAAATACTCAGTATTTTTGTGTTTGCATGTTATGTAAAAAAGGAACACAAGTTTTGGGAGGCTGATCTCTGGGTTAACATACAGGGCATGTGGCAGATGTTTTAAACTTCAGCGGCATTACTGGAAACATTTATTATTGATACAATTCTTTGTTTTACAGTGTAGATTTTTTATTTACTCTAAAGCTTTGTGACTATTACTTGCCATTGTCCAAATTTACCCCATTTACATATGTGAAGATAAAGATTTTATCCTTTTATCTAGGATTTGGACCTCTAATCTTGTTGTGTCTAGTTGATCACAAAGGCAATCCTCCAGACTACAACAGTTTTTGTCACATCCACAGCCAACAAATTGCTGCTCAAGTAAAGTGTTGCATTGGTTGCACACCTTGAAGTAATTTCTAGGGATTTACAACATGAAGTTGGCCGATATATCATCAGCGAGTAAGTACAAAAAATGATAGTTTTTCTCGTACTGATAACAGAATTTCAGCAACCAATTACTGCCAATAATGCAGCACATGCTGTGGAGTATGAATGCCATTTAAAACCCAGTTCTCAGCGGCAACTTCTGCCTTTCTACCTCTCTCTTCACCTGCTCTGTGCCAGTTACTGTTTGCACCACTTGCCAGGCTGAGCTCTTCACAAACATACATACATACAGCCAACAACAAGGGAGAGGCCAATGCAAAGGAATGAGTATACAGAGTTTGTTGGGCTAAGAGTGAATGAACGAGCTGAAAACAAACACTAATTTTATTTAACTGCTGTATTTCTTTATTTTTTGTTTATTTGTTTTTGTGGCACTTTTCACAAAAACAACCATGTGCTATACAATAATAATCTCCTGGGAGACTGACAATGTGCGCTGTGGTATTATGTCTACACCCTCTCCATGATGGCTGGCTTTTCACTCTGCCTTCCACTGCAGCCTTTTAAATCAACTATAGAAACACTTCTTAAGAACTAGTGTTGAGAAACTGTAGACAAGTCCTTAGCCAGATTACTGTAAAAAGTTTGAACCTTTTCTAGACAGAGGAGGTAATAACTTTAGCTGACTATAATTCGTCTAACAGCAGCTTAAGTTATTCTAATGGTATTTGTAACATAGAAAGGAATGATTTTCAAATAGGAGATATGGCCAGGTGTCGATAATTTATTTTTTAAATACATTTACTTAAGTTTAATTTAAACAAATCCAAAATAAATTAATGTATTCTTTATTCTAGGGACGATGACTGCTTTATTAATATTAGCTGTTGTACAATTGGCACACTGAATTGTACAACAAGCTTTTGTCATTTCAGCAAGTTTGAATGTTTTTTTTCCTCAAGTGAATGCATTAAGGTAGATACTGACTGCTCACATACTGTACTGATCACTACCAAACTGATTCTGCAGCAAGACAGCAACCCTAATAGAGTTGGAGTCAAAGAAATATCTTCAGTGACAAGAACATGGGGTCATGAAACAGATGGTATAGCACCCACAGAGCCCTGATCTCAACATCAGTCAATCTCAGCTTACATGAAGAGGCAGAAAAAAACTGGCACAGTCTATACCATCAGGAGAATTGTGGAATTGTGCATGGAACAACCTACCTTCCAAGTACATTTGAAAAAAAAAAAACAGAATTAGTTCTGTTGTAAAGGCCAAAAGTGGTCAAACCAAATAATGATTTGATTCTTTTATTGTATGCACTTTGTATGAAGGTAAATGATAATAAAGACCATTCACTGAATTCTTTATGAAAGCATCCTTACTATACATTCTAAAATGTTTGCACAGTACTGTAAGTAGGACTGACCATGGCAGCTCACATTCATCCTGACATTGTATTGGCACCATTTATCAACCAGACTACTGTTGTTTTAGCTGTGATAAAGAATTTTATTCTCAATTCAAAAAAGAATCTCTTACTGGATAAAAAAACCCTGCTTCACTACCCAATAGGTAGCTAAATACAGCTTAATAGCTGCCCTGGCATACCATGCTCTGCAGGAATCATTTCATACAGGTATCATTTTTAATTCTGAACTGGTCTGACCTAGTCCAAGTTTGACTTGCCTACTCATGGCATTAAACTCAAAACAAAGTGTCTGCGCACTTTCACAATGATGTGAAATTGGTGGCAGAATAATTTTCATTACAGATCAGAGTAAGTATGCATGCCTATTTTAGAACCACTGAATTTTTCTAACTGTAAGAACACACATATAACTTTGTAGGTGTTATATGTAAGTTATACATAGCTATATGTAGCTTCATTCCTTTACTTACCAGGAGCTATTTCAAGCAGTGGAAAGCAATGTCAATGTTAACTCATGTTTTGCTTCCTTTTCAATCAGTTATTCTCTTCTATTGATGTTAGCATGCTAAGCAGCTAGCCCGGCCCGTCCCATCACATATTACCACTTTGCAAAAGTGACACGTTATATCGTTCAGTCTGCCCTCAATCCAACATAAGATGATGAAGAAGTAGAACGTAAAGGAATGTAGATCGATGCTAAACACAAAGTTTCTTCTAGATTGGTAAGCAAACAGCTGTTAATGCTCACCTTGGCTATTCTTGATAGTTAAACCTTACAAATGGACCCTTTAAGTGCACAGACTGGTCAGTGTGAGATATAATAAAACTATAATTTAATTTTGATATACCTGAAGAGAGAAAAGAGAATTGTGGCTGTTTGCGTCTAAATAATGAGAAATTACTATGCAAGATCCAGGAATGTAAAAATTAGTAATGGGTTAAACTTTAAAAGGCAACTGAATGGAACAGACTGAAATTCTAATCTAAAAACCCATTTGACTGTTGACTATTGTATTCATTTTCAATCACTATAGCTGAGAAAAATAAAAATTTTGTAAATAAAGAAGAAGTTCACATATGCAACTTGCAGACAAAACGATGAGACGTATGGCCACTGTGCTGAAGACAGTGCACTAATGACAATTTATTTATAATGTGCAATTCTATATCTCACTATATTAGACAGTTCTCTAGGCTGATATTAACATGGATGTGGGCAGTGTCTAGCATTCGTAGACTGGGACTCTGATTAAAGAGACAATCTCCCAAAACTCTTGTGTATGCCTTTAACAATGCTCTTATTTTTTTGCCTGAGTATTTAATAGCCTCACATTGTATGTCTTCTCTTTGTAGCAATGTGAACAGTTTTCTTTGAGATGCTTCTGATATCATCTAAAAAGTGAGGAGGTATTAAAATGCAGTGATATCAAAAAGGGCTGTTCTAGTTGCAAGCTTTGGTGTGTGGGTGCCCACCTACTAAAGAGCATGTTGTTATTCAGAAACCAAAAAGCTCCCAAGAGAGAACAGTTAAACCCATGCAGCCCATTTCACTTTTAAAAGACCGAGTTACCATAGTTATGTATAGAAGTATTTTGACAGTGACATCATTTTTGAAATTTGGCTATTTACACCACCACAATCAAGTTGAAATAAAGTCATCAAGATGTAAATGAAGGGTAGATCCTCAGCTTTAATTCAAGAATATCAAAAATATTACATTACCTATTCAGGATTTACAGTCCTTTTAAGACATAGTCCCTCGTTTTCAGAGGCTTCAAAGTAATCAGACGAACCAACACAATTATTATACAAGTGCAGAGTGGAATACAAGTGTGCAAGGTAAGGTTGGAGATGATATTGACAGAATACCATGATCCATGTGTAGCCAAAACAGCTCGTCCCCTCACAACTGGAGGAAGTGGAACCTGTCTGCAGCATGCAAGGTCGGCCCTTAATCATCAGGACACTGCTGTCCATGTTCAAACAAGGAAAGGAGGACTTGGCCCTGAAGAGAGCAGACCACCCTGGCAGAGGGCAACTCCAGCTCAGGGCACAGGACCTTTGGTTGAGAAGGTGTTCCATCAAGAGCAAGCAATGAGGTGTGCAAAAGCTCTATCTCAAGCACAGCAAGGACAGTGGATGAGATGGGAGGGAGTCGAGATCAGAAAGTTCTTTTGGAAGGAACTGGGGAACATGGAGGCACCTCAAACCAGCTTCATCATACAAGCCACCTAGAATGTCCTGCCATCTACCAGAAACCTCAGCCTCTCTGTCCATTGGCAGCAAGTCTCAAAGCACACTCAGTTGGCTGCAAGACAAGCCTGACACAAGGTCATTACACTTAGCAGCACAATCAGGTTCTAAAGTACCTAGCAGCTACTATGGAGACCAGACGGAAATCCATCAATTCCCTACCTCATCCACCACTCCATTCTGCACTCGAAAGTAAGTTTGTCCATAAATGTGCGATGTGCAATGGTTGCTCAGTTCTAGTCAGCTGCAATGGCTTAATAGGCAGGTCAACTACTGGGCTGCTTAAGGACCAACATCAAGCAGTCAAACCTCTCTCCAGTCCTGCCAAACAGGTAATTTGGTTGGTCTTGATAAAGAGTAAAGACACCCCCTGGGCTCTGAGATAACATCAATGGAACCAGGATAAGAAGGGATAAAGAGGAAGGGGGTGCATCTGGGATGCCAGATGATGCTGATGAGCCCTCTGGAGGTGTAATGGGCCTATCATCAAAACACCTGTGAAGCAGATTGCCTGCTAGTAGAAATAGAAGGATGCTTTCTGAAGGGTATAGGGCTATACTATCTGATTCAGCCAAATGCTGCAAAACTGATATAACAGTGCTTGAATGATTCGTCACAGCGCAGATGGATAATGACCCAAAACATACTGTGAAAGCAAAACAAGAGCTTCTCATGTCAACAAAATTTAATATTCTTCACGGACAAGTCAGTTACCTGAACTCAACCCAACAGAGCATGATTTTCACTTACAGAAGACAAAACTGAGCGCAGAAAGATCCGATTACAGGCAGCAACTGACGGCAGCTGCAATAAAGGTCTGGCAAGAAAGGAAACTCAGGATTTGGTGATGTCCATGGTTTCCAAACTTCAGGCAGTTATTAAATGCAAAGGATTTTCATCCAAGTATTAAAAATAATCCTAATATTTAAAATTGTGTTGGTTTGTCCAATTACTTTTCAGCCACTGAAAATGAGGGACCATGACCAAAAATCTGCTGTAATTTCTAAACGGTTAATGCAATATATTTAGCAAGCCCTTGGAATTAAAGCTGAAAGGCTAAAGTTCAATCACATCTTGATGGCTTTTTCCAAATCCATGTGGTGATGTAAAGAGACAAAAATATGAAAATTGTGTCACTGTCTAAATACTTGTGTACCTAACTGTATTAATACTCTGACTCCTCTTAATGCCATTTGTCACAGACTGAACGGCTTGATGCAAATTATTTCAATCCCCTCCTTATTCAGGGGTGGTCGGAACGAACTCACCACTGATACTGCTCATGCCAGAGTTGGGACTGTTGTACATACTCAGCTCGTCTGATCCTCTCTGTGGGAAAAAAAATTCAGTCAGACACAGTTGTGAAATAATGGGAAAAACTATTTCCTTTTTCCAGACAGGCCCTCTCAGACAATAAAGCCACTCTAAGAGGACAGTTAAAAGGAACAAAAGGAGGGTAGCAGAGTAGCTGGAAAGGGACATCAACCAGCAGAAGAGTGGTCTATCTCCTCCTCTGCTGGTGAGAGTTTAATCTTGCTGAATTTAAGATGTCAAGATGTGTCATTTCATCCTGAGCTATACTAAGTCCCATAAGGCTTGCTGGAACTGAAGGGTACCCTGTGCTCTTAAACCTGACTGATGGGATGACGAGGAACCTGGCTAGGGACCCATTACACACACAACTTTATAATAGCTTCATACACCCTCTCCCTGTTTCTGTCTGACTGCATTTGAACCAATTGTTCTTCTGTCACTAACATTCTTTATGGTTACAATAAACTAGACTTAGGCCCTGCTACAGCGGCATGACACAAATAAATTGAAAGGGTAATAAAGTTGTCAGAGTTAGGTCAAAATGTTAGTATGCAGTGCACAAGCTACAAGAATCAAAGACATAACTTCTCACCCAACAGCTGGCAACCCTCTCAGTTTTGTTTTTGACATTGAAATATTGATGAAATAAAAAGGGTGGCAAACCATATCAGAGGAATCAGTATTTTAACACTGTTCTGTTTCCCTTTGAAACAGGACTTTAACTTTGTTTTGTGCTGACAAATATGCAGCTAGTGCTCAAAAAACCTGGTTAGATGGCAAGAACAACAATGTATTTACACAAGGAAAGAGGTTTGTTCAGTGATCAGCAGGGACACAAGACATACCCATTTCATTTAAGACAGTCGAGTGCTATGAAAGCGCAAAACAAATATTTGAAAGAAATCAAATAGTTCTGGTATTAACATCAGGATACAATATTGAAAAAAGGAATTCAAAACGAAATGTGGGCTAATCTTTATTGTGCTTCACTTTATATTTATTTCATAGTTGTTTGTTATGTAACAAAAGATTTAAAATACAGAAATAACCTCAGGCTAAGCCAGCTCTCCATGTTAGATTTTGTGTCTTATGTCCTTTAGTATCTAATTGAAATCACTTAAAATCATCAGTCCAAAAAATTAACATCAATAATTGATATTAACTCAGATTGAAAAAAGAGGGATGAATCAATAATGAAATAAAATGGAGACTGTTTCTCAATGTGAAGAAATGTTGACATTCGAGCTGAACTGATTAGTCAAAAGTAGTTGGCAACAGTTATGAAATCTGATTATACATTGCAGTTAAGAGAAAACTCTTAACTGCTGTTGCTGATTTAAAAAAAAAAAAATCTAATACTACAGTAAATTGATTATGGCTACAACTAAAGATTATTTTAATTAATGAGTAACCTACTGATTATTTTCTAAATTAATTGGTTATTCATTCTGTCATTCTGTCTGTGAATCATTAGAAAATTTCCAATCACATTTCACAGGAGCCCAAGGTGAAATAATTAGAAATCTTCCTTTGTCTGATCAGCAGTCCCACACCCCAAAATGTTTGATTTTATGTGTGTATATATATATATATATATATATATATATATATATATATATATATACACACATACATATTTATACATATTTAATTACACACATACATATATACATATATATACATACACACACACACACACACACACACACACACACACACACACACACACACACATATAAAATGAGTATTGAACATGTCCCCATTTCTCTCAGTAAAAATATTTCTGATGGGGCCATTGTAATGAACTTTTCACCAAATGTAAGCATCAACCTATGCAATCCACACATGCAAAGAAATCAAACCATAGATGTCCATAAATTAAGTTATTGGTAATAATGTTAAATGACACAGGGAAAACATATTGAATACATGAAGGAAGGGAGTTGCAAAAATGCATGGAAAGCCAAGACACCAGCTGAAGTCTATCAGTAATTAGAAAGCAATCCTGCTCCTTGTCAGTGCAAATTAATATCAGCTGGTTCAGTCCCAACTGATGGCCTATAAAAAGGTGTCTCATTACCAAGGTGTCACACAAGAAACATCTTATGATGGGTAAAAGCAAGAGCTCTCGCAAGACTTTCACAACCTTATTGTTGAAAAAACATACCGATAGTATTGGTTACAGAAGGATTTCTAAGCTTTTGAATGTTCCAGTGAGCACTGTTGGGGTCATAATCCGGAAGTGGAAAGAACATCATTTCTCATAAACCAGCCACGACCAGTTACTCCTCACAAGATTTCTGACAGAGGAGTGAAAAGAATTTTCAGAAGAGTTGTCCAAGAGCCAAGGACCACTAGTGGAGAACTTCAGAAAGACCTGTAATTAGCAGGTACAATTGTTTCAAAGAAAACAATAAGTAATGCACTCAAACGCCTTAGCCTGCTTGCACGCTCACCACACAAGACTCCATTGCTAAAGAAAAAGCATGTTGAAGCTCATTTAAAGTTTGATGCAAATTTGGAGAAGCCTGTGAAATACTGGGAGAATATAGTCTGGTCAGATGAGACCAAAGTTTAACTCTTTGGATGCCATAATACACACCATGTTTGGAGGACAAATGGCATTGCACATTCCCCAAAAAAACACCATACCAACAGTGAGGTTTGGAGGTGGGAACATCATGGTGCTGGCCTGTTCTTCAGCATATGGTACTGGCATACTTCATATAATTTAAGGAAGGATGAAAGGAAAAATGTACAGAGACAATCTACCAGAATGCTGAAGATGAAATGAGGGTGGACATTTCAGCAAGACAATGATCCCAAACACACAGCCAAGGAAACTCTCGACTGGTTTCAGAGAAAGAAAACAAAGCTGCTAGAATGGCCCAGCCAATCACCTGACTTTGAGTCCAATTGAAAATCTACAGAAAGAACTAAAGATCAGAGTTCATAGAAGAGGCCAACAGAACCTTCAGGATTTGAAGACTGTGTGGAAAAATGGGCCAAAATCACACCTAAGCAATACATGCAACTAGTTTCTCCATACAGGAAGTGTCTTGAAGCTGCCATTACCAACAAAGGCTTTTGTACAAAGTATTAAACATGTTCAAGCATGTTCAATACTTTTGTAAGCATGTAAGCATGTTCAATACTTTTTCCCTGTGTCATTCCATTTTATTACACATAACTTAATTTCTGAACTTGTTTGTTTTGGTTTCTTTGTATGTATAGATTACTTGGGTTGTTACCAACATCTGGTGAAAATTTCATATTAACAGGCCCTTTTAGAAATATTTACTGAGAAAAATGGCGACATAGTCAATACTTACTTTACTTGCTGTGTGTGTGTGTGTGTGTGTGTGTGTGTGTGTGTGTGTGTGTACACACACAAAAGATATAGCTATTTCACTAGTCACTGCTGCCGTCTTTGAGACCTTCACCAATATTGCTTAATACAAAAAATTCTTTTTCAATATGTCGTCCAATCTCAACATTGTTTATTATTGAACAGCAACAGTATGCAAGAAAAATAAGGTGGATGTAGTTTCATTATGCAACAAAAAACACCTACAGCTACCAAGGCAGGCTTATTTGAGTTCTGTACTGAACACCAATTGAAAAACAAAGCAGAAAACTCACCTTCACTCCAACTGCAACATCACTGATGCTGAAAGAGAGAGTTTTCATCTGGTCAACATTAAGGGACTTAACATGGTTTTGATGAATCACATATTTCAAAATATTTCCAGGTATTATGAAAGCATTTAAACAGATTTGTTAGAGAAAGTCAAAGGACACAAATGTTAAAAAATGATGCCACTTGAGGGAGTACAACAATAACCATAACGTTAATAGTTGTACTGACAACCAATGATATTTAACTGTATATTTTTATGTAGACTACTGATACATGTTACGTCTTTCATTTTGAAAAGAATGCCTCAGTGCATATCGATAAATAACTGTAATTAGCACGTCCCCTAAAACATTAACATTACTTTTTTTTTAATGTCTAACTACTCCGACCCATGCTGCAGTGTGTAACCTGTATCTGTTTCCACTTTATGTTCTCTTTTTAAATGAATGATTAAAATACTTGGTCTGATTCTCAGGGCATCCTAAACTAATACTCCAAAATTTCCACCATATGTAAATAAATACATAGCTAAATCTGTATATTCTTCACCACATCCTCACTAGTTGGCTTCATGCTGTTATGGGGCTCATTCTCAAGTAACGCTGAGATCGTGCTTCATTAAACCCCCATGCATGGTCAACCTATATTCTTTGAATGACACACCCCGCGACACTTAATGTAAAATCTGATTTTGACAACTCAATGTAGTGTTATTAGCGTGATGGCAACGCTAGTTACCATTTAAGTAATGTGTCATTTTATCCGCTCTGTTACGATAACGTTGGGTTTGGGGATGCTTTTGTTCGAACATACACACCAGATACACCTAATGCTATGAAAGATCCAGCAGTTATAACCAATGGATCGATCGCCAAAGCTAACTTAGTTAGCTACAACACAAAGGATCAACAGTACTTTACCTTCGTTAGCATAACGGTTTGCTAAACTTCACTAGCTGCTTCGTTAGCACACGGCTAACGACTGTGAAGAAGGAATTGATAATGGGACCGTATAAACAAGTCTCTCTAGGACGTCGCAATATACGCTTATCATTTTTTTTAAATAAAAAGATAGGTTACAACGCAGCTAGTGTAATAAACAGAGGGCGTTAGCTAAGTTATGCTAACATGTTAACATTAGGGACTTCCTTAATGAAAGGGAGCGCGTGGCTATGGAAACCCGTTAACACAAGAATCGACTCCTCCTCGTCCCCGTAAAAAAATATGCATTCACACAGTAAGTGATCCCAGTATGTGACAAGATGTAGTTAGCATCGCCGATGAAACATTACCCGTCCATTTCTGTTAAGATTTCGCAGGTACGTCCGCTTTCAGTCCTATTTTCTCTTTAGTTTACAGCCTCACTGCCCGAGCGCTCGTACACATGAGAGCAAAATGGAGGCAAGACGATGCAGTAGCGAAAATGACCGGAGAGTCCCGAAGCTGCTGAGCGCCGGTGAGCCTCGGAGACCGAAAACACATGTATATCTATTTGTAGTTTTCTTAAGGAACACACATCGATCAGCCACAATATTACTTATAGTAACATTAATCAAGCAACTAGCCATCGATTGACGCCACAAGCTCCTATAAAAGACATAAATTTAAAGGAAAAACAGGGACAGGATTAGTTTCACATAACTTTTTGCTTGTAGTGTTTGGATGTCAAAACAACGGCATGTGAGGGGCAGTGCGGTAAAGACAAACGCTGTGATATTGCGAGAAACTTAGATTATATAAAATGAACTGTCAGAAATAAAAGGATGGATTCTGGTGATGAAAATGAGACACGCCTCTCCAACGGGAGAATAATAAAGAGGAGAGAAGCAGAGCAGCCAAAACTTAGTGATTAAATATAATCTGGTGAATTGTTGTAAACTTAAAGATAAAGCATTGCCAAATAAATGAAATAATACATTGGTTGAAATAATTGTTGGGGTTTAATCATAAGCAATTCAGATATAGTAGTCTTTTTTTCACAGTTAACATTTTACTACTAAGAGCACGTGACAGTTATACATTTATACGTTATCTGAATTTAGTCTGCTGTAAATAAGTAAATAAATAAATGAATAAATAAATAAAACCTGCTTATAACATGTTTAGAATATTCTTGAAAAATTATTTAACCTTATTAATTTGCAGTATCCATATAACTTGATCAAAATGACCTATTAGTCTTACTGTGTGGTTTTGAATGTATTAGGAATACAGATATGTTTAATAGTCCTGAAAAATAGGCTATAGCCAAGACAATCATGGACCTTTCAACAATAACACTAAGAAAATAATTTTGAGATCAATTTAGAGTTCAGCTCTTGGGAAGCCTTTATGTTCCCATGAATATATAGATAATAGTTCAGGAATATATCTGATTTGTTCCATATACACTTAGGTTCTTAAGTATTTGGACAGTGACACAGTTTTTGTAATTTTGCCTCTGAACACCACCACAATGGATGTAAAACAAAGGAAATGAGATGTGATTGAAGTGTAGATTTGCATCTTTAAATTAACTGGGATTCACAAAGAGATCACATTAATCATTTAGGAATTACAGCCATTTTTATACATAGTATCTCATTTTCAGGGGTTCAAAAGTAATGAGACAATTGACAATTGGTCATTTTCATGGCTTATTCACTCATTAATTCATGACAAATAAAGCAGATAAAAGATCTGGAGTTGATTCCAAGTGTTGACCTTGCATTTGATAGCTGTTCATGGGAACTCTTAATATGCATTCCAAAGAGGTGTTGATGTAAATGATGTAGACCATCATTAGGCTGAAAAAACAATGGCAGAAACTTTAGGAGTGACCAAATCAACAATTTGGTACATTCTTAAAAAGTGGGAATGCACTGGCAAACTCAGCAACACCAAAAGACCAAGGGAGAATAACTGAAGTGGATGATCATAGAATTCTTTCCTTGGTAAAGAAAAAACCTTCACAACATTTAGCCAGGTCAAAAATACTCTCCAGGAGGTGGGAATATTATTGTCAAAGTCTACCATCAAGAAAGGACTTAATGAATGTAAATACAGAGGGTTTACCACAAGGGCCAAACCCCTAATCACACTCGAGAACAGATAGCAGAATTAGACTTTTTTTCAGAAAAAATCTAAAAAAGTTTTCCCAGCTCTCAAATAAGATTCTTTGGGCAGATGAAACCAAGATTAACCTGTACCGGAATGATAGGAAGTGAAGAGTATGGAGAAGGAAAGCAACAGCTCATGATACAAAGCTACCACATCATCTGTCAAATATGTTGGAGAATGATATTGCACGGGCCTGTATGTCTGCCAATGGAATTGGGTCACTGCTGTTTAATTATGAATTGACTACTGATAGAACTAGAAGGAGGAACTCTGAAGTGTATACGGCTATACTGTCAGCTCAAATTCAGACAAATCCTGCCAAACTGATAGAACAGTGCTTTACGGTACAGATGCCTAATGAACTAAACCATACTGCACAAGCAACCCAAGAGCTTCTCAATGCAAAGAAGTAGGATACTCTTCAATCGCCAAGTCAGTCACATTACATCAACCCAAATGAACCTACTTTTCACTTACTGAGGACAAAACGGAGGGCAGAAAGACCCACGAAGAAGGAGCAATTGAAAGTGGCTGCAGAAAAGGCCTGGCAAAGCATCTCAAGGGAGGACACCCAGTATTTGGTGTTTTTTTTCATGGGTTCCACACCTCAGACAGTCATTGACTGCTAAGGATTTTCATCCGATTTAATTATTAAAAATGAATTATTAAAATGATTTAAAAAATAATCCTTATATTTATAATTATGTTTGTTTATCCAACTACTTTTGAGCTGCTTAAAAATCAGGACTACGTGTAAATATGGCTGTAGTTCCTAAATGGTTAATATAATTTTTTTTATGAATCCCTTTAAGATGAAAGTCTACACTTCAATCACATCTTGATTGCTTTGTTTCAAATCCACTGTGGTGGTGTACAGAGGCAAAATTACAAAAATTGTGTCACTGTCCAAGTACTTATGATGTAACTGTATATGTACAGTACATGTAACTGATAACCTCATGAGAAAAATACCTGTTTCTTTAGCAGCTACATTCTCCATGGGGTAGAGTAGAAATAACAGTCATCCTAGGACCTTTGACTCAGACTGGCCCACTAAAACCCATCTGGAGACATATCATTACATATGGTCTGTATCCCACTTTACAATAACCATTTAGTAAACAGAGCTTAAATTAACTATGATGATCTGTTGTAGGTACCCACTGGAAGAGGTCCCGGTTCTCCTGATGGCCACTCAACCATTGCCAGCTCACCTCTAAATGTCTCCATGTGAAAATATTAGTATTCATTAGGAGTTGGATTTGAAAAATAGTAAAATATCTGGCTGCTCAGCTACTAAATGCTCCATTATGTTCAACAGCAACTCTATAACAGAGTCTGTCTGTTGTTTGGTGTTGAGCAGGTGGTGTACAGTTGGTTTATCAGAGCCTTTTCTCTGAAAAAGCTGCTGTCAAAAACAAGGTTGAGAGCAGTGAGACTGAACAAAAACAGTAAAGTTGAAAGCCATCAGACCAACACAATGAAGTTAAAAGAAGTTTAAAAGCTCTGCAGAGCTGTAGGGGAACTGCTAGAGTTGGTGATAATTTTCTGCAGACTCGCCCTACAGGTAACCCCTTTCACATTACACACAATCATTTGATACAATATAAAGATATTTATTGGTACAGCCTAAAATGTCTGATTAACCTTGGGACATAGGTGTTCTCAGTATATCAAAGGAATGGTACACTGTGACATATATTTATTTTCATTGTCCATATAACATCTTGTTCAAATCACAGAACATCTCCTGGACATTTAGAACTTCCTGAAAATGTCTGATTAACATTATTAAAAGCCTTCCCAGAATGTCAGGGCAACCATAAACAATAATACCCAGTGAATGTTAATTTGGTCCATTCAGATGAATTTTTTTTTTTTTTAAGCTGGGCAGTCAGGGGCTCCATCTTCATGCAAGAGGAAAGGAAAAAGAGAATAAAACAGGGTAGTTTTTACATAATGATTAATCTTGACAGACATACATCACGCTCATGGGCTCCTGACAACGTCACACCCTGTGTGAAATTAATGCCTAACTGCTTATCTTAAAGGACCTGGGATTTAATTAAAAATGACATTTCCCCAAAGACTTGTGCTTCTGAAGCTGCCATGTTGAAATTAGCTGATGAGGGGCCCTCTGAGCCAAAGGGAAATAAGCAACCTGTCAAATGCTCAGCAAATCACTACCGTTTATCAGTCCTGCTCACTGCTCAGGAAATAACAGTAGACTGACATCCTGCATGGTGCCCACTGCACCACCGATACAAGTCATACTGTTAATAACAAGAATGAGGGAGACAAATAAAATGCCTGTTAAATGTGATATGGAGAAAAACAATGTTGTTGGGCTAAATCTGGGAATAGGTTGCTGAAATGAGCTCTTAAGTCAGCACAGCCATTTTTTGCTTCTGACAAAGGCATACTATATCTCTTGAAATTTCTTCATTTTGTAATGAAGACTTTTTCAGTATTAAATGAAGGTTATTATTTATCCCAGACCTAGACCTATTGCTGAGAGTACTTCAAATCAAGTATAAAAAAACAATCATGCTGTTGTTTCCTCAAGCAGTACAAAAACAAATGAAATACACGTGGTTGAAAATTTTGCAGATACGTCCTGTACAAACCTTTTGAGACTTGGCTAACACGAATGTTTCCTCATGTCGGGGAAAAAAATGTAATTCAAGTAAAGTTATGTGATTTCTCAAAAGATGGTTGCTGTTTCAGGTTGAAGTGATTGAAGTTTGATTTAATACTGCAGAAATTGTCAGTTGTGCCAGGCTCATCAGTTTTGCAAGACTACATCTGCCATATGGCATTTGGAGAGAGCATGTACTTGCTTTTTCATTCCAGGCTCATCAAAAAATGTTTTTTTGCCAAAACAATACCGTTTAATAAGCTCATTGTCATCGAATGTTTATATTGTTGCCTGAACCCCCTCCCCTAACAATTCTGAACAGGTTAGGACTCCGCTAGAGATCTCTCAGATATTGGCAGAGATAGGTGTCATTACAAGGATGTGGAATATTGATAAAATGTTTTTACTACTACAAATAGGAACAAATTGCATCACACTTTCTTTTTAGCCTATAAGAGCTAATCTTCCACTCGCGAGTTGGTTGACAAATACAGGCTCAGAACCCTTGGCAATATATAGGCCTAAAATTGTGAACTCTATTACATGGTATTAATGGCCAAAATCAGTATATGTATACAGACTTTTTGGGTCCCTACCCCACATGCCAACACAGAGCTTTCATCTCTTGTTTACAGAGGTGTCACAGCAGAGGAATTATCAAGGGGAGGACTGTGACAGGCTCAGTCAGAGGTGATGTCATCACAGCAAAACCTGTGAGGACAAGGGCACTGCTATCCCATCGGGCTGTCTGTGGGTTGAGAGACTGGATGTGTTGCTGGAGGTGTGAAGTGTATGTCAGTGGGTGTTGCCTCCAATATCACCCTCACTTTTAATAAGCCACATTAGTTTTGAGTGTGGGTTGATATGTACACTGCTGCTTCCACAGGACAGGGAACACACAAAAACACACACACACACAGTAAGTAGGGTACAGTGGAGGCTCATGAGTAAGCCATCACTGCTGATGCACAGTTGATATTCAGGTTTGTAATTTAGCCCTGCACATTTGAAATTGAAACATTTAAACAGAGAACAGTAATGTCATCAAATGTCATTTGTGCCATGGCAACCGGCAGGAAGATAAATGTCATCTTGTGTGAGAATGAATATTTCTTCAGGGTCGGAGAACCCATTTATTAAAATCTTGGTGCTGATGCTCCTCTTTGGTAAAGCAGCAGTATTCGCTGTCATGTTTCACAGTGACCCTCCAACTTGACATTTTGATTTCTTTCATTTTTTTTCCTTTCCAGTCTTCTCTCAGAGCAACAGCATGCATGCCTGTATTTGTGTGTGCGGGTACATGTGTTTAAGTGTGCCATAGACAAAAAGCCACCCATTCTAAAAGGTAAGACAAAGTGAGTGTCTGAAATGTCAGGTTGCCAACATGGCCACTGGTGACATGGGAGATTGGCACATGTGCCAGGCATCCTTGGAAGAACATGTCCTTACTGCTATAGAGGACTTCACTCTCATGATGTTTGACCTCATTTCTCACTGCTTGCCATAGGAGATTCTGAAGCTGAGACCTCTTGGAAATGGCGCAAGGGAGACAGGGAAAATATTGGCTTCAAAATAGATTTTTCCACATCTACATGCATTTAACCAATGCATCTTTTACTGACAACAACTGTATGAAGAGTGTCAATTCAGTATTATGCAAATGTATTCAGTAGAATATCACAAATATTCATGGATTGCAGTGTGTTGCAGAATGTTAATTTTATGTGCTTTGACACTGTGCTGAATAACTAATGATGTGGGACTGACCTGTTTGCTTGAATGCCTATCACAAAAACTACACTCTTAGCTGCAGAATGAGAAGAGAGAATGGCTGCAGACTCTCCCACTTTAACTGATCAAACCGATAAGTTACTGTCAAAGCAAACTCATCTATTTTAACATGGAAAAAGGCTTCTAGGCCAGTTTTGGCTGATACGGGCTTTGTGTAGGGCTGACATTGATACCTATTTTTTAGGGGCTGAAGCTGCTGATGCTGGATAATTTGTGCTGATATCGACTGTCTCAAAGTTAGATCATTTTTGCTCTTGAAAAAAATATTTAAAGCAAAACTTTTAAAAAGAAGCAACTCAATCTTCCTCCTACAACTGAAAATATGAAATAATAACGATTAACTCACATCCCTACTTTAAATAGTACACACATTCAACAGTTTTATCGATTAAGCTAAAAAAAAAAAAAGGTATCTGGTTCATCTCACCTAGCACTGAAAATCCTGGACAATGGTTTCACACCACTGGTTACCAACTTCTGTGTACCTACCCAGGAAGTGCAGATGGAAAATAACCTGTCTAATTCTGGTATTAAAACCAATAATAACTTAAACTTGCTCTGTTAGATCTGTATTTATAAAATTTAAACCTGCATTAATTATTTTTAACTTCAAATTGAGAAGATTGAAACATTTGCTAGACACATCATTGACATACTATCATTATGTTAACTTAATACGTCTAAAATGATAGTTTACAAATATTTAGATATCCAGCATACATAGCAATATCAGCAAACCCATTTTTGAGTCATGTTTGTGTACACCTGATGAATATAGGTCCAGTATTAACTCTCTTTTAGCTCTATTTTTGTTTTCCATCAGCACCTGAGAAAAATGTCTCTCTTTGGCTGCTAAATGCTCCACAGAGTTCACCAGCTAGTCTCACACTGTGTCTGCTGTTTGGTGTTGAGCAGGTTTTTTAAAGTGGGTTCATCAGAGCTTTTTCATCCGATGCAGTTGTTTGCTGCTGCTGGAAACAAGGATGATGAGTGAATAAACAGCTAAGTTGTGTGCCATAAAACCAAAACAGATGCTATAACGCTTTATAGAGCTGAGTATAATTACAGAGTTGGTGATATTTATCTGTGCGTTTATCTCTATAAACAACTTGTTTCACATTACATAAAGTCATTATCCATTGATAAAATTAAAAAAATATTGATCAGTGCAGCTCTAAAACAGCTGTGAACTGAGATATCTTAGCAAGCCTTGTTTAGATTCTTATTCATGTCAGGGTTTTACGGTTTCTCAAAAAGCAATACATTATGAAACACTGACATTAAAACTAATTTTCATCATCATTATGGAGAATTTAGTCAATGATGTCTTACAATAATTTCAGATTCATAAAATCTATTCATCCTATTAAGAAAAACATAATCACAATGAGGTACGAGGTGATTATGTCACACAGTAATTACAGTTATAATTGCATAACCATATATGGTACAGACAACATCAAATAGACACAATATACACTTACATACATCTTACACCTCCCACCCTGACTCTAATATTAAAACAACTTCCAAAACAAATTCCACATGTGATAATATTACATATCGATTTCCAGTGTGACAGCATAGAAGTTCCTGTGTCTCTCTGAGGGGACAGACTCAAAGAGAGCTTTGTCTTTTGCCTCCACACTGTACTGAATCAATGTGTTGCTATCCACGCAATAGCTTCAATATTCTCCCCTGCTCTGTTTCCAATTTGGTGCTCGATTGGAGACATCATTCTTCAGTTGTCTTCACAGAGAGTGGCTGTCAGTGGGGATGTTAGTCTATCCACTGGCCAGTGGGCTGTGGAGGCGGCATTACATTTGTGTTGTGAGTGCATGCTCCCTTGGGTATTGAAGAGCACTGCATGCTCTATTGTTGTTATCCTCACAGTTTCTTCTGTCTTCACTCTTGTCACACAACAATTGATTTCTGCCTTTATGTTTTAAAGGTAGAAGTGATTATATACACCTGTGAAAAATGATATCAGAATGTCCAGATTTTTTTTACCTTCAAATTTATAAAGAGATGCATGTACACACTATCTAACTATCTATCTATCTATCTATCATCTATCTATCTATCCACACAAATACTGTATATACATGTACATGCATCTTTTCTTTTTATTCTAATAACAGATGAAACAACTATGTGTAATGTGAAAGGGGCTGCTCATAGTGTTGAGCCCATGGAGAGTCAAAACCCAATTCTGTTGTTCCCCTCAGCTAAATGATTTTTTTTTTTTAAGCATCTTTTAGTTCATTGTCCTGGTTTTATAAGACATATCTTTATTGTTTTAGTTCAGTGTCAGAGCTTTCATCTTCTATTTCCCAGCTGTTTTCAGTGAAAAAGCTCTGATGAACAATTTCTACGCTACTTGCGTAACACCAAACAGCAGACAGACACAATTAGAAACTTGCTGGTGAACACAGTGGAGCATTTAGTGTGTATAAATTGATCCCTGCTTGCCAACAGTGTGTTTGTCATAACAAATTTATAAGGTGATAGGGCTTCAACAATTTTGAGATAAGAATAATAAAAAGATGGAATTATAAGAAAAAGCTTCAAAAATAATAATGACAATAAAAGCTTCAATGATGGCTGTATGTAAATTATACAACTGTGCCTAATTCCCATCAATTCAGAAAAAAATTAAAAAAAAAAAGAGCCAGTGTTTTAATCTAGTTAGAGAAATTTTAAATGGGCACTTATAAGGCATTATATGGGATAATAAGCAGATAACAATAATTACTAAAATAAGATATAATAAACATTACATGAAAAACAGTAAAAATCTGAAAAGTTAATGGGGAAACTATTTATGACACTATATTAAACTGAAAGTGATTCTCTTGCTGATGATGATCTCTGTAGTGAAAGATCATCTTTGCTGCTAATGCTTTTATAATCTGCTAGTAAGACATCACAGTGTACTTAAGATAAAATGTTGCCCACACTTTCTCATGCAATTTTGCCAAAGGAAAAAAAAAATTAATATATCATAAAATACTGAGGCTATTGGAGCAGAGGTGGAATTGGAGCATAAAAATGTTTACCACTTACCAGAATAAATGAGTGTGAATCACATCAAAATTTTTACCACTCCCTCTATATTACTGTTTTACTGGCCATCCAGTGTTGACCCCTAGATAAAGTACCAATAATGCTATTAGTGCATGATACCACAAAGAACAAGGTTGATGATCTTTTTTTTCCTCACTGGGAACTAATTGTATCTTACTAATAACTATTGTGTATGTATCCAAAGCAACATGATGTGAGAGAGACTGTTCATATTAAATTATATAATGGTGTTCTCAGAAAAAAAAAAATATAAATTCCTGTATCAGGATCATGTTTAGGCCGCAATATAAAAAATGAATTAGTTCCTGGTTATGAATGTTTATATTGGCAAATTTAAAAAAGTCATATCCAACCTGAATTGAACTTATAAAAAATAAAACTTTCAGAAATACATGGAAACATGCCACATGAAAAAATAGACTGAATTTAGTTTCCACTTCCATTTATATATGGCACTGTGTAATATTATTCCCATGCAAAGCTTTTTATTCTAAACATTAATACACCTGTTAAGGTAAGCTGTTGTGTGTTTGCACACATCCACGGCAAACCTCCACCCCACCCCCATCTCAAAATTCATTCATATGCGCGTTTCTCATCAAGGCGGGAAACCTTAAGTCATTTGTTTTCAGTGTGTGAAGTATTCAGTGATGAATATGCATCACTGTGTGAACATGTGCTTGCAAGTCTGTGCTGAGAGGTGCTGAATTTCATATTCCTCTCATCTCTTTCTTTATTGGGTTGTTTACCAACAGAGCTGAATACAGAGCAGTTGGGGATGGTGAATAAAAGTGAGGGCAGGTGAGTTGGGGGTGCGCGATGTTCGATTTGAGAGCCATTTTTCAAAATTTGATCCAATTTCTGTAATTCCCAAGCCTCCTGTTCAAAGGTTCCACCACTCTCCTTTCCAGTTTGTGACAGGCAGAGAAGCCCAAGTGCTGAGGATAATCGAATAATATATTCACCCACCAGCCCATAAACCACCCGACCACTACCTACACAAACTGATATGGGGCCGATTTACACAATATCGTTACATTTGCAGCACTCAGGGTGTGTTATGATTATAAATATGAGGGGAAACTAAAGGTTGCAAGCTGTCTGCTGTCCCCTGGGCTCAATCATCACCTCTCTCTCTCTCTCTCTCTCTCTCTCTCTCTCCCTATCTCTCTGAGCTGCAGTTGAGGTGCTCAATGACAATATGGCTGGAATTATTGGCACCCATAAAGTTAAAGTACAGGATTTAGAGAATCTTCAGAAACAAATGCAAAATAACCAACTAATTGTATAATTAGAATATTTGATAAAATGTTCCAAGTTACTAAACAACCGGAAAATTGCTTTTATGTAATGAAATGAGAAATACAGACAAAAAATGTATGCTGAATACAATTATCAGTGAAACTTTATTGAATTTTGGGTGTAAGAAGCTTCTAAATGGCTCAAAGAAAGGTTTAGAGGCTATCAATCTGGCTAAAAGTTCTGCAACCTAATATTAATACAATTAGTATTGCAACCCTCTCTTCTAAGGTTATATTCATATGCAACTAAGTTGCAGTAGCAAATGAATTTTGCAGCAAATGTAATGCTACCAAGATTATGTTTTTATCAGCAATTATCACTTTTCACTGTTCGACCAAAATGTTCATATTGAAGGTATCATAAAATACGCTGATGATGCAATGACAGCTATGCCAAAAATGTATTTGATTTGTTTACTCAGTAAAATCCTGATTGCTCAAGTGAATCTCTAAAGTAAGTAATTTTTTTTTCAAACTAGACACAGTTAGACACATAGAACCATGTGACGGTTGAGCTCCAGGTGTGCTCCAGGTCACCTAGCCTAGAGATCCTGCTGAGGCTCCCTGGGTCTCCTGTGATAGCAGAACCTCTGGGGCAGAGCTGGTTCACAGCAGTCATTGAAAGCCAGTGGAGCTTGAAACAGTATGTGGACAGGCTTTTGCAGGACCTGACACCTATGAGAGATCTAATGTAACTTTTCCTGACATCCTAGGGTTTGACACATTTTGACAAAATCATTAATTTTATGCAAGGTAATCACAACAACAGCCGAGGACAGTGTCTGATTACCCACTCCATACTGTAGCTCTATCTCATAGAAGTCTAAGTCAATAAGAAAGAAGAAAAATTTCAATGTGGAGACAAAGTTTCACCAGCACCTTTTGTCTTATGTTTTGGTATGATACTTTTAGATTAAGGTTAGTAATGGAGTTCGTTCTGGAGATTTTTTTTCAGTGCATCACACTACTCTTTTAGATGAAAATTATCCCAGTTTGTTATAACTTGGGTCTTACTTTCCCAGTTTTGGCTATAATTTCTACTGAGCATGAATGTAATAACCAAAGTAAGAGAACTGAGAACTTGGCAGCTGGGAACATGGCAACAATGGAAATTGAGGAGGCACTATACAAGCCAACAGCTGAGACTAAATTACCAACCAGTCAAAGACTTCCAGGGGCCCTTAAAGTTCCATGTTCACTTTGTGTGGTTATTTGATTGACTGAATTTTTCTTTGTTTCAGCGGAAACAATTATGGCCTTACCTAATGTTAGGCTGGTGGAATAGCCCACAGCTCTTTTTTTTTTTTTTTTTTGCAGGAGCTTTCATAGTAGCTTAACATTGTCCTGTCAGCAGTGTCTCCAGATTATCCGAACCACTCCTTATTTGGACAGCCACAATGCAATAGAGGCCCTTTTTCTGGTTTGTTCTTGCCGTGTGATTTGAGCTGGAATCAAGTAAATGTTTGGCCTTTTTTTCCTTGTTTTTTTTAAACACAACAACATTACAAGAGTGTAATGATAGGACGAAAGTAAGCTCCAAACTTTAGCCATTATTGTCACAGGGAATTCGTTGCTGCATGATAGAATATGATGAGTTGCTTTAGCTGCTGTAATCCATATCACACTACCAGTGTGGATTCAGAATGATACAATCCTTCATTAAAACAGCACATGTAGTGGTGGGGTCACATTGTTTAAGGTACACTGAGACAATGATATGTAATCCAGGAAGTCCAGTTAGAATAACAAATTAATGTGTTTAAAGACTTCTCAGATGCCAAAACATTGTACAGTTTGTAACACTCAAGATATGATCTCTTTTTCTGTTTCTTGTCATTACTCTTGCAGCAGCATTCTGAATCAGCTGGAGACTAATGTTTTAATCAAGCCTTGAAGTTACAAAAGCATGTAATAGTTTTTCTGCATCATTTTGAGAAAGGATGTGCTTAATTCTTGCGATATTACAAAGGTGAAAAAAGGCAGTCTTTGAAGTTTGTTTTACATAGGAGTTAAAGGACATGTCCTGATTGAAGACAACTCCAAGATTCCAAGCAGTGTTGCTAGAGGCCAGAGCAATGCCATCTAGAGTAAGTATATCATTAGATAATGTGTTTCTGAGGTGTTGCAGGCCAAGCACAATAACTTCAATTTTGTCTGACTTCAATAGTAGGAAGTTCCTGGTCATCCAGATCTTTATATCCTTAAGACATACTTGAAGTTTAGGTAACTGATTGATTTTGTCAGGCTTCATTGATAGGTACAATTAGTTGTCATCTGCATAACAATGGAAGTTTATGGAGTGTTTCTTGATAATTTTACCTAAGGGAAGCATATATATGGTGAATAGAACTGGTGCAAACACAGAACCTTGTGGAACTCTGTGACTAACTTTTGGATTCATTGTTAACGTGCACGAATTGAGATCGATCTGATAAGAGGACTTAAATCAGCTAAGAGCAAGTCCTTTGATGCCAATAAAATACTCCAGTCACTGTAATAGGATTTAATGGTCAATAGTGTCAAATGCGGCGATGGAGACAAGTCCTTTATCTGATGCAGTTAGCAGATCACTTGTAACATTCACCAGTGCTGTCTCCATGTCATGATACACTCTAAATCCTGACTGAAAATCATCAAATCAACTATTATTATGTAAAAAATCACACAACTGGTTGGCGACAGCTTTCTCAATGATCTTGGAGAGAAAGGGAAGGTTGTATATGGGTCTATAGTTGGCTAAAACATCTGGATCAAGGGTAGGCTTTTTAAGAGGAGGTTTAATTACAGCTATTTAAAGGACTGCAGTACATAGCCTGATAATAAGGGCAAACTGATTATGTCTAATAGCTAGCTAAGAGTAGAACCTCCTTAACCAGCCTGTTTAGGATGGGATCTAAGAGACAGGTTGATGGTTTAGGTGAAGAGATTATTGAAGTTATTTGGTTGATGGGAGAGAAACTGTCTAAGTATATATCGGGTTTTACGGCTGTTTCTTATGTTCCTGTGTTCGAGGACAAATTAGTGTCAGTTGAGGGAAGGAGGAGGTGAACTCTGTCTCTAATAGTTAGAATTTTATTATTAAAGAAGCTCATGAAATCATCACTACTGAGAGCTATATGAATATATGGATCAATCGAGCTATGACTCTGTCAGCCTGGCTACAATGTTGAAAAGAAACCTAGGATTGTTTTTATTTTCCTCTATTAAAGGATGAGTAATAGGCTACTCTGGCAATGTTGAGGGCCTTTTTGTAGGTTTTAAGACTGTCATTCCAGGCTAAGCAGGATTGGTCCAGTTTAGTAAAGCACCATATCCCTTAAAGTTCCCGTGTTCTTTCATTTAATATACAGGTTTGGGAGTTAAACCATGGAGGTAACCTCTTTCATTTTATTATCTTTTTTAGTGGTGCAATAGAGTCGAATGTTGTTCTCATTGAGTCTGCAGCCCTATCAACAAGATGATCAATTTGGGGAGGGACTAAAGTTAGCATACAGGTTCTCCGTTATATTGTGATATGGCAGTTAATTTAGAGCTGATTGAATCACTTCTTTAAATATAGCTACAACATCAGATATACATCTAGTAAAGACATTTATGCCTAATGGTGTGTATTCCAGTAACAGAAGCTCAAAAGTTATTAAACAATGGTCCTAGAGAAGAGGATTCTATGGAAAGATGATTAATTGTTCAATTTCTATGCCATAGGTCAGAACCAGGTCGAGGGTGTGGTTAAAACAATTAATGGGTTTATTTACCCTTTTGGCAAAGCCAACGGAGTCTAAAAGTGAGATAAACACAGTGCTGAGGCTATCACTATCATCGTCCACAGGAATATTGAAATCACCTACAATAATTATTTCATCTGTACTAGTGACTACGGTTGATTAAAACTCTGAGAATTCAGATATGTCTATAAAATGCCCAAAGTTACTGAACAAAAGTAAAATATAAAAAAAATTGTAAATCAGACAAAATTATTGGTAACCCTTCAGTAATATTTGGTTGCAGAACCCTTCTAGAGCCATCTGGAAACTTCTCAAACCTTTCTGCTGGTAGTTTCTGATAGTTTGTTATGCATCCTAGCTCATTTAAGTTTGCAGGGGCCCTTTTTGCGGTGGGATTTAGGTTTAGATTCATTGATTGCCAGTTTAAAACAGTCCATCTTTTGCTTTTCAACCACTTTTGTGTTGCTAGATGTGTGCTTTGGGTTGTTGTTCTGCTGACAGACTGAAGACTTTTGCCTCAAATGTAGTTTTCTGACAGTGGGTAACACATTTCTCTTTAAAATGCATTGATAATCTTTACATTTCGTCATTCCTTTTATATATTCAATGCCTCCTGTTCCAGAGGCAGCAAAGCAGCCGCACAGCTTTATAAAACCTCCATCACTTTACTGTAGGTAGGTTGTTCTTTCCCCTATAGGCTTCATTTCATCACCTGTAAACAACCTGATGGATTGCATTCCCCAATAGCTCTATTTTGGTTTTATCTGTCTGTAGAACATTATTCTAGAAAGACTATTGCTTATCTATCAAAGTATTTGAAAACATTTGTCTTGCCTTTTTGTGCCTCTCTTTTAGTAGTCATGGCCTCCTTGGCCCCTGATCTATGGAGTCCTACTTGATTTAGTATATGGCATTTATTATGGGCTCAAACCAACACTTGAGATTGCTCCAGTTCAGCCTGAAGCTCTTTAGATGTCTTCTGTAGTGTTATTTCGACAATCCACACAGACCTTTGCAGACTTTTGCCATTATATTTCTTATAAGTGCATCCTTACAGTTTTATGACTGGAATTTCATGATAACATTACAAAATGTTCGAACAGGGATTTCAAGATTTTTGGCGATGGCTTTGTAGTCTTTGAAATTGTTGTTTTTTCTGATTTCTGATATTCTCAGGCAACTCTCCTGGCAAATGGTAAATGAAATGCACTTATATAGCACTTTTCTAGTCTTACTGGCCACTCAAAATGCTTTGGACTACATGCCATATTCACCCATTCCTACACATCCACACACACTGATGTGTGTGATCGGGGTTCAATATCTTGCCCAAGGACACATCGACATGAGGACTGGAGGAGGCTTGGATTGAGGATCCTACCAGACCTTGAGCCACAGTCGCCCTTCTTGGTTTCACTCTATTGAAAAAAACAAACACCCCCCCCCCCCAAAAAAAAAAACATTTAAGCTATCATTCATTGGTTTATTCAGGTCAAGTGAACACTGAAAATTAAGCAGAGATTAATTTTTTTCCTTTTTGGTTTGTTTCAGGAACTCATATAAAGACATTAATGCCAATAATTGTATCAAGTGTACATTTTAAGTCTGTATTTCTTATTTCACTATATGGAAGCATTTGTTGTTGTTTTTGTAAATATTCTTATACAAAATTGGTTAATTTGCAGTTATTTCTGAAGATAATCAAAATTCAATACTTAAAATTCAGGGTTGCCAGTAATTCTAGCCAGGGTTGTATTGAAAGGACTGTATTGCTAAAGTGTGAATCTGGTGTATGACCCAGAGGCGGAGTGTTAGGGCCTACAGGGGAGCGATCAGACAGTGATGGACGCTAGATCATGTCACTAACATTCATATGCTTCACTCAACTCTGCAATCACAGTGTCTTTTGTCCAAGTCCTGTGATAAAATAGCCAGTCGTTTGGCTAGCACCACCATAACTGTCTCTTTTACATTGAAATGATCAGTTTTCATGTCTGAGAGCGAGTGTGATACAGCATAAACCCCTCAGTACAACTTAATGTGCAACCAATACTTTAGCAAATAACCTGTCTGAATAAATGATCATAAATAGTGAGGACATTTACTGCAATGACACATCTGTGTCCAAAAGTAATGTAGTCCAGATCCAGGCACACCTGCCAAAAATGACATAATCCTTTAACACAATAAGACTAAATGACATTTCAAAAAGCTGATTAGCCTTTGGACCAATGCGACCATTCACTAGTGCTCTAAATTTTGGCTAAAAAATACTCTTTATAAAATTTCTGCACACCAACATGAGCTGGAATTGAATTATATCTAATTGATTATTTTTGACCTCTGGATCTATTTAGTGTTTGTGTTTTGATGGTTTTCCAGTTGGAATATGGCTGGTTGGATTACTATAATCTTTGTCTTATTGTACAGGTTAGAACACAGGTTCCAAACTTTTTTGACTCATTTATCGGAGTAGTGTCACTCCTCATGTATCTATTCCTATCTTTCTCAGATTGTTTAATTTTAACGTTTTCTATTGCTCAAAAGAAGTAGAACTCATTATTTCAGTCTTTCCAGAGTTTTTCTTTCCTTATCTGTCAGTTATCATTTGAATTCAATATTCAAATGAAGATATAGATATCTGGAAATGCATGTATGTACATTTGGAAGATCGTTTACTGTTGTGGAGCTTTTTGAGCATATCACATAACCTTCTTTGATACTTTAAACCTGCAAAACACAGTACTATGAGAATTGTGACACTGAACCAAAACAGTAGAGGTTTGGTCCCAACAGCCAAACAAGGAGATTAAACCCTCTAAAAAGCTCCAAAAAGATGAGGGAAGATGCAAATTCAGCTGATAATTCTCTGTAGTTTCCTCACTACATGCAACCCCTCTTGCATTGTCATAGTGTTTTCACATCATCATTTGATACATTACTACTCTAAAAATATAAATTGTAGCTGGATAAAGAACTTCCATTCTATGTTTATTTAAAGTTTGAGATCTAAAGTTTACTTTTTCCACACCTCAAGGTCTATTATTTTCAATACGTCACATAGTTTTCACCTCGTCTTTTATTAGATTATTTGTGTTTTGATGAAGCATTTGTGATATGATAAAAAAAAACTTCAAAACCGTGAATAAACCTTCACAAATGAACTTTAAAAACTCAGCAGTTTCAAATTAGTTGTATTTGCAAATAATCCGTTCCAGAGAAGGTTGGCACTATTGTAGATACTATTGTACATAAGTAATAAGAAAGAACAAATAAAATTCTGTTCTTGACTATATCATTTCCAAGTGGTCACAGTAGCACCGATAAATCTGTAAAAGAATATAGTTATTAAACAAAAATCATCATATCCATCATATTAGAGATGAATGTCACAATTGTTCTCATATATCAAGTTTTATTATCAGCCAGTTTTATTGACAATCTAATATTTAATCGGTCTCTCACTGATTTACTTTCAAAAACTCATATGTCTTTGTTTAGAATACTGTTTTTTGTCAAACTGTTGCGGAAAAGATCTGATAATGATATTTTCTGTGTGTTTTAGTTCATGATCTGCTTTGGGTAGGTTTTCAACTTGAGAAGTTTCCCTGTGTGTCAGAGCACTTTAACCATTACACATCATCATTATTTGACATTTTGTAACATTGATAAAAATGCAGACTTGGTTGTGCAATGAGATAGCCAATATACATCAGTAATTCATTTTGATATCGCTTAACTCTCCTCCAGTGAATCCTCTGAGATTCTAAGCTTATGCTCTTCGAACCCTTCAGTCTAACCATATCATTCAAGGGATGACTGACACACACACACAAACACACCAAATTAGTAATTATTAGGCTTATTTCCATAGGTTTGAATGCAGATGCTTCTAAAGTTCATATGAGAAATCATAAGTGCAACTGCAGCTCTGCGGTTTGATGTAAAGATTGCCAAATGCTAATAAGAAGTAAAGGGTAAAATTGAATAATGCCAGAAAGATATTCCAGTGGCATCTGACACATTTCTGTAAGTTTGGAAATCAACCTGAGCATCCTCATTACAATTTGATTATCTTTGAATGAAATATATTCAAATAGAGAACACACTGTAAGGCTCCATATGGCTCCATATGCAGCTAAAAGAAAATTTGTGTAGTGCTCTCTGGTACTGTTTTTCCATTATTGACATTTAAAGATGTACTATCTGTTAAGAAGCAAGTGAGCCTGCATAGTGTAAACTTTCTTTGCAATTTGCATCTCTACCCAAGAGTAATGTTTTCTTTTGTTTAGTTTTTTTTTTTTTAATTCTGAGGGATCCATCATCTAAATTTGAAGGAAGCACATCTAAAATATAGCACAGTGATATGAATCGCTTGTGTCAAGATTTTCCTCTCGCTATTTCCATTAAATGTCTTAGCAAAATAATCTTATTATGTACAGCGAACACTTTACATTTTCAGTAGCCAAAGCTAACATGCAACACCTGCAGCCCATTATACCAATCAAGATGTAAATTATACACTAAACACTGCCTTGAAACTAGTTAGTTTGACATTAAAACTGTCTTCAATTGTGCCTGAATGATGCCTCAAGTAAGCTCTCCATTTCTTTAACTCGATTCATTTTTGCTTATATGGTTCAAGAGATTATGACCTCTTTTGCAACTAAAACCTAAGTAGAGCAGACAGAACAAGCAGAGAGCATAAGCACTGACAGAGGAACACCTATGGGAGATTTTGGACCAAAACACCAAACAAGGGAATATCTTTTGGAAGAACAGTGTTCATCCTTCCCATGAATATTCACAAAAAGTATATTTGACTATTTTATTTTATCTTATATTAGAGACAAAATAGTTTGACATTCATCCATGACTCTAAGAATATTTTTTCTAGATATTAATGCAGAGATACTTGAAAAGCTGTGAGTTATGAAATAGATGAAAGATTTTCATTGCATAAGAAAATCTATACTTGCTATACAAAGAATATGATCACCTTCTTGTGAAATATAAAAACACAAACACCATTGTGATTTTTAAATCATTATTATCATTAAAAAGATACTTTAACCTGAAATTATGAGCTCAATATTTTGCTAAATAACTGCACAGTTTCAGGATTCTCCTTGAATGTTTCCCAGTGTATAGTACCACTTACAGTAATTAAGTCCTTTAATTAAGACTGTTCACAACAAAATCAGATGTGCTTTGGTCATTTAATATGAATGATTATCACTGTAATAAGTTAAGTTACAGTAAATCACGTCCATGTAGAATTGTGATGTTCCAATTTTATAAACTGCATTTTGTTTACCTTACGTCAGGTCTTTATCACCTGCACTGGTTGGAACAACAACAAGCATCTACTCTGAGAATGAGACCTTTGCTTTAGAGGTTCCAATGTACATTTTTTGGTGCATGCTTTAAGCATTTACTGTATGAATAACAGTTTTTCCTGTTACGTCATGTCGAGTCATGTTAAATCATTCTATATTGTGTCTTGTCACGCTGTTTCAATTCAACTTTATCTATATAGCAGCATATCATAACAGATGTTATCTCAGGGCCTTTTGCGGGAGAGAGGGAAGACAGTTAGCAACGAGCATTCTTTTGGTGTAAATGCGTAGAGAGAGAGAGGAGGAGGTGGAAAGGGAAACTCGGCACATCATAGGAAGTCCCCCGGTAGTCTAGGCCTATAGCAGCAAGGTGAGGGGATGGCTCGAGCTAATGATGAGCCAGTTCTTACCATAAGCTATATCAAAGAGGACAGATTTAAGCCTACTCTTAGATATGGAGAGGGTGTCTGGCTTCCCTTCATGTCTTGAACATTTATTTTTGGCATCATGTCATACTGTCTTATGCAATGTCATACGATTTTATATTGTGTTATGAGCCATATGGAATATCATATCATGCCACACAATGTTATGTCATGTCATGGAGCAATCACTGTCTGTTGAGTTTCTTGATAAACACTCATCCAAAAACTTTATAGTCCACACCGCACTTCCTTGGGTCCTCAGCAATATACATATATATAAGAGTGAAAAAATTCATTTGAGTTCTCAGATGACTTTTACCAAGGTCTCAGAACTCACTTAGCTTTTTAGGGCTGTGGCTTGTTCACAGTCATCATTAAGAAAGGCCAAATTATTTAAATTTCAAAGCTTAATCAATACTCAAACCTTGTCCAACAATCAGCAGCCATGGGCTCCTCTAAGCAGCTGCTTAGCACTCTGAAAACTAAATTATGGATTCAGACAAAGCAGGAAAACGCTATAAGAAGATAGTAAAGCATTTTCAGGTAATGTAAGGTTCGTAATGTAATTAAGAAATGACAGTTAACAGGAATGGTGGAGATCAATTTGAGGTCCGGAAGAAAACTTTCCAAAAAAGCTACATGGAGGATTACCTGGAGGGCAAATCAATGCCCTATGACTGCAGAAGACCCTCAGGAAGATTTAGCAGATTCTAGATTAGTGGTGCACTGTTCTACTCTGCCCCAATAGTGTCACACTTGCATAAATATGACCTTAATGGAAGAGTCAACAGAAACAAACCTTTCCTGCATCCTCACAACAAAATTCAGCTTCAGGAGTTTGAAACAGAACATCTAAACATGCCTGATGGATTTTATGAACTAGTCCTATGAACTGATAAAGTTAAATAGAACTTTTTTTGTGCTATAATCAAAGTATGTTTTGAGAAAAAAGTATATAGAATTTCATGACAAGAACACCTCTCTAACCTTTGAGCTGTTGCAGCAAGTGGCCTGGGGAATATCTCTATGGAAGTGGAAGAATGGATTCAATTAAATATCGGCAAATTCTGGAGGCGAACATCCCACTGTATGTAAAAAAGCTAAAGATGAAAAGAGGATGGCTTCTACAACATTGATAATGATCAATCCACAATGGACTACCTCAAGAGGCACAAACCCAAGTTTCTGCCATGGCCCTCATAGGCCCCCAACCTAAACATCATCTAAAGCCAGTGGATAGACCTCAAAAAACAGTGCATGCAAGTTTGCCCAAGAATCTCACAGAATTAGATGACTTTCACAGAAAAGTATTGGTAAAAATCCCTGAAACAAGAAAAAAAAAGTGTTAACAAGCTGTGTTTTTACCAAAGGGGGAATTATTAAGTACTGATCATGCAGGGTGCCCATGCAGGGTGTTTTGTGCCCTTTTCATTGTTTGTATTTTTTATAAAAGATGGAAATAAAAAATGTAATCCTATCTAAAAGATGAAAGAAATGCTTCATTTTTTAACTTAATGCC
This sequence comes from Istiophorus platypterus, assembly GCA_016859345.1. Lineage (NCBI taxonomy): Eukaryota > Metazoa > Chordata > Actinopteri > Istiophoriformes > Istiophoridae > Istiophorus > Istiophorus platypterus. The sequence continues at coordinate 11,616,696 of CM029125.1, forward strand.
CTCTGGAAATCAGATCATATTCTGCTAGCTTAACTATTCAAAGTAACAGAAGCTGCCACTTTATATATAAGAACTTTTAGTGGAATCTGTGAAGGACATCAAATTAGGGACATTGCAGATTAACATGGGTTAGTATAAACACAAATCATATTTTATTACATTAAACAGGACTAACCAAGGTTATACTGGTCCTGTTTGAATACGGTTTTAATGTGGTTTTCTGTCAACAAGCATTTGCTCAGACTTAGACTCAGATTAATTAAGGCAGTAGGTATTTCTTTAAAGACTGATGATCTGCTGAAAACAGTTTACTCTTTGAACTTGCAATTTTGAATTTAGAGGTTTTTGATATATAAACTTTTATGCTATTTCCACTTCTTTATTATTAATTTTGTTTCAGCCTTCAGGATATTTTTTCTTGTCCATTAATCGCTTTGTCTATTGTCCTTTGAAGTTGTATACTATTATCGTAATGTTTTCTCTTTCTACTATTTTTACTTAAAAAAAAGCTACCAGAAGTATCAAGGTTGAGCTGATGAGAGACACAGTCTTGTGCAGTTGTAATAAATCTTCACAGGCAGAAATGATGCACAGATTATTTACAACTCAGGGAGTGTTTATCCAATGTTATATCTTATTGCCCTGTGACATGTCGCTCATTGATAATTTATGTGAAAAAAGCATTGTGCTCAGATTATCAGTGCAAGGACTGGTCACAAATCAGGCCCTAAAAAGACAAGCCATCAGGCAGTAAAGAATAAGGAATAATGCCCAGTGGCCACATGATCAGGAGCACTGATCAGAATCAGTCTGAGACAGACAGGAAACACATATTTATGTGCTTATGTAACTTTTTTTTAGTAAATTGTATTTATTAGAAAAGTTTTTCATGCAGCATAATGTTTATGCTCTTGCACTCTTGTATTCTTGCAGTTCATTTTTAGGGAATAATCATAACTTGAATACTCGTCTCCCTTCTTTTATTGAGCAACTTTTCTGTAAAAAGGTGAGTCGTCTGTTGATCCAAGGTCTGCTGTGGCTCTCCACTATAACATAGCTATACCACGTCATATTTCAGTAGAATAAGGGTAAGAGCTGAAGTGGGAGATTCAGATGCCTTCTTTTTTAAAAAAAATATTATAATAATTTTTACCTCTTTTGTTTTTCTGTACCTCATTCTAACAGACCACAGCTCAAACTCCACCAAACTCTAGCTGTAAATACTACTTTGATGTCAGCACATCTGTCTGTGAGACAGTACATTACTATTATTCGAAAACTAGCGAACACTGTCAACAAAAATACATATCAAAAAAAGAAAAAATCAACAGACTTAAATTGTGAGTGGACACACCTAAAGGTAAAGGTAAAGATAATGATTTAAACACAGCTCTATGTAGTGGATAATACATTTAAATTGCACATGATATTATCTTAATTAGCCTTTGAATCATATTAAGTAACACTATTTTGTTAAGAAATACTAGGTTTACTTATAGCGTAATACTGTATTGTTATTTGGCATAAGGAATTTTTTAATACCTATGCCACGGGGGTACAATTGCAATTTGGTGATCATGCATAAAGGAATAGTAAGGACATTTATGAGAAATACATTAACTGATTTTGATGACTACTTTAACTACTATTTCACTAATAGTTATTACAAATTAACAGTACTTGATAAAAAAAACCTTTCAGCTCTCTTTCCACCTCTGGACAGACTAAGGAGTGGACATGAATGGTATTAAAATCCCAATAGTGTTTGCGAACAGTCAGCACCTATTCTTACAACTGTCCAATTACTATAGTATGTTTGCACCAAAACACTAAGGAAGCCTCCAGGCAATACTCTGAATATTCAGTCTTTTTAGGATTTCAGTCTGCTGCTATGTGGGGAGTAATAAATCATGTCTTCTTGTAACAGCCCCAGACAATTTAATCATCCTGTATTCTTGTGCGTTTAGCCATAATAATTTGGCTCTATCATGCAAGGACAGTCCTGCCTTTGATTTATGTGTGTGAGTGTGGGAGAGCGGAAGGAAGGAAGCTTAGCTGGAACACATCCATGCCGCTGCTGCTGTTCGGCTTATGTTTTTCACTTCCTCCAATCTTTCATCTTGGTGTCCATGTTATATCTGTTCATATTCTCATTCTCTTTCCCCCTCTGTCTCATCCAAGTAGGCATCCATATGTTGCAAGTTATTAAGGCTGGAAGAGAGCTGAGTAAGACAGTAGCTGACCAAGTGGTGGGGACAGGAAGATGGGTCAGAACCGAGAGAAGGATGAATTCAGACAAATAGAGAGGTCCTTCAAGAAAACCCAAATAGCATATAGCAAAGACATTTTTGCTTACTATGTCTATACTTAGATTTGACTCTTGTTTTGTCTGATTTATATGCCACTGTCATTTCTTTTTGAAGATTTTTCTGTGGATAAAAATTCTCATGGACCTACTAAAATCATTATTTCTCCGGCCATATGTATGAGAGTATGTCTAGACATCACTGGTAAAAGCAAAACAGTTAACACCATCTTGGCATAGTCCAATGAGATTTAGTTTAGTCAAGTAAGAAACAGGCAGATGAGACAAGAAGGACAACCAATCAGACTCCTTCCTCTACTAGCTTATTAGGTGTTGCTGCCTCATTAATCACAAACAACAGCTTTGGCAGATCTAAATTAATTATTCCATTTAATCAAGACAAAACTAGTTCCTATTTCTTGAATTGGAGTGTGGCTGCTGGTGATGGGAAAAATTACAAGGCTTTAGTGTGAAACCTGTCTTGGAAAGCTGTAATTGAGATATTGGCAGCATCTGACTGAACCAGATGGGTTGAAAGAAGTATGAGATGACTGGTGCCAGACAGAGCGCACTGAATGACTTCTTCATTAACACATTTTCACTAACAGGGGGAGTTAGTTCTGAGTGACGGTGCTAACCAGAGGCTACTAATACACACCATTCCAGCTCTGCTGGTTCTGATGGAAACAAGGGACGTTTTTAAGTCTAGCATAGTTTATATTTTAAGTTCATCCAGTGGAAATGACTTGGCACAACTAAGGTTTTCACTCTGTCCTAAGTCCAACACAGGACAACATCACTCCTGACAAACAGCAGATAGGCTTCATCAGACACTGATCTGTGTGTGTGTGTGTGTGTGTGTGTATGTGTGTGTCTTTCTTGTGGTGTGTTTTATGGAAAATATGGTCTTCTCTTGTTTTTCAGTTTTTAGTTTTCACAAGTTGTAGTGATATGCTTCCCTCCCTTCCAATATAACCTTTACCTTACTCTTAAAATTGCACATAAAAAGTGCTTTCTGAAAATCAGTGGAAATTTCTCTCAATATTCAAACCTGTGTTCACAGGCTCCTTTATGGCTGTCCTAAGATATATTTTTGAGATATGCAAATATGACATTTCTCTTCTGTGATGCTCTTCAATCCCTGCAGAGAAGGGGAGGGCCCTTGCTCTGCTCCCCCCCTTTTAGCAAGAGATGAGACATCACCTGATAAGCTATTCAAAACATTACAGCATATGCAGAGTCTTTTTTGGTAAAACTAAAAAGAAATTTACCATCCATTCCTTCTTCATTTGTTGGGTTCTCTAGTTTCTATATCCATCAATCTATTTGTTCTACGCATCTTTCATATAATACCAAGATTTTTTTAAAGGAGTACATTGGTTTAAAATGATTTTCTCCAGAATCTAATGTCTCGACTCATCACAAAAGAAAATAGAAGTGGTACTGTCAGAGAAAAATATCCAGCACGCTTTAATATAAACAGGTTCCTCTTGGGGTGGGGAAAACCTAGAGTATGGTTCTGTAATAAAAAGGTGAAAAACAAAATCATAACGTAATGTTGTAATGTTTTATAAAAAAAAAATAAATAATGAGATATATAATTGTAATAACAAATCCAAATGTATATGCTTTATTCACAATAAAACAAACCTTTTTTTAGGTTTTCTGAAATGTCAGCTCTCTTCTGCACAGTGTTTATCTAATTATCTAATTCTTGTCACAAAGAGAGAGGCAGGTAAAGACAGACGGGTTACTATTACCTCTTTTTTATATAGAGCAATTATGGAGGGGTTTGCCTTTTTGGGGGTTTGAACAATGTTCTGGGAGCACTCTGTCATCATTCACTCTGTGACTTTTAGGAGCTTATGACTGATGGTTCGCCACCTCCTGCCTCTTCCACATTTAAACTGAGAATGGTATCACTCAAAGTGGGCCTGTAATGCACGAATAACCGGCAGCCATTTTAGAATAAATGCATGGCTGTGGCAGGGGGATGCAGCAGACCTTTGGGTGAACCCCAAATGAAGCCTTCTTTTTCCTATTTAGCCAGTGCCTGTGATCTGTCATATATACATACTGTATATACAGACTGCTCTCTGCCCACCCTGCCACTGAAAGCTCTTTTTGAGGGTGGTTGTGGGGTGGAGCAGAGAACAGCCAGTCTCATCTAGTATTACATTGATATAATGGTTTTCAGACATATAAAGCCAATAATGATTTTTTATTAAGCAATTAATATTGTGCAGTTTTACAGAAAACAGATTTATTCAATTCACCTCTGAAGCTGGAAGGAGATTTTCTTCTCACTCCTCTGTTTGTACTTTTGTCAGTCTTCCTGTAAGTTTACTGGCAAGACACCTCAAAAAGTTACTGGAAGATTTGGCTGATATGTGGTGGAGCTCTCAGTGCAAAGATCACTTTATTCACATTTCATCAGTAGCCATATATGGGATGTCTTCCATCATAGAGAATATTGCTTAATAACTATTTAAGTGCTATGCTGTGTTTGTGAAAAAGTTCCAAGGTATTCCCTGTCTGTATAAAACATGATTTTTGGCTAACACAAACTCACATTGTTTTGTTTTTTGATGGACCTCTATGATGTACAATAGCTCGTAAAATTCTTACCTGCAATCATAGAAATTTTTACATGTATAATTCCAGCAGTCATTTAAGGTGTAATATTTTATAAAATGAAGAGGTAGCTCAGTTGCACAGATAATAGGCAAACAGACATGGTTTTACTTTAGGCAAAGACAAATCAAGTTAGAAATGTTTGAGTCTGTGTCGCTCTGGTGGCCTCAGGGTTTAAGGTGCCAGCGATGGACTGTAATATTCCTGGTTTGAGTTTAGCCAGGGAGTTATCTTGCATGTCATTCTACATCTCTTTTTTTCTTTCTTTCCTTTCCAAAGACAAGAGAGAAAAGAAAAAAAAAGAAGCAGCTGAGGTTCCTGGTATATTATAATATTTGTCTGTCTGATCTGACTAACACACATGCTTCACACACACTGACGAAAAGTAAAAACCCTCCATAAGTCAAATATGTGAATGCTGTATGAAAATATAATTGTACATTGTGTTTTATTTCAAATCACCTTGTACTCTCACCCAAAACTATTGTTTCAGCAGGGAGCTATGAGGTCATTTTGTGACTGAGAGGCACCCAAAATAAAATCAGGGAGTAAGACTTTAACATAATATTTTCTAGAGTTGAACACTGCACCCATAGATTTATTTTATTATCCTTTGCTGCTACATGTAATGCATTTATCCTGGCAACTAACATCCCGTGCAGGCTCTGAGAGGAAGGCTGATATGTGACTTTTCCAAAGCTTCAGGACACTATCTGGGGGTAAGATTTGCTTGGAGTCATTTTGGCCTTCTCTGATCTTGTCTGGTATTATAACTGACAAAAAATTTTCTGGGACGAGAGAACGTCTTAGTAGACTCATTGTATTCTTTATGAATAAAAATTATATTGACATAAAGGGAGGAAGAACAATGGGTGGATAAAAATGACTTGTCTTATTTTTAGTTGACTCAACTTAAAATTCAATCAGACAACTGTAGCAGATTCACAACGCTGCCGCTTGAATCCAAAGTCCAAGAAAGTGGATCATATCGCTCCAATTCTCAGAACTTTACACTGACTTCCTGTCTGTAGCAGAATTGATTTCAAAATACTGCTGTTATTTTATGAAGCACTGAAATGTTTAGGGGCAAAATACATTTCTGATCTGCTGTTACGTTGTCAACCATCCGGACCTCTCACGTCGTCTGGGACAGGTCTGCTCTCTGTCCCCCGAGTCAAAACTAAACAAAGAGAAGCAGCATTCAATTTTTATACTCCACATATTTGGAACAAACTCCCAGTGAATTTCTGATCTGCTGAGACTCTCAGTTCCTTTAAATCAAGGCTTAAGTCCTATCTGTTTGCTACTGCCTTTTACTGAATCATTTAATTACTCATTACTTATACTGCACTGTAACTTTTACTCTTGTAGTTCTATTTTAATTTGCATATAACAAAAAAGGGAAGGATCATCATTAAGGCTAGAGATTACAGTTATAACCATGTGGTGAGTGTTAGAATAGATCAAGGATGATCATGATCATGCTCATTGGTGATTGGAAACAGTAAATGAAGAGTGGTCTCCCATGTTAAAGTCTGATTTGTTTGACCCATCCAACCAACTCCCTGTGTAACATCAGCTGCTTTCCTCCTTTGCTCCAATTATAACTTCTATGGCTGCTAAAGGGTTTTGTTACTTAAATTTGTTTAGGGGTAGGGTCTGTAATGACTGTTTTTGTAAGTCATCTTGGGAGGACAATTTCAGCATTTAATAAAACAAGGATTTAGATTTCCAGATTTTTAAAAATTACTTTGGCTAGTGTTTGTCTTTTTGTTTTAGTAACACTGTAGTTATCCTGACAGATACTGGATTTTTGATGATGAATTTTGTATTTGAAAGTTATTTTGAAATATATAAATAAATAACATAATATTTTTTATAAAAAATGTCTATTTATTAATTTGTATGTGTTTCATTTTATGGTTTACTAACTACTAATGAAACTGATCAGTGCAGTCTCACATAACAGAAAAATGCTTTCATTCAAAATGATTTGTAATGTTCTTGTTTGAAAAATTGACAGGGATTTGTGTTCCATTGTGGTTCTAAACAGAACCACTTTTTTAGCCAAAGAGCTCTGAGACTTTTCTGGTTTGCGCCACATGGCAAATATAAGGCTTTATGTTCAGAGAGAAATCCATTTGATGACTATTTTACTGTACTGAACATAGATCTGCTGCATATTCTCTAACAGTCTCCATTAATGTTCACTGCACCTTATTGAGCATCAGTGGGTAGCATTGTGGATGCAACTTGATGAGCTATGAAGTGGGCTGCCCACTGGGTGATTGATACATAATATCCAGGCCAGACGGAAGGAAATTGCTATTGTCCATCTCATTTGCACTCATTGATCCATCTGAGGGCTGGAGGGAGGGAGAGATGGAGAGACTGAGTAAGAGAAAGGGAGAAAGGGATAGTTGATTTTGCCAAGCTGGATGCAGGAGGAAGCTAGCTAGTCTAGAGTTCTTCATTACCCACACATCGGTCCATCTCAGCAAAGTGTGAAAGTTTCCTCTATATACTTCATGAAAAGGCTAAGTAAGTATGTAGTGTTTCTCACAACGGATAAGTGTCAAAATTAGGCACACTTCGTTCACATTGTGCATACCAAAATAACGAATAGCAGGGAAAAAACATGTAATTCCAGGTCACAGATATCAGGAATTTCTGATGAACTACATGCATGTTGACAAACTGTGGACATATAGTTCAAGTTTACATTCTACAATCCCTTCAGCTCATTTTAAGGTGGCTTACAGTTTCTTTGTATAAGGTTTAACATTGTAATGAGCTGCCAGATATGTGAGACAATTGTTTGGCAAGCCAGCAGTAGGGGAAGAGTGTAGAATGCCCAACAGTGTCCCTAAGAAAGGCACAGTGTGCCAGCATGAAGCCAGTCTCATTATGCAGAGCCTTACATGGGATGTTAAGCTCTCCACAGCCTCACCCCATGTCATCTTTCTGTACTTGCACAATATCCCTAAAGCTCCCCCGTAAAAGAGTGGATGCAATATTTTGTGACAGAATCTCTCAGACTATTAGGCACCCAGAGGCACCTCTGGGAGTCCTCTCTCTCCCTTTCTCTCTCTTGTATACATCTACCTGTCTCTCTTTGATTGTTCTCTCTCTCCCTCTCAGTCTCTCTTCGGGGAAAAAAACTTCTTATCTCTCGGAGATGAACACACGTGCATACAGACATGTACAAACACAAGCATTCCCCCATGCACATTCAACACTCAGCAGCCTTCAAACACACAACCACACACTCACACACAAACAGAGGGAGAGAGAGTGAGTGAGTGAGAGAGAGGGAATCATTCCCCCATGCACATTCAACACTCAGCAGCCTTCAAACACACAACCACACACACACACACACACACAAACAGAGAGAGAGGAAGAGAGAGAGAGAGTGAGAGAGAGAGAATCATTCACCCAAGCACATTCACCCCTATCTAAACAAAGACACACTACAAGACACACCACCTTCAGCAATGGTAAAATGTTCCTTGCTTTATTCTGCAATTCTTCACCTAAGCAGCCACTGAAAAAGAATAAGAGTGATTCATATGTTGAGGAAACACACAAACACATGCAAAATGTAAGAGAAAAAGGAAAAAAGGAAAGAATGAAATTATATTAGGTGTGGATGCAGAACACTTAATTGCTACAGTGTGCACATATTCATAGAAGACTAATGAGAACACGAATATTAGTAATGAGCAATGGCGGAGAAACTATTAAAAGGGTAAATTAAGCCAAATTGCAAAACACATACAAAGAGTCAAACATAAACAGCATATCCTCTCATTTATTTGGTATGTAGTCATGTGGATAGTTTTGGGTTTATAATTTCATTTGTCATATTTTTGGCTCCTCTATAATTCAATGTAAGTTCATAGTGAATTATGTGTTAGAACTGCTTCTTGGTGACTAGTGGCCTGGATTGGTAACTTTAGCTCTGTTTATCATGGAATACGTGACATTGCTGATTTCAGCTATCTGTTAAAGTGATGGATTTCTGTAATTCAGACAGAAGAGACTTTAACATTAATGTTATTTAAGGATTATGTTCACATGTCGTATGTATAGTGTTTTCGCTAGTTGTTAATGCATAGATCCACTTAGCTGGCATGACTGACATTTACAATAGATGGCGTGATATTTAGTCAGGTTATTTCTGTGGTTATATGAGGTTTTTTTTTTTAACCTCTTCTGCCCCAGTCATACTGCCAGGGGAAATTTGATTTCATAGAGTGATCTATTAGGAGAAGGATCTTCTCAGCAACTTAGAGAGTTGATTTTTACTGTTTAACATTTTTTTCTTGCTTTTCAGAACCGATGAAGAGTGAAATAATACATTTACAACACTGATCTTCGAAGGTGCTACGATGCGCTAATTTCTCTCTCTCTTTCTGAGCATATTTCACCTCATGCTGCTGCAGGTCTGACAGCAAGATTGCTTTTGTGATGTTTCTGTAAAAGTGACCAGGGTGCGATTAAATTGCCATCAGATTAATGCATGTTGTAGTTACCATGAGGATGCTAGGCAACAAACAGAGACTCTGGGAAGACACTTGACACCAAAAAAAAAAACTCTATCAAAGTACTCATAGAACAACAAATTGTTATTTAACATTTCTTTTTTTGTATAGATTACAAAAAAAATAGATACAGCACGGTGATTGGTAAGGGGAGTTGAGGTGCTTTCTCAACTTCCAACGAGTTCTTACCTCCCCATCCTATTTGCAGTTTTCAGCCCCAAACCAACTGGTTCCAACTGAAGACACATGTCTTTAAAAGCAGCTTATGAATACATTGTTTGAGTTTTTAGAAAAGACCTAGCAATTTCTTAACGCAGTTGGTCACTGTAGATTAAACATAATTTCAACAAATGTTACTCAAACAGGAGGAAATAAGGCGCTTGTTGGTGGACTATTTTCACCTGTGGAATGATACAGATATAGTGCTCTAGTAAGCATTCTAGGATAGTGTATGTGGGGTTGTGTCAAAAAAATTACAGTGTCTGTTCAGTGTAATGACTAAAATAATCTTAGCTGGCTACAAAAAGTATTTATAAGCTGTGATACATGCCAGAGGGGGTATAACAAAGTACTGAACAACATAGGGGGCCCAAACTTTTGTTTCTAGCCCTTTTCCTGCCACTATATCTTTGTTCTGGTCTGATAACATTGAAAACCTTTGTATTTCTTCCACTGAGATGATCTAACTAGATGCTTGTTATGAGCAAAGTAACAACCCAGTGAAAATAGCCCACAGCTATAAACAACACAGACACACACACAAATCAAAGTCAGTGACCTCCAATCCTGTCATCACACCTTCAGGGACAGGAACTTCATAAACGAATGGATGAATTGTCTCGCTTATTTTTTCCCTCCTCATCTCCTTTTCTACCTCGCCTCCTCACAATTCAGTTGCCTGGAGCTGAATGTAGCTTGCATTTATCAGACAGCATTTTATCTTCTTTGTAGTTCTTTATATAAGGCTTTTTATTTTATTTTGGCTGAATATTCACCGTCTGTAGCAGGTTGAAAATTAGTATATGGCTTATTAATCTCTGGTCATTATTGCTGATGATGATTGCTGGTTAATTGTGGTCATTGCCAAGGAGGGGAACTAAACACAATGGAAGTCAGCAACTTTTATTTCTTTCAGGCCATTATTATTACATCTTTTTTTTCTATTATTTGCTCATTAAAATCTTAGTTTTTAAACTATTTTTAGGATTCGCTAAAAGACAAAATATTTAGATGGAGCTTTGCACTGTAATACCTGCAGAAAGGTAAATGGACTGTACTTATATATTGCTTTTTTGGTTTCTTTTGGACCCCACATAGCACTTTTACATTACTGTAAAATTCACCCATTCACACAGACATTCAAACAACGTTTTTTCTACACATTTCAGTGCATTCTACATACACATACATTCATACACTGATGATACATCGGAGGCAATTTGGGGTTCAATATCTTGACCAAGGACACTTTGACATGCAGACCGGAGGATTTGGGATAAAACCACCGACCTCGCCGTGGTTGACTGCTCTACCACCTGAGCCACAGCTGTCCCAAGGTTGGTTAAAATAAACAAAGCTCCGTTCAGAGGGGATTACTGAAGATTAATTATTTGTGATTACTACTTCCTAATTTGAACCCAGTTGGCTGATCATGTCAATGAATCTCTTCCTCAACCACGGTTTTAATTTCAGCCTCAAATGCCTCCTGTTATTCAGCTCACTCAGAAGTGGTCCGATTACTCTGCTGTCAGTCTAAATGAAGCTCCACTGGGTTTTAACTCATTTCTTTATGTTTTACTCACCAATTGTGCCACTTCTCCAGTGGCAGTCAGTACTCTGCTTCATTTTTGTCTGTGGAAGTTAAAGCTGTTGATATAAAACATTTAGAGAATAATTATGGTTATTATCAGCCTGTCTTTTTTTGTCCCAGATGATTGATTGTGCTGAAAATTGTTTTCAATTTATTCAACTTTTTGTTTCTGCCCTTGAAGTGCTGCTCTCTCTCTACTTAAGGGCCAAAATAAACTGAAGCAATATAACCCAAAAAATGACTAAAATATGCTTTCCCAACACCAACACGTATTTTGCAATTGAATGTGTTGAGTTAATATGGATAAATGATTTTTTTACTCAATCTTTTGATAGCATCAGAATACAAAATATAAAAACCAATAATATCCCAACCCAATACAACACAGCCATGGGGAAAAAATCAGCAGGATTTTCAACAACTGCTTGTTTTATTGTGTGTTAAATGTCAGTGGAAGACAACTGACACAGAATCTGGGACATGTCACGATTTCCCAACAAGACTAGTGTGTCAAACATTTTTGGCCTTCTCTTACAGAGTTTGAAAACTTTTATGAAATATCTACCACTTTCCCACTTACAGCTTCAAAAATGGCAAAGTATAAAAGAATGGATGCTGATGGTACTTTATGATAGACAGAAATAGTATGGTATGGTTAAGCCGCTGGTTTCTTTCTTGTTCACCATGTGCATCGTGCAAATTGTGCCATCAATTGTGGCATCAAAAGCATGTGTTTTATTACTCATCAATATAACTATTGTAGTATCTGACATGTGATATATGTTACCTTTCCCATTGTTTTGGAATGTTTACGTAGGGGAGATCCCTATACCTGGAGGTGCAGGAACTGGTGACCCTTTTGCCCTGGGAATTGGGGCCCAGTTACTGACGGTGACCATAAGTTACAATCTGTTTGTCTAAACATTGGCCTGTACACAAACTATATAAGTGAGTTTTGAGCTGTGATTCGGGGAGAGACTCATTCTGGCTCCGAATCGTCTCCTGGGCAAACCATGGTGCCTGATTGACGCTGGTCTTCTTTGTAATAAACCTATTTTATGCAATCAAACCAGTGTCAGCGAAGCTTCCTTCATCATCTGCACATCATCAAAGTCTGAGAAACAACCACACTATTCAATCGCAGGAGGAAGGAATTAAAACAGATTCCATGTAATTTAATCATAATCTAAATCTACTCTTAAAGAGAGAATCCAAAAGGAAAACCTGTGTGAATCAGTGAGGAAACATGGAAATGCAGGTGTTTTTATATAAGACACAATACTTGAATAAATGACAAGTCAGAATGGGAAAAAAAAAGTGTATGGCACAATGCATGTCAATGAGGAGAATAACATATATTTTAAAGAATTAATTCAAGGGATATGGAAACCGTTCAATGACTTTATAAAAAATAGAGATATAGCAGAGCTTCTACAGATGATAATTCCAAATAATTTGTATACTTGGTGTATGGTAGAGGAGATGGAGGCATATTTGTTGCTGAAATAGTGCTAAGTGTTGGATACATTGTTATGCTGTTTGTTTTTGCCTTTGTTGGGGTGCCATTGGTTTGAGTTGCACTATTTTATGTTAATATAGTGATATGACTTTTGTATTTTTGTGCATTGATTATGAGATAGAGAGAAGGTATGTTTGTGAGGGGTGGATGGGGGGTAAAATACTTGTATTATTACGGTGTCATACATACAATGATAATGTTGACATTTGTACCTTGCCCTGCACTGTAATGAAAAATAAATAAAAACAGGGGTTTTGATATTACAATGTTTTTAATGGCAGCTGAAGGCTGATAATTGTCTAAACTGAAAGAAAAAAGAAGATCAAGAGGTTCGAAGGAATTATTGTTGTGTCTTGTGCTATTCTGAGACAAGACACTCTATAGCCATGCTAGTGGGTTAGAATGGCTTTACTTAGACAAAGGGGTGCTTTCAGCTACAAGCTAACATACTCGAACTGACACTTACAGTCCGGACTGGGACTACTGCTGGTCATGCTAATCAGGAATGTTTACTTTATGTTTTTGCACTGGCCAGTGACAGTTGCAGTGAATGTTTTTCCTTAGTTAGCCAAAAGTGACAGTAAACCCATAGATCAAGTAAAAAACCAGCCCATAGGTCATTCGTGCAAGCAGCTTATTGTGGCCCATACATAGGTTATTACATACATGGGTTTTTAAGCGATTTTTAGTGGCCATAATAGTTTCTGTCCTAGTCCCTGTTATTGGCAACCCTGAGAATTTAGAATATCTTAAGAAACAAATTTGAATTAACCAATTTTGTATAATGAGTACAAAACAAAAACAACAACAAAAGATGTTTCTATAGTAAATTAAGTATTACAGACATAACATGTAAGTCTGACACAATAATTGGCACCCTTTTGATAATATTAGTTCCAAAATAATAACTTAAAAAAACAAATAAAACTCACCTGTGCTTAATTTTCTATGTTCACTTGACCTGAGTTAACTAATTAATGGTGGTTTTACTGTATATAAAGAGCCTGACTGTCTGAGAGCATCAGAAATCCTATAATCAAAAAACATAGCAATTCCAAAGGCCACAGCGCAATGGCCAAAATTCATAATGTTATCAATAAGTTTCACTGTCATAACACTGTTTAGATGCTTCATGTTATTCATGTTGATGATGTTCAAGTTGCCAACAAATATAAAACAACAGGAGGCTTTAGAATTATCAGACTGACTTTTCCAAAACAGCTCAAAACGTTAAAGATATTGTCAGCAATTGTACACTTTCTTTTCAAATTCACCTATTGCCTCCTTAATATCTGCTAGCTGTCTGTTCTATATGTGCGCTAAAAAGAATCTGAGAGGGGCAGTGGGAGTTAGAGAAGGTCAAATCACAGCATAACATTGTCAAGGAGTGATAGCTGAGAAAACAGCCAAAGAGGAGAAGGCCAAAAGAACAAAAATGGAGAAAGACGTGCTATTATCAGGCAAGGGAGAAGGACAATACCATCAGCGAGGCTTTCCGAAAACAGAGAGTTGAAAGGCATGGAGATAGGGTTAGAGGTTGCTCTGTTGACAGGTGTGTAAAACAGTAGGTTTGTCATTTATTTAATCATGTTTCACAGCAGCACCAACAGGCCAGTATTGTTTCATCCCATATACTAATGTATCTTATAGCTAATCCCAAATAGTTAACCAGAAACTAGGTACCTGTGTTTAATACCCACAAAGACATAATAACACAAGTTTGCTAGCATGGTAGATTTATTTGGATGGACGCACAAGTTGAAATGCTATTCAAGCTTATGTTACCTTCCTTTTTAGCTTAGCTACAAACCTGGTCCTCTCCTCTTTCTCTGTAGTTTTGTGTATCAATCAAAACAACCGATTCTTGCTAGACTTTACCATATTGTTTTTATGATGCTGTTTTTATGTGCATGTCATTTGTTTCATGATTTTTTTTAGATTATAATGTTTGTTTTGCTTCAGCTATGAGAGATTATCCACTTCCAAGCCATACAGGACACTATAGATTTGAAAGGTGATGCTTCTGAAGGAGCACTGAAGGGAGGCGTGTATTTCTTTTGTTGTTGAGTTCAAACATCAGTCTTTCTACAGAATCTCTTACTCTTCCTTAAATCAAGCTGTTTCCACCACGTCAGCTTTTGCTGCAAATAACTGAAAGAGAGCGAAAGGTGCGAGGGATAGAGAGAGAGGAAGAGGATAAGAAAAGCAGTGTAACATAAGAGGAGACAGAGGTACTTGGATCTCCTCCAGTCAAGCAGGCTCTAGAGGTTAAAATGATTGTTGTTGGGCGTCTGCTGCAGTCATATTAAACAACAGCTTGTCTGTAGAAATAAGCTGCTGGGCTATTGGTTAACTCTTCATCTCCTCCCCTTGCTTTTTCTTCTACCCCCAGTTGGTGTGTGTCAGTGTGCATATGTGCGGAAATAATGTACCCCTCGTGTGGATATGCGTCTGTTTTTTGTGCATATATTTGCAGATGTGTGTATTATATGCTTGTATTTATTTATTTGCAGTTTTATTCAGGTCTTTCTTGTGCATTTTTGTGCACTTGTAGGCTTGGAAATACCTCTTTGTGTGTAAGAGTGTGTGCATGCATGCTACAGAGTAAGTATTATGGGCTTTTTCCAAATACACAGTTACTCCCATGTGCCCAGCTATTACTTTAGAAATGACTGGCCTGCCCACCCACGTCATCTGCTCTGCTAACATAGAACAATTCAGTTCTCTAATTCCAAATTGAAATGAGTTAAATGACGTCTCAAAATTAGACTTTCATGTCAATAAAGCAACTTTAAATTTGAATTTGAATTTGAGACAGATCAAGGGATAGCAATGGAAAGAGTGAGAGAGAGTGAGAGAGAGTCTCTTTACAGCATTCTTTAAATGAACCAAACAAGTCAAATGAGAGGAAATAAAAGAAGGAAATACTTATTGTAATATAATGCTACTGTTCTGAAGGAGATGTTGCAGGTTGATCAGCAGGGTCACTTGTATGTAAGGTTACGGGATCACCAAAGTTATTACAGTTCATTCTGAGGGTAACATGCGTGCTTGGGTCCTTTTTCTTTTTGGATTTGCCAATTCATCAAATAGATGCTGAGATAATCCAATGTGTAATTTCAAACTTTTACCTGATAGGAGGAAAGTCAGATGATCACCAAAGTCTTTATTCATCATCTTATTGGGACTATGAATTGCTATGACATTTCATAGCAATCCCTCAAATGGTGTCAAGATAGTGTCAGTCTGGACTAAAGGGGTGGACTGATCAACAGACATTGTAATCACCTGAGCTAAACTGCTGGCAGGAAATATTCCGAGTTAGTTACCAAAATCTTTTTTCTTTTAAATTCCACTCTTGTGTCTCCACAGACAGTGTTTCCTTACTAAGCAGAGGTGGACGTGTACATCATGCTATTTGCATGTAAATTTCTTATCAGAATAAAACTGAAATAAATATCTATTTAATTTCCCTCAAATTAACTTCAACTGAATTTGATAATGTATGTAAACAGAGATCGAGGACTGTACAACCCCCCCCCCCCCGATAAGGTACATTGCCCTACAAAACTATCCCTCATAGCTAGTAAGGAATGAAGGAATTATTACAGCACCCAATAATTCTTTCTTTTTAAAATATATACAGTATAATTTTGTGTGTAAATTTTATGGCTTTGTTTGATAACTGATGATAAAAAGATGATGGGGAATGAGAGGAGAGAAAGATGGGGACTGATATTCAACAAAGTTTCAACAAAGGTTTGTGTCAAGTTCACACTGGGGATGCGGCAGCTCATTGTTGGCAACTACACCCCTGTGATGACTCTTTCAGTGTTTCAGTGTTTTATTGAGATCGACTGGAAAACATCAGGGCTCATCTTATCATAGTGGTGACTGATCAGAAAACACTGATATGACAGTTTTTTATGGTGATTTGCAGAGGTCTAAGACAGCCAGTGTAGAGTCTTAGGGTTGCAAAGATTTGAGTTCTGGTGGATTTAGCAACACCTGTAATTGCGTTTTAATGCTACAGGTCAAAGAATTCTGGCGTTAGCAGAACATACTAATGTCTTTTTTAATTTAGAAGTCAGGCAATAATTGGTCTTTATCCATCATTCTGTGAGCAACTGTGATCAGATTTTATATTGCACATGAGATGAGTCAGCAAACAGCAGGGTACTTTGAAAGGAGTCTGTTACCTTGCTGAGAAGTTGGAGTTGTGCAGCCAGTCTCCTGTAGCTCTTTACCAGTCAGCTCACTGTGGCTGCTCCTTTATGATGCATTACTCCCTGTAATATTTTAAAATGATCCGCAGTCTGAAAATGCTGAAAGTGAATGTTGTCGTGTAGTTGCATTTTTGAAGAATGATAGTGCTAAGTGCTAAGCTCCTGACAATCACATTACATTTCCTGTTATTACTTCATATCAAATGTCAACTTTTGTGGATCTTGCAGTTAAAAGCGTTTAATGTGAAGCTGTGGTGGTAGAAAATGTTTGATATTTATTAACAATTTTTTTTTTTTCCAAGAATTCTTCCATAGACATGTAATACTGCAGATATATGAATGTAGTAATACTTTCATCAGTGGCCCATAGAATCAATCACCATTGTGTTATCGTGTTTAGTGTTAGATAGTGACTTGATTGACATTTATTTAAATCAAAATCTTCGAGATTTCCACTTTAAAAATTGTAGCCTAATACGTCCGTGTAATCATAGCTTTAAACTGTACCACAGTAGTATTCATGCCTGGTGCTCATGTGGCCCCTCTGATCTATATTAAACAGTTCCTGATCTGGTACCATGATTATTTACTGGAGAAAAGAAGCTGTGGCTGGGTATACTTGGTGGATAGTATGTTTGCAGACACCCCTACATGGCAATATCTTTGTGTGCATGTTGGTATCAATACAGATAATACACACAGGTTGGCAGAGAATGTTTTATCCCTTTGACAGGCTGTATTGAATATTACTTACATCCCATTGTGTTAGTTGGATTAGTAGAACAGACCATAATAAGCTTCATACATCCCTCGATTCATGCTCACAATTAGCTACGACATAAGCATGATGAAAGGTGCTTTAGAGGTAAAAAAAGAAAAAAAGCAAAAGTATACTACCTACAAAGTACAAAATACACACGGGGAACATCAACCAATGTATCAGTTGTTTGTATCTTCTTCCTCTCTTGCTTTCCCCCAGTCTTCTCTTTACCTGCCACCCCTCCTCTCCCCCAGTGGACGTCTGTCTGCAGCTTGTTATCCACTGGTGTGAGGCGGAGTGTGACAGTGTGATAATCCATGCCGGTGTGTTCTGCTGACCCTGTGATGTGCTGCAAGACCTAACTGCTTCTGTCTGTGTGTGATTGTGTGTGTGTGTGTGTACGTGTGTATGTGAGCGTGTCTTTGCTGCTCTTAATACTATTCAGATGTTTGTTCATTGTGTCTGTATGTGTACAGGAGTGTGCATTTTGATATATGGCTGCATTTGCTAAATTCTTCTGCCTGTTGCTTATCAAGCACATGGGGCAATGCATATGCTGCTTCAATCAGTTGGGATGTGAGGGAACTCACTGTTTGAAATCCAATATAAGCAGTGTGAGACTTTACAGGGGTAGCCTACATATTTAGCATTGTTCACACACATTGAGATCTTACCATCACCTTTAACACATGGTTATCTCCACCACAGGGGAGGAGGAGGGTGCCACTTCAGTCAGTCAAAAACATGAGTTTACTGACACAGCAGTCTTTCTTCACGTGTATATTTTTCATTAGTGAAATACTGTGTTGGGAAAACATAATGCTATAGCATTTACATTGAAAAAAAACAATGCTTTTTCAACTAGGTAGTCTTCACGTGTGTGGTGTGTTTTGTTTTTTTTGTTTGATTTTGGTTTTTTTTATTAATAGTGCAAGACAGGTGCGGGATTACAGGATGGCACATCTGAAAAAGCAAGAGAGAGACACGACAACAAAACCTAAAATGGACAGAAAACCAGAGTAGCTTAAGTATTTTACACGAGGTTGCAGAGTAAAGTTCAACAGGCATATTTAGATTTTGTATGTGCATGTATGGGTGTTGTTTGTGAAAGGATAAAGCGGATAAAGCGAGAAGAGGGAGATAAAAAGGAATAAAACCCACAAATATTATAATAATAATGGTGGGAGGGAGAGAGAGAGAGCGAACAAGAGAAAAGAGGGTGGGAAAAAGACATGCTGCTTCTCTGGTTGAACCTGGAGGAAAGAAAGGTATTGGGTGGAACCAGGATAATTTAAGTTAGGTAGTTATTGTTAATGCAGAGTACTAGCATAAGAGAAGTTCAGTAAGTTATTTTTAAAGTATTTCATAGGTTTTTAGTAACAACTACTTTCAATCCAGGTATTTACAAAATTAGTGTGAACTATCAAAATGTAAGGAATATCTTAGCCACACAGTCATTGAAGGAACTAAGACAAATTTGTAACCATAAAATTGATTGGCACTCTAGTAACTAACTTTACTGGGCCCAATTCTGCCAGATCAGATGTTGTTTAGGCGATCACAATGCCTGAATCATTACTTTAACCATCAACGACTTTTCAGACAATCAGATGGATTTCTGGCAGGTTACATATTTTGGTCAAAAGATCCATTATGAGCTCTAATCTGATATGAAAAGAAAATGTGTAGTTTGAGTTAACACATTGTAAAGATTGATAAAAAAAATATGCACAGACCTTAATAATATGAAAATAGCAAAGATACATCTGCAGCTCCATCTAAACCAAAACAAAGTGTAACATGACAAGCCATATATTAAACTTAAACAACGATCCCTGTATTTAGATGTGGTTATGACTTTGTTTTGTGTGTCTAGCTATACTTTCGAGCTCTTGAAGTTTGCAGGTTTCCTCTTTGCTATGTCAGATTTCAGCTCTCTTCAAAGGTTTTCATAGGGATGTAGGTCAGGAATCATTGCCGGCCAGTTTAAAACAGTCCATCTTTTGCTTTTTCAACCTTTCTTTTGTGCTGCTTGATGTGCGCTTTACGTCATTGTCCTTTGCATAAAACCTAGTTTACTGACACTGGGGAACACAAAACATTCTAAAATGCCTTGGCTATATTCTTATTTCAGCATTCCTTCGATACATTCAATGCCTCCAGTACCAGAGCAGCAAAGAAGCCCCTCAGCATGATAGAACCATAAGCCCATATTTTCCTTATGGGCTTAATTTCGTTGCCTATAAACAAAACTGATGCACTGCATTTCCCAAAGAGCTCTACTTTGGTTTTATCTTTCAATAGAACATTATCCTAGAATGACTACAACTTATCTATGAAAGTTTTTGCTAAAATCAATCTTGCGTTTTGCGCTGTTCTTTCAATAGTGGTGTCCTCCTTGGCCTTTGTCCATGTATCCCTGCTTGGTTTAGTGTGCAGCATACAGTATGGGCTGAAACCACCGGTTCACATTGCTCCAGGTCAGCCTGATGTTCTTTGCAGACTTATCTCATTGGATTTCTTCTTAGTGGCACATCCTGGAAGTTTCTCAACAGTTTTATGACCTTGAAACATCCTGATAGCATTACGAACTGTTGAAACAGTGACTTCAAGATCTTTGGCCATTGCCATCTAGCTACTGGAATTGTTTTGTTATTACATATTGTAGTATTTCTCATGTTCTCAGACAGCTCTCTTGTCTTCACTGTTGTGAAAATGAAACAGGAAACAATCATCCCCTTTTTATGCAGTAAAACCATCATTCATTGGTTTATCCAGGTTATGTGAACACTTAAAATGTAGCACAGGTGAGTTTTATTTGTTTTTTAATTTGCTTCAGAAACTAATTTAAATTTAAATTTTTAGGTTTATGTAGTTTATTTTTGTAGATATAATTTAAATTCTTTAAAATTTACATCATATTTAAACAACATTTTGAAAGATATAGGATATGACAGATATGGCAACATAACTTTCTGCTAGAAATTACATTTATATTCTACTAATTTGCAAAATCAAATATTTTGAAAGGAAATGTAATATGACCTTTATTACATTTTCCTGATCATAAGGAGGAAACAGTGATAATGAATGTATCTGAAGGGTCACAAAATTTAATATTGAAGGTATCTAAAAATCCGTTACTGTCACAGTATTTCATTTGTTTCCTTACTATATCTACTTGTAGCAATTAAAGCACAATTCAACTTTTATATGGCTATGTATATAAAAATTGCAATTCTTACTCTTTTTGCAAACTATTTTTAACCTTTTTTGCATAAAGTTATGTTGATTGGATGAAAAAGGCAGAACCTAACCCCAAGGGTACATTACACCACTTGGATGCTATACAGCCAACACACACCAGCATTTAGATAAGGCCAACTTTGAAAAAAAAATATGTTTGGGTGAATTTTTGTTTTAATGACATATTAATTAGCTTTGCAAGACAAATGTATCAGTATTAAGCATTTTTTCTTGTATCGACAACATTTGATAAGATTAGCTTTCCGCTCAAATGGAGGCCATTTTATTTTGTTTTTATTTTTATTGTCTTTCTTTAAAAATCATTTGTAACACATCATACTCTGCATGTGATCTTGATGTCCATACATGTCTGTATATTTTTTATTCTTATAAATTGTCCCATCTTCATTTCTGTAGTGATTCTTTCTCAATTTGACTTTTCAACCACAACACCACAGAGATGGAGCCTTTTTTTCTAAAAAAAAAAAAAAAAAACAACAATAATAATAATAAAAAAATTATATATATATATATATATATATATATATATATATAAATAAAACAGTCACTCACTACTAATTATTTTCCAACCTCACACAGTCTAATGGTTTAATTAGATTTGAATGCCCAGCTTTGCATTTCAGCTAATTAAGATAACCTGGACACACACGTATGTACTCACACAGAACACGCATGGAGCAAAGGGAACAGGAATAGAAATCTGGTTATGGTTATTATCGTCATGGAAACCAGCTGACAGCAAGCATAAAGCAACCTATCCTCTCTCTCACCCTCCTTCTTTCTTGGCAGAAAGTAAAGGTATTACTGTGTTGGACTGGTTCCAAGCATTCACTCCTCTCTCACATACACTCACACACACACACACACACATACACACACAAAGCAGTGATACACAAAGCACAGCATGTTGAAATTTCCATAAAATCATGTGCTTACACCCACCCCCCACCACACATGTAGGCATGGTCTTAAGTTCAGCTACACAAATACACATCTTGTCCATGCCATCATCCCTGCATTGTGTAAATAGCCAGGGCTCCCTCTGCTGGTGACAACAGAGGAAGCTGTACACTGTCACCATCATAATTTGGACATGATTTGACAAAAAAACACAGTTGTCCAGTTTTGTCTCCCATCAGATATATTTGAGGTTGGTTTCCTTCTTTCAGACAGTATCATGTAGTTTTCATTTCTGCGTCATGCCAAATTGATGGTCCAACCGCCATGTGATTAGAAGACAACACTTCACATCAAACATCCAAACCTTAACAACATATTCTGTTATTAAATATACAAAACCAAAAGAAAAAAATATTCATAAGATTACACATACATTTATACTACTCTAGCAGCATGTGTTTGTGTGCAAAATGATTAATTTGTGTTCTAATTAGCATAAGAAAGAAAATGCTGCACACCTAATGTATATCCTGATTGTAATGTTTCATTAGTGAAAAGCAAACTCAACTCCTGTGGAATATTCATTCTAAAAAAAAAAAAAAAATGTCTTTTTTATCTTTAAATCCCAGATTTTAGACACATAAATTGCTAAGTGAAAACTTCAGTGGAAAAATAAGGAGGTTTCATACAACGTGTCACAGAAATGTTGAATTTGATTTGCACTGTAATTGGAACTCTCTGTGATACATTATGAATGTGCTGGAAGTATGGGGGGGGGGAATTCATACACATTTCTAGAAAATAGACTGCCATACACGCAAAGCCATACTAAGTGTGTGTGGCAATCTACAGTCAGTACTGATGCACACATAGAACCCTGCTTACACTGATGTAAATGCAATTATCACACATGGATAACCTCTAGTATAGAAATACTTGCATACTGTACACAAAATTGACGTTGAAATCTCGAATTCTTCATTAGTGTCTGATCAGTAATGAGGCCCAGATGAGGGAACTATTAATTAAATGTAATCACATTGACTCCTTATGGCCTAATGGCATTCAGACACGACCAACGCTCATCCCACGCAGTCGCCGAACAACACAAGACCCACGGTTGTACCTTGAGCAACATCAGGACAGCTGCAGACAAACA
Organism: Istiophorus platypterus; assembly: GCA_016859345.1. Classification (NCBI taxonomy): domain Eukaryota; kingdom Metazoa; phylum Chordata; class Actinopteri; order Istiophoriformes; family Istiophoridae; genus Istiophorus; species Istiophorus platypterus. The sequence goes on from CM029125.1 coordinate 11,639,823, forward strand.
TCCCTCTGAGCCCTGAGTTTTACGTTTCTGACATTCAGCAGATGCTCATATATCCTGGCAGGCTTACACTGAAGATACTGGAAAATTTTATTTCAAATGCGTACTTAAGAGAAATCACAGATTAGGATTTGGAGCTTGGATGAGAACAATACCTGAAGTGACATGAACGAAAGAGCTGAAATGTATCATTCAGTACCTCCAGGATATGAAGAGTCTTGCTTATTGAGACCTTAAGTTAGAGTAATACACCTGAAAAAGATCAAACATTTAGTTACATTTTCTGTTGCCAATCACACAGTTCTAAGATACTGGAGTTCATTTAATTTGTTCTCAACCAAAGGGGGGATCCCTTGTTATCTTTGTTTCATAGTTTGTCTCATGTCCACACTTTGAAGTATAAGGTAATTCATTAATTGGCCAGTTTAGGTGACTTCACCTGCATCATCAGCACTGCATAGACCCTGCATAGGAAACTCAGTTTCTGATAGCAGTACTATACTGCACGATGTGTTATTTTATTTTCTCTGGTGTCACAAAGAGCTCAACAAGAAATCACTGACTATGAGCATTATTATGTAGGACTGTTACTCGAACTAAGATCACTTATGATGTATGGGTAGAAACAAGATGAACAAGAGGAATTTTGTATCAGAAATAGTTACAGTGTTGCTACTACATTTCAGTGTCTTAATGAACTGCTAAAATATACAACCTACTTCTTTTTTAACTTCCTTTAACTTTTTGATGTATCAGGGAATATATGTGCATTCATGCTCTGATGTGCACACATGTCACCAAATAATTTCAATTTTGAGCAGGTTTACTTTGGCTGATACAAATACATTATAATGAACTAGTCATAACAGATGGCTTCTTTGAAAGTTCAGATGGTGAGCAGATGAATTTCATAGTAGCTTTTGCCTTCAATTCATTCTGCTTAAGCTTTTGAATTCCTCCAAATATCACATATCAGTGCTCACAAAATCCCATAGATGGTCTGCTTTGTTTTCACACCAAGAATGAACTAAACCACTGTGAATGGAACCAGGCCAAAAAAACAGTTACAAGTGGTCTTGGTCCGGTTGCTTGGTCCCTACCAAGGTTCAAGGGACATTTTTCACTCCAGCCTAAACACACCAAATAAAAGAAAAAAGCAAACAATATATAGGCATGTCATGAATTTAACTGCTTTGGTTAGACTCAATAGAGATCAACAAAAGCCGATTGTATGCAGCTAACATGGTCACATACAACCAGTCATCAGCATTTACCCATCAGCCAGAGGCAGGGCTGGTTTTCTTTAGGGGAAACGCTGAATAATACCAGTCTTTATAGCGTCTCTTGGCATCATGGCTGTTGCACCATGTTGATTAAAATGAGCTCATAGGACAGAGCTCACCCTTGCTGTCTTTTACTGCAAAGAGGATTTATTATCCTGGGTGGGAGAGCATGAGAGGGGAAGCCTTTCACACTCTGAAAGGCTGTAATCGTGCATAACCAAAATCCAGTGAAATCATGTTTGCTGAAGGAAAAAAGGCATACATGGGCCTGAACAGAGCATGCCAGATAAAATAATTAGTTGTAATAAGAAGGAAAAGTATCCCTGACTAAAAGGATGTTTAGAAACTGTGCAGCTCCCAAAGTTGAAAATTAGATGAATATAACTGCCATCACTAATACAATGAAATACCAGTAGCTCTGTATTTGTGCTCACTGGAGTACAAAGTAGAGTCAAAGACATGATAGGACAGAAAAATACAATGTGAAAAAAAGAACAGAAAGTTGAAAGTAACAATTAGTTGAAATTCAAAATTGGTATTATAAATCCAGTACTAATTAATGAAGGAGTACAAATGTGAAAAAAGAACAGAAAGTTAAAAGTAACAGGTAGTTGAAATTCAAAATTGGTATTATAAATCTAGTACTAATTAGTGAAGCAATACAAATGTATTAAAAGTAGCCCAATGCATCTAATAAAAATTGACTAATAAGTCCAGTAAGTAAAATAGTGGGTCTTCACATCACTTCAGTGTCCAGAATGTCAGGCAATTTGTAAGCATTTGGGGGAAACATTAGGCCACCTTGTCTCTCTCTTCATCGAATTTGTGACCAAGGGGTACTTGATAGAACTGAAACATAGAAACCAATATAAAAACAACATTTTCACCAAAACTGATTAATTTCCTCTGAATCAATGCAATCTGCAGCTTCGCTCAAGGAGGTGAAAACAATCAACATGGAATTTTCACATAGAGGTGACACTGACCAATTCATTGACCAGTAACATACAGTCATGACAGTGCTAAACTTTGTTGGAACGGGAAGACACGGAGTCCAAAAGAGAGGAAGCTCTTTATTGATTGCTTCGCACCATCCAATTTTATACAACCATATTCATCTACAGCCTGACACTTGGCCTCCCTTCAAACAAAACTGAGGCAGTTGAACCATCCAACTTCCCTTGTTCTGAACTTCATCAATGTTAAAACTATCCGAGGTGCAACATGAAAAAACCTTTAGTCCTAAGGGGCTCCTTTTGTCTATGATTTTTAAGTGTGTATATGGATATTTAATTGAGATGGATATTGAGGATAATAGCCACAAAAGTGTAACTCATACTGAATCTAAACCAACAGTACGTATAACTGTGGCAATCTGGCACCAAGTGCTTTAGGTTCCCTTATTAAACATACATTATTCATGCTGTAGATACCACAAGTTGTATAGATTAAAAAAAAAAAAAACATGCAAATTTTGACATTTTTTTTGACATTATGATTTACTGAAATATAACATAATGGAAGTGTTATTTATTATTTTACTCCAAAACATATAATACTTAAGAACTGTTTTACGAATGCAGTTCTTTGAAAAAGGTGACCACTGTACATGCAGCCAAGTAATTTAAATGAACAAGTGCCTGATAGAACCCTATAAATGGTTTACAGCCATGCCGTCCATCATGCCCTTGTCAACACAAAATGAGAACATTGTGTTATTATAGTTATAGTTTCTTGTTTTGTAATTTCTATCTAATTGCACAAGTAAAATCAATGAGTTTTGGCCTGTTGATGAGGTGGTTTGACAATCTCTGTATGTTACAGACCCGGTGAATAGTAGATATGCCCCCACGCATTATTTATTTCAGATATTAGCACCAGTTTCTTCACTCACTTTGACAATTTAATTATAGAATAATCAAGACTGTTTAATCATACACAAATTAAGCTTAATAGAACTGTCAAAAGATGGACAAATAATTCTGCAGATAACTCTCCTTTAAATGATAAATTATACCATTTTAAGTGGACTTGCCTGGATGAAAATGAAAATTGCAGAGCTTTGCTATACTATCAGAAATTAATGGTGAAATATTGTACCAAACAATGATAGAAGAACATTCTTCATCCTAACTCTGATTTTTTTTTTGTTTGTTTTTTAACATGTATCCTTGTTTTATTAATGTTGCTGCTAATTATTGTACTTCAGGAAAGCAGATTCAGATTTTACACAGTGGAGTTAGGTTAGGTAAAATAAACTGTTATGTAATCAAATTTTAATTACTTTCTTTAATAAATGAATTAAATTGACGTAACCATACCTTGAACTGTAAAGCGACATCAATGTGGTTAGAGATGCTTTGACAATTACAAAAAATACATCTGAAATGTGATCTTTTTGGAGACAGAAACATTGCCACCACTGTTCAAAATGATGTAAATGATAAATTCATCAATGCAAGTAAACATATTATCACCAACAAATGTCGTAATTGTTCATTACACTTAGCAGCATGACTTCAGGTGGAAATCTGATTTATACATCATTATCATTGCTAGCACAAATAACATATGATATCATTAGTTCACAATTGCAGTTCACAATGTCAAAAACATCTTCATTGTTAGCAGGAGGTTAGTTGTTATTACTATTATTATGTTGTAGAAACACTTCAGACGGAAATTTAAAATTTATACAATATCAAAATAAAAGGATTTTAAAAAATTATGGACCTATTTTTTTTTTTTATTGTTAAACTGTTTCAAAATAACATAGTGCTTTAACAATTTCTTCCAATGATAGTGATTCCACTGATACTTATTAAGGATGCCTTAAAAGTAACGATAATAATAATAATAATAATAATAATAATAATAATTAACTATGTTTCCTTATTAGGGTATCTTTTTTCCTATTCACCCATGAAAGAACAGCCCTGATTGAGTTAAGCTGTTGAATCAATGTGACCTGATTCATGCCTGCACAATATACTTTTCATGAGGCACGAAACTTTTTTCTGATTTCCCATTTGGTTATGTCAGTTATATAAGGAAAATAAAGGCATAACTTGAAAAACAACTGGCTGTGCGGAAGTAATCGACCTTTGTAGGATGCAACCTCTGTTTGTTTAAGATAGAAGTCAGTTTTCCCACTGACACATTATAGATAGAATTTGCCATATAGGGTAAAATTCCTACATTGCAGTAAGAAAATTAATGTTCCTTGTTTATTAGAACTTGGATCTTATTTTTGCTATCTTGTTTTTTACTTTTTTTTTAATCAAAGATAATCAGTAAAAGAGCACATAACACAACTGTCCATGAAAAATTACACAATTTGTAAAAATCAGGTCTCACTGAAAAGTGGCTACTGTAATATTTAGGATTGGCTAGTACTTTTTTCCTCAGTTGGTTGGGTTTTTTAGGTTTAGGCATGAAGGGTGATAATGGGTTTGGGTTAGGGTGAGAATATCAGGGTAAGCCAATCCGAAGCAGGACCGGTCTTTGGCGGGTCTTTGGCTACCTCCAGTGGGAAAAAAATAATGAAAACCCAGTCTTATGACCCGAACCCTCCAGGCTGTGGCAGTCCCTCCAATGTTGACCATTAGAGAGCCAGAGTCATGACATCACCTCCAGGCTTGCCTCTGTTCCACAAATTTGTGTAACTCAATGCAATATCTCATTAAACATTTCTTTCATGGGTTTCTCTGAAAAAATGAAGCATGTTCCCCGGTGTTTAATCTCCATATTTTAATATAATCCTTCATCTCCTTCATCACTGAAACCTTTGTGATTTCAACAAACACATTAATGACTTTGTGTGCGCAGAAAAAACAGCAGTTTGCATGAATACCTGCTGAATTTGGTGTAATTCATATCTATGATAATTATTCTTTAATCTCCAGAGCTGTCCTACCTTCATGACATATCTCACTAAACAAATCTTCAGTAAGTGTTAACAAACTCATAATCATTAGGACATGGTGTCAGTGGACTGGTTATATTTAGTACCTTCTGACTAAACTCTGACTAAAGTGACAAATACTGTATAAGAAAGTAAATTAAAAAAAAAGGGAAACTGAGACGGTAATTATGAGAGAGGCATAGACATAGAGAAAATACGGGAGAAAGGCTAGCCACAGGAAACGACAGATTTATGGTGTTGTGAAGGTCAGATAGATTAATTTTTTGACCAGCGGACTGCTGAAAATTACCGAAAAACTCTTTATGGTCGGGCAGAGAAAACGAGGCAGCTCTCCCACACCTATCTGTCAAAGCCATTTAGTGGCTCATTGGGACCCGTTGAAGGTTGTATGTTTGTGTGTGTGCTTATGTGGACATTAGACTATTATATTCCCCCATCTTAACTTGTACCAGCAAGCTTTATCATGGGGCATGTAATGCTGTTAGGTGAAAGCTGGCTCTTCGGCACGCAAGTGGAGCAGCCAGTCACTAGAGCAGCTGTAGCAATGTAGGGCCACATAGTAATTTCATTAATAAGATATGTGGTCTGACAGATAATAATCCACAGCTGATAAACACTGAAAACATGGCAGACAGACATTTTACTCATGTAGATCAGTTAAACAAGGAGCAGGATTCATATTCTTGGCTGCTTTACTTAAACTTTCTTTATTTTTTCCTCTGAAACTTGTCTCACAACTTCCCTCCTTCTATTCAACTACAGTTTTTGGTCTGCACTTAACAAAAGAAGATTATTGGAGTACCAGGTTGCCCAAATGCATACAAAGAAAATGAAAAGACATTAGAAGAACCTCTGAATAAAACTATAGGGCAGGGATAAACCGTTGACCAGTTAGACCAAAAACTTTATGCATTCCAATTTTGCCTTCCACACTGACAGGTTTTGTTCGCCCTTCTGAAGTGATTAGTTTTGTAAATGATAATTTTCTGTCGATGTTTGCAGGATGCTGTGACAGAGAAGCGACTGCGTAAAATGAAGGACTATACTGAATTCATCAAATGTTATCAAACATGATATTATTCATCTAGTCAGCCAACAAAATTGCTGAGCGAAAGTTAATTCTTGACATTGGACTGTCCTCTTGTAAAATATGACCCTATAGGTTATCTGTGCAAGCAGCTCTTTACAACCCAGAGTTACATTTTATTGTTAGACAGCCTTGAGCAGCTGTAGTAGTTATGATGGGAGCAGACGGGCAAGATAGGTGACGTAATATACAGGCCAATAAGGACTATGTTAAGAGAAGGTTGCAGTGGATGAATGGGTTGATATCAAAACATAGGACTTTCACAAATGAGACTGCTGTTCATTTGCCCTATGAAAGCAATAGTGAACATACTCTCTTATGTTCCACAACCCTGACTGTGTTTTTATTATAACCATGAAAATGTAGGTAATCTAATGTTAGAGAATGACTTAGTTTAACCCAATCCAGAATCTTTTCCTAAACCTAACCAAGTTGTTTGTGTGCCTAGACCTAACCATGCTGTGACCATTCCACAACCTTAATAGCATATTTATTATTATACCCATGAGAATAAATGTCTGTGATGTCTACTGTTGCTTTGCTCCTATTGGTTGTATCTGAGGGTAAGGTCAAATCATTTCATGGACTTATGGTCTTTTTCAATGAAGACAGATAAGCAGTGCAACAAATGTATTATACTGTATGTAGGTTGTCTAGTTGAAGCTAATTTGCACTCTCTATCTACCTTTAGGCTTTAAAATGTAAGTTAAAATGGCCTATCAACTGAATAGATAAAACAGAATCACGATAAAAACAACAGGGCAGTTAAAACACACTTTTCACATGTGTATATGTATTTTTTAAGTGTATGTATTGGTATGGATTCCACAAAGCAACACAGCAAGCTGCAAGGGCTAACTTCCTACTAAGCCAACGGGGAACTGTCCAGTGAGAGTTGTGGCAGTAGACTGTCTTTTATATCAACAAGGAATGGTGCACAAATGCTGTTGTTATGTCCAAACACTGTTGACCGCTTGTGGAGTTTACAAGAAAATATCCACGAGGGTTCACCGCTGTTGTTGTTGTAGCAGTCTACGTGACCCTGAGCACTAACACTATGGAGTTACTGTGAAAGTCATACAGTTTGTCGATTACTCAGCTTCCAACAAACTGCATAATACTAGGTAGGACCTCCCTTTGCTCTCAAAACAGCCTCAGTTCTTCATGGTATGGATTCCAGAAGATGTATTCTACATCTGCTACTCACTGAATGTTTTTGTTTTTTGCACCATTCTGAGCAAACTCGAGAACATTTTGTGCATGAAAATCAAAAATCAGCAGTTTCATAAATACTTAATCCAGTCTGTATAGCACCAATAATCATGCCACAGTCATAGTTGGTGAAATAACTGATAACAACCAACAGAAATGGCCCAAACCAGGAAATTAAGTGTCTATCTTATCCTTAATCAGCATATCAGATTCTACACAAGCCTGATATGATATCATTCATTTTCCTAAGATAATCAGTATATCAGGTCATTATCTTTAGAATATTACTTACCTCAAGACAACAAGATGATACTTGGTACCATGGTAACAAGTTGATCAACTCGAGAGGATAACAAGTTGACTGACTTAGGAAATAGTGAGATGATTAACAGAATTAGAAAAAACAACAAAAAATAACAACAACTATACTTGACGTCTGCAGGTTTTTGTGATGTTGTAGGTCATGGTAGTGGGACAAGAATGAAACTATATATGGATGACTGGGTGATATCTGGGGCTATGAATCAACAATTTGTCAATCACAGTGTAAATGCACTATATGTTTACCTATAACATGAATGAGTTTATATCAGAGAAATTAACTGTAGTTGTTAGCCATACTAGTGCTGTGGCTCTGTTAATGGCAATTTGGATTAGTTGGTTGAAGTTGTCAAAGTTTGCTCAGAAAAAACCTACAAGAAACGTCAAGGGGTCGTCAAAGTCAGGATTCATCCCTAGGGGACCACTGTTGTCTGTACATAATTGCATGGCAGTCCATCCTAGAGAGCTTTTCACCTTTACAGGGGACTCCACTTATTTTAAGTAGCTCTTGTTGGAGTGTTTTCACATGAAAAAAAATCCATCTTTTATTTTTTTTTCATTCATGCTCCAATGAAGAGCGCAGGATCTGTTTCATAACAGCATACAGTATTGTTTTAAATACCCAAGTGTTTAAATTGCTTTTAAAATGTTTATTATTGACATATTTCACATTTTTCAAAAAAATACATTGAGATGGGGCCACATAGTAAATTACATACAGTATGCATAGGTAGGGATCAGATATGGTTAGAGTAAGGAAACTAATACTGTTGAGTTAAATTTAGAAAAGAAGTTTTGGTCATGGTTAAAAATTTCAAATTTCATCAATGTTTGTTGGTATGAGATAGGATGTGAACCCTGATCTTAAGTGTCGAAATTAAAGGGAATGAATGTTACCAGTTAATGTAAATAGCTATTGCAGATAAACTGCATATAAATTTAAATTAAATGAGACAGGGTTGGCAGATCAAGATGTTCATTTTTCTTCTGCTATTTGATTGTGCTGCCTCATTTTCTCTGCTTTCAAGAAATGAGAGTTAGACACCCCCCCCCCCCCACATTGACTGGAGCTCAGTTGTCCTGCCCTTCTAAAGCTAATAATGAAATAAACCTAATCTATCCTTAATGCAATCACATCTATTCAAATCTAATCCTATCCCATATTCCTAATTGGATCTGGTGGATCACGTTGCACCCTCTGGCTGCTTTGTTGTCATGGTGATGGGTGGTAGATACTTCCAAGGATGGTGGGTCTGAGGGAGAAGACACATTGCTTTCATTGGCTTCAAAGACAACATGTCCAGCAAGAGCTATTTAATCTGCCTGCAGACGTGTCTGCTGCTAAATAAAGGACACACCAGGGTCTGATAAGTGTAGCAGTGGGAAATTGTGAAAAGTGCCTGGTGTATATCCAAAAAAACTGCTCAAGCAAATTTTAATGTTAAGAAAAATTCTCCCCTATTGATGCCTCTGCCACCTTCTGTCATATTAATATATTAGTAAATAAATCAGGAGTTAATTGGAAATATAGTCTAGTTTAGTTTATTTGGTTTAGTTTATTTAGTTTATTCTTAATCTTTGAAGCAGTAGTTTGACTAAACAGCTACTGTACTCACCTGTCAGTAGCACCATCTCCATGACATCTGGTAAAGGTAATTTTATGATGCAAAAATAAGTTGAAATTGCAAACTGAAGGTGAAAATTTCAAAGGCTCACACTGTCTACGCTGGACATTCACCCCTTGTTTCAGTCATTTGTCTCTTGTCCATCTGGTGGAATAGTTTTCAAATGTTCATTACAGCTCTCTACACTGATTGTATAACAGTTTGTCCATCATTCACTACACATGTAACTAAGACTTGAAGCATATTTTTGAGTCTGTTTTCTTCCAACTGACAATCCTAAGTACACAGATTGTCCATTCTCTCTATCTATGAGTGCTGTCATAACGCTTCTGAGGGAAGAGCAGTGTTGTGGCTGAATAGATACAGTGTAGATGCCACTGTCCAATTGCCAGACTAGCAAGTGTCACTAATAGAGAGTAACTACATACTGAGTTCTCAGTTACAGGCTTATAGACACTATTGATACCTTTCAGTTTCTTGTTAAACTTGCAGCAGTTTGTGTTTATATCTATTATTAATTGTCATGGTGACACCTGTCCAGTCTTCCTCTCCTTCAAATCAGTGCTCTTTAACCTTGGCTCTTTTACAGAATGCAAATTGGATAGGGTAGATAGGATTAGGTCCAAAATTTTGAAGACCTCCAATTTTGGTGCGGTCAGACAAAAGACAAATCCAGTAGACACCACCAAATTAAGATCAACAAAATGGCATAAACTACCTTTATTAAGGTATGAAAATATATTGATGCTGGATTCAAAGCTTCTATTATTATTGTTATTATTATTATTATCATCATCATCATCATCATCATTACGTATCTTTATGTGGAACCTGCATTGTGCTATGTTCTCTTTCCTACTTCCTGGGGAATGTTGTCTCTCTGTAAATTTTACTATAAAGAGTATGGTCTAAACCTGCTCTATATGAAAAGTGACCTTAAATATCTTCTATCATGATTTGGCAGTATATAAATTAGTATAAATTTCATTCACTCATTTTCTTTATTTTAGCATTGTAATTTTTTTTTTTTTTGTCTCTTGTGTGAAGACTGAATAACTACAAATTAATTAAGTTAATTTTGGCTCTAGTATTTTCTGCTCATCAACTATAAGTGACTAACTCATTTACTTAGACCTAACTATTGACATTCTAGAGTGAATCGGAAACATCATATAATGGACTACAAATATACATATTTAATAGACATGGAAAATTTATTTAAAATTGCAGGAAAAGTATAAGAAATCCAAGTGTAACACCATGATATGATGAGGAACTAAGCTCAGTTGGGCTTATGGAGACAACTGCTCAGTAGATGTAAATGGACTAAAACAGATTCTCATGACCCGATCAGTGTGAACACAGTTGTATAAATTAACAAAGTGGACCGAGTCACACCTCCACATCTTGGGTGAAATTTAATTTTCTATATTTTTTGGATATTCATGGAATTCTAATTAAAATTATTCATGTCCTAATTTCTCTACAGGACTGTCCAATGGTTCTGATCACTGGTAATTCCACGACACATTAGATTGATTTTCAAGTTGGCTTGAAACAACTTTAGGTGAGATTTAAATCTTCCAAGGGTCAACATGAGCTGTACCACAGCTCCTCCATTTCTCTCTCCCTCTTTCTCTCTTTATGCATCTCTGTCTTTTCCTCTCCCTCTCTTTGTGTTGATGCATCTCCTTTTCTTCCTGACTCTCACTCTCTTGCCTGTGAAACTATATCCCCAGCCTTGTAAATAATTTAAGTTTCAATATGATGTATTTAATGCTACTCAGAAAAGGATTTGAAAATGTAATAACATTTGCATAATTGTGCATTAATTATACATTCAATAGTTTTTAATGAGTTAAGCAGACTTTTGGAGGCAGCAGATCCCATTTACAGTGCATGGCAAGGTCAATCACTAATAATGTAGGCAGTGGCAGAGCTGAAATCTCAGAATGAGACCAGTATCAGTCTAGAATCCAGATAAAGTGGTAGAGCATCCCATGAGTATGGGATCTCCAGGACGAGACCAGGAAAATAAGAACAGAATTGCAAAAAAAAAATTAACAATAAATAATGTACTGTGCATCTTCGCTGTCTGTCTTTTCCTGACTCATTAATCACTTCAGTACCCCCCCCCCATTTATTTTTAGAGATAACATTACCCATAGACAATTAAGTTCGAGTTTTTATTGGGTAGGTTATTGGGAATTCATCTAAATGGTCTTTAATATTTTTTTTCTTCCCCTGCCTCTTCCAAGATGTATGAAATACTTCATGATGGTTACTTGACTGAAACATAGATATTTGAAACTGTTTCTTCTAACTTCCTGTGTTAAAAGAACAAAACTCTATAATCATACCAGCAACTCTGGAAAGCTGCAATTGGTCATTAGCACTGTCTTAATCTAAACACTGATGTCTGATGTTAACATGTTCAGAATGGCAATGTTAACATGCTGATGTTAAGTAGGTACACTCCAGTACATAGGTATTTAAACAGTTACTGTTTTTGAAATAATTTGCAACATTAAAGTTCCAAGTCTCAGTTTTAATTTGAGCTGGTTTACATTAATATAATAAGAACTCTGTGGGAGATACAGTCCTTTTAACACACAGCACCCTAGGCTCAGGGGTTCATAAGTAACTGGACAGATACACATGAAGTACAACAAAATCAACAAATTTAATATTTTGTGGAAAAATCTTTTCATGTTTACTATTTTAGTTAAATGTGTTGTCATGTTAACATTTGCAAACTATTGCTAATCACAAAGTTTTGGACAAATGATAGTGATAGTGCTGGAAGAAACATTAAAGGGGAACTCCACCGATTTTGCACAAAGTCTTTTTCCATGTGTTGTGGAATACTACAGTGCATGGGAAAAAGTCGCACGAAGCCTATTGGGTGTGTAAAGTGTGATGTCCTCAAGTGACATCACTTGAGTCATTGCAGTTTGGTCTGAAGACTAGTTTGCAAATGAGAAGAAAATGTGGGGGTGTGAAGTTAGAAAGAAAAAAGAAGAAAGACACTGTAGCTCGAACCCCTTGCCTGCTTAAGGCTAGAGGCTTCAGAATGATTTGGACACTTGCGTGCCCAAACCATTTGTCACAGTCACACACTATAAATTTCACTGCCTGACCAACACAGTACCTTTGGTCATGCACTATAATTTGTGGTCATTTGTGTCACCAAAACAATTTCCTACCAACAAGCAGCACAGCAACATCTCAATTAGTGAGCAGGAGATGCTCTGCATGTTTAAACCTCCCTTTTTGTTTTAGTTGATAAAACCATCAAATTTCACATTAAAACCGGACTGAATGCAGCTTTGATCGCAATCAGAAAATATATGCAGTCTAAATTTTGAATCTGACACCAGAAAATTACCAGTCTGCATCATAAATGAATTTACTTTCAGATTCTAGGTCAGTTTTGCATGAATTCAGCAAATATGGCAGCATGTCTTGGTCACAACATCAGAGAGGGAAGCAAATTTGAATTTGCTACTGCTCTGATTCACACCTAAAATTCACACAATCATGAGTATAGTGCATTATCTGCCATGCCAAACTGATTAGGAAAAAACACACAAGAAAATAAATAAATAAATAAAAACAAAAATGACAACTCTCAGAAATTAAATTTAACTGTAGCTATGACATTTTGATTTTCTATTTGGTATTAAAAGAATATAAAATCCCCAGGAAAAAAAACTGAATAAAGGCTATGTTTTTCATATTCTGATGTTATTGCGAGAACTGAATGGCAACTGCAGGAACATACATATGCTGAAATGGAAACACCGGGATATTTTGATGAGTTGAGAAGCAATGATTAAAAATGATTCATTATTCTTTGTTGGGTTCATCAGTGATGATAAGTTTTCCAAAGTCAATAGTCTAGTTTATGAACAACTGAGAAGCAGCACTCTTTATATGCTTTATTTTCATTTACATACCATACATTTCAGAAGGCAAACTCTTTCCTCTTATTGATCATTGTGTTTTTAGGCATAGAATCTTAAACAGTTATAAATAATAGTTTGCCATAAGGTTTTTGAATGCAGACCACTGAAGTGTAACATTCACTCCATAGAGTCCATGTTTTCTTCCCTCAGTTTTATTTGATTGTCCTTTCTTAGTATAAGGGTTGGATGCCCTGCTGATTATAGCTGTCAGTGTTATGGTTATTAGGTCATAGTTGATTGTCCTAAATTCAAATTGTCTAGAAGAAAAGCCCCAAATATATATTAAACAATTTCATTCAAGCATCTCCAGAAACAAGTTACAATGGGGATATAAGTGTTTTCATTCCATCCCTTTGTTTCTCAGTCAAACTTAGTTTAAGATGTGTGAAATTTAAACTAAGATAAAGTGGAATTAAAATTTACTCATTACCAAATTTTTCATTTTAGAATGCATCATTTAGCAGAGCTGATTTTGTAGCTAACAAGAATTGTATCCCAAGTTTTCAGCCAAGATCAATGTTATGTATAACACATATGATTTTATGTTGTATTGACATTTGAATTTTTGTATTCTAAAAAGAAAATTAAATAACCACTAATTTTTTGTTCTTTACTTTGCATTTCTGAAAGGAAAATTGAATGAACAAAAGATACACAGCCTGTTGCATTATCCAAAAGAGTGCATATTTATGTTGGGGAACACTGACTGACAATGACAACAGTACAGTTCTTGTGATTAGATCAAAATAAAAACTTGCACAAAAAAATTGACGATGAATGTGCACGATTACAGTATACTCACAACAACCTTTGTGAAGTCTTGGAGTATGCAACATGTTTCACATACTGTACACCAAGTGGGTAAATTCAATCAAACTAACAATGTTAAAAATAAAAAATAAAAAGAGGAAGAAAAAAATATACCCGTGCATAACATAAGAAGCAACACCTCACACTGTTTTGCAGTTCGATCCTGACCTGAGGGGGGCCTCAATCTGCCTGAAATTGACCACTCGCTAACACCTTTAAATTGAAAGCCAGGCCACACAGGCAAATTGATGAAGCATCAGCCATTCACAAGGGATTTTGACAGGCAGGCATTGCATGTAAAGGGAAGAATCTTGGAAAATGTACTCGACACACAATGGAAGCCATTTAAGCAGACAGTGATACGAGCCACTATAGGAACATTGTAAACTCCTCTTCACCAAACACTAAAACAGGAAACATCAAGCACTGATACTGTGCATGTAAGTTTTGTGACTGTTTCAGGCATATTCTAAGAATTTCTCAACTTGTCATTTAGTGTGTTGTTAGATAATTTGGGGAATGTTAAATTCAGTATATAAATTTTTCTGTTGAATGCATTACATAGAGGAAATGAGCATAAATGGCAACCCGACTCCTCATACAAGCCAAGGCTGTTTCTTGCCTCAACTACTGATATGCCCTTCTAGTTGGCCTCCTTTCACACACAGTGAAACTGTTATAGATGGTCCAGAATGCAGCAGCATGTCTAGTTTCTGATCAGCCTAAAGGATCACATGTCACTCCACTGCTCCAGCCTGCCCTAATCAAATTCAAGTCTCTATTGCTCACCTACAGAGTAACATTTGAGTCTGCATCCATGTACTTGATCTCAATCAACCATACTTGTGCTCCTTATCAGCCAATGTGTTCCTCCAAAGAATGTCATCTGACATTGCCATCCCTACACACAGGGCAATCTCAATCTCTTCTTATTTGTGGAACAAGCTACGAGCTGCTATCACAGCATAGGCATCCCTCACTATCTTATCTAACTTACAGGTGCTGCCAGCACCTGTAATTTGGACATCCTGTTGGTCCATACTGTAAATTTATTATGTTCCCTATTCTGTAAACATGATTTCTATTGCATCTCTGTCCATCCTGTAAGAGGAGTTTGAGGTCAGTTGCTCTCCCTTAGTTTTTGTAAATATTCAGTTTTTCCTTATGAGATCTGAGTGTTAAGTAAAGACGGTGTCATATGCTGTAAATTGAATGAAATTTTGCTTGACTTTACTTGAATTAACCTACACTACCCTCTAGGCAAGCACCCGCGTTTTGAACTGGATGAGAACTGCAACAGAGAACCATCCACTCTGAGATGTCAGCTTGGGCAGCAGAAATGTAGTGTCAAATGTAGGGAATGTTGTTTCATCAGCATAGCACAAGTAGGACTGGCCATCAAGTGTATGACAGAAAAAAGTTTCCTTGTGTAGCAGGAGAAGGCTCAGGACAGAGCCTTGTGGAACTCCGTGTGTCAGGTTGCATGACTCAGGCCAAATGCTTTCCATGCCACCTGCTAGGAGTGACCTATCAGGTAGGATGCAAACATTGGGCTTTGGCGGTATCAACTTCTTCTGTCAACATATAGAGGGCTCTCAGTTGAGCTGCCCATTTTGAAACCTGATTGGCAGAGGTCTAGGAGATTGTTCTGTGAGAGAAAAGCAGATATTTAAAAGCAGCATATTCTACTGTCTTGGAAAGAAAGGGAAGAAGAGCTACAGGTCTGTAGTTTATCATTTCGATCCATAATTCCTAGGGATGCAGGGCAGGGAGCATATCTGCAAACTCTTTCCTTTTTTGTATATGGATATGTTAAAAATACATTTATTAATTGATGTATATTTAAGTTTTGCCTCCTAAAACCACTTGGCTAATAGTATAAAACAAATCTTTGACTCATCAATTTTTGACTAGTAGTATGGTAAAGGTATGTTTAATAAGCACATCCCCATTTTATTTGTATTAGTTTTTAAACGTACTGTTACTTGTACCTGTACGTTTAAAAACTAACAGATAGTTCTGTCAAAAGCAGAAAGCGTAAATGCACATCAGCAGTCAGTGGTGTCCTAGTTGAAATTAATGGGAAATTGGTGTATAATAATACTAATAAAATGTCCACAATTACTGAACAACAAAAAAGGTTTCATATAGTGAAATAAAAAGTACAGACATAAAAATGCATGCTCAGCACAATTATTGACCCCCTTTTGATGAAATTAAATTAGTTCCTCAAACAAAATAAAAAACAATAATACTCGACTTTAGTAAGACCAACGAGGACAGCATTATTGAAAGAAATGTTAAAAAAAATGGCAAGACCATGTTAGCAAAAAATTTCATAGATAAGCCACAGTCTTTCTGAGATGATGTTCTTTTGAGAGATGAAACCGAATTTCTCTTTGGGAATATAGTGCACCAGTTTGTTTATAGGTGAAAAATGAAGCCCAGATGCAAAAGACCGCCCTTCTTAGAGGTAAAGCATGGTGGAGTTTCTACCATGCTGTTGGGCTGATTTGATGCCTCTGGTACTGTGAGCATTGAATGTATCAAAGGAATGCTGAAATCAGAAGATTATTGAGACATTTTAGAGTGAAATGTGTTCCCCAGCGTCGGAAGGTCTGAGGCAAATATCTTGTGTCTTTCAGGAGGACAATAACCCAAAGCACAAATCCAGCAGTACAGTGGAATGACTGAGAAGGAAAAGATGGACTGTTTTAATCTGGCCAGCAATGAGTCCTGACCTGTATCCCATTCAAAGCCTTTGGAGAAAGGTTAAATGTGCCACTGCAAAAAAGGGCCCTTGGCAAACTTGGAAGAGCTTGAGCATGTAGTGATGGAGGAGTGACCAATATTACCAGTAGGCAGGTGCAAGCAGTTTCTGAATGGAAAGAGGAAATGTTTAGAATTTCTAAATTTTGCCAAAGATTCTGCAGTCAACTAGTGAATGTTGCCAATAGTGTTGAGGATGTATTTTGTGTTATTATTATTTAACTATTATGCAAGATTTTTAAAAGTTTTGTTCAGTAACCTTTAACATTTTATATAAATATTTTGATTGTATAAAATTGGATGATTTGCATTTATTTCTATTATTCTAAATGCTTTTACTAAATTTCAGGGGTGCCAATGAAAGCAACCCAGGATAATGCAGCATCAATTACAGTTTAAGGAAGCCACGTGTAGGAAATTTCTCTGTAGTGGCTTTATGTTTCCATTGATAGAAGGTTATGTCATAGTCATAAAAATATTTCTAAATAACTAGAAATAAAGTCTAGTGAAAATTACATTCCAGCTATACTAGTCTTTAACTAATTACACATATTACAGACTTTCTACACCAGATGTATCATCTGTCTAAAACGTTTGACAAAACAGACGTTTTATGTCACTGCTCTGCAAAATGTCATGTAATTTGTGGACGAAAGTTTTCTTATATACACAGTGTTTGTTAATGAGCAAACTACTAGCTAACTTTTAAGCACTGATGCACCCATGTGAAAAGCAAGAGGTGGTAGAGGAAATGTATGATTTTTTTGCTTCCACTGGATCTTCTCAGAAAGCCTGCTGCGGATTTGCTGCTTTCGGCCGGTGTAGACAAAGGTTTAAATTTGCCACTGATCTTACAGGATCAAAAATCCATTGTCATGCATTGATGACAAAAGATATTTTATAATTGCTTTTAGTATTTTTACTTATGATTATTCATACTTTTTGATGCTATTTTTGTGCTTCTATGCTATACTTTTTTATACCAACTCAAAGTAATGGTAAATGGACTGTACTTATATAGTGCTTTTCTAGCCTTTTCGACCACTCAAAGCACTTCTGTCACATCCACCCATTTACACAAATTCACACAGCGTATTTTTCTACACACTGATTTGCACTACACGAGTACACATTCGAAAACCGATGACACACATGTCAGGGGCAATTTTTCGGGGGTTTTGGGGTTTTGGGGTTCTTGCCCAAGGACACTTTGACATGCGGACTGGAGGAGCCGGGGATCGAACCGATGTCCTTCAAATGTTCTCCTTTTCTCTGGTTGTCCACTGACTACTGGTCTCTGGACTTTGGCCTTTTTTCATTGGATGCTGTGAGTGGTTTTGGTCTGCTATTCACAGACAGCTCACCTTCATTTTGTTGTGTTCAGTGAGTAAGTGGATATACCATTCATTTTATCAAACTCCTGTTCACAAGGTGAAGAATGAACTTTGATGCTCATTGTTTTTTATTTTTCAGTAATTTTCACATGAACAATCAGACAGGTTTGACCCAAGCTAACAATTCTATATTCTATATTCTATATTTACATTCATAGGTTTTTAGACAGTGATGTAATTTTCATAATTTGCCCCAGTACATGACCACAATGGATTTTAAACAAATGAATCAGGATGTATTGAAGTGTAGACTTTCAGCTTCAATACAAGAGGTCTCATAAAAATATTGCATTAACCATTTAAAAATCACAACCATTTTTATACATAGTACTGCATTTTGAGAGGCTCAAAATTAATCAGACAATCAACTGAAAATCACAAAATGGTGTAGGTGTTTTACATGTTCTATTTTCTTATTTGTGAAATTATTTTAAAAGGTTCATTCAGTTAGATTTCACTGTTTTACATACAAAACTAAGTGTTGCTGGGTGTGTCCTGGTAATGATATTTGAATAAATCAGGATTTTTATAATAACACTTTCACAGCCTTTGCCCCATTTACTGTACACAGTGTTTTGGATGGAGACACCAGGTGAGGACTGGTGGGAGCTGATGGTCCTGAGGGAGGTGTTATTGGAGAGAGGTTTAACTGACCTACAATCATTTATGAGACTGTGTGGGCTGTATTCAATTCATTCATCTCCAACAAATGCACTGATTTGCAGCAGACAAATTCAACCAGTGGATCTAACTTTTGTTATTCTGTTTTGACAGTGCGCAACATCACTCAAATTACAGATTGCAAATTACAAGTATTCACATTATTGAGATGGCTGTAAAGAGAGTCACCAGTATATATACTATAGCACAATACAATCCTACTCTTTGCGTCTTTAGATGAATTTCTGTTGTACAACATATTACATAGTCTGTTACTCGATGCACTAAATCATACTGTATGCGAAGCCGTAGCTACTTACAACACATCTATTATTTGACGGTCTTAAGAGAATACTAAAATGACATCACTTAAATAGACTGTTTTCAGTGAGAGGTTAAAAACATGCAGCCTCCAGCACCGTTGGACAGTAATAATAATTTCTAAACCTCCTGTCACTTGCTGCTAGAAATCTTACCCTACCTGTATCACAGGCTGTTCCTATACTATATGAATATGGCAGCTATTCCACTATGATAGATGAAATAAAAAGGCATTGTTTCACTATATTGTTGTTTTTAAGATGAGCCCTTTTTCTTCTTTAGTTTGAGTTATTATCTTTAAGGGTACAGATTCTTTTTACAGCAGTGTAGTTAAGTCAGGGAGAAGAGATGAGAATGGTCCCTTTATAATGATTTCACACCATTCAGAACTGTCTGTTGTGAGTTAAAGATATTCAAATATAGCCAAATTATATTTTCCAGCAAACTGTAATTAGAGGAGCATTTATTTTGAGCAAGTCTGAGTGTTATACATGGTAATTATTGTAGTTTTAAGCAACCAATAGTTTACAGATGCTCAAACTTGATGGCATTTACCTGAGACAGAATGCTAATTAGCAAATGATTGTTGATGCTCCAGCTGCAGGGGATTTTAGACTTTTGCTCAAAGCTCAAAAATTTAATAACAAAAGTTAATGTGACTTGAGTTTAAGGTGTCAGTTTTAATTTGGTCAATATCATCGTCAGCCTCATGACAAAAACAATAATTGTCACTGTCATAACTATCCAGATTCATAAAATTATGTCAGATTGTATCATAAACCATTTTACAGTGTTTGAATTGGAATCTGAAAACTCATGAATCTGTAACTTATACTGGACTTCTTAGACCATTGTCTTACCAGTAGCCTTGCGTTTTTTTGACAGCATTTTTTTTCTGTCTGAGTGCCTGCTAATAGTTTGCAGTATTTATTAGTACTTAAGCACAATAGTACTTTGAGCTAAATGATAGCATCAGCATTCTAACATACTCACAATGATAGGTGAGCATCATTAATATAAACATTCACATGTTCAAGTTGAAGTATAATATTTATGCTGTTCTCCATCAACATACTGTTCAGCATCTTAGTTTAATGTGTTTAGTGTGTTAATATTTAGTGTGTTGATATTTGCTAATTGGCAGAAAACTCAAGGTACAGCTGAGGCTGTTAGGAATTTCATTATTTTGTATGTATCTGTTGATAAAGGTTTTGTATTGATAACATTTTATGACACCAGATGACAATTTAAGGGATCAAGAAACTTATTGTAATTAATCTCTAGAGGACCATTAATGTTTGTTCCAAATTTCATGGCAATGTATCAAATAGTTGTCAAGATATTTCAACAAAACCTGAAATGTAAACCTCATGCTGGTGTTAGATACATCATCTGGGCATCACCAATGTCAGTTGGCTATATCGTCTGGGGACTGTGAATGTTTGTGCAAAATTTGGTGCCATTCCATGTAGTAGATGTTGAGATTTTTCACTGAATGACTAAATTTTAAATATTTTCTGTGGTGTTAGATGAACATTCAGGGTATCACAAAGGTCTGCAGGATCCATCCTCTGGGGATCATGAATGTCTGTCCAAAGTTTTAAGACAATGGATCCAGAAGACATTGATATTGAAGACATCCATCCAAGATTTTACATGGATGTTGCCATCTCTAGAGCTGTGCCACTACCATGGCTAAAAATTAACCAGTTATTTATAGATGCTAACAATGTATAGAGTAACAAAAGGATTACAGGCAATTTATACAAGTGTATCCCCTAAATGGACATAAATTTCCCAGTTTATATGAGGCAATCATAGGAAAGAAATAAATATTTTAATACCTGTGAGGAAGTTGCTACAAGACTGGGAACTTAGTGTACTTCTACCAACTCATTGACATGGATAAAATTTTCCTGAGAGAATATGATTCAGTTTTCATAACTCATCAGCAGAAATCAATATTAACTAGGACTCAGAACTCTTGCAAGGGAGATTGTGGCTTAGCAAGAGTGGACTATGATTTCATACTTTGGTATTGTCCATTTAGACAGCCTTTTTGTGAGAAAGTGGTATGTTTAAAGTCACGGTACTGTTTTCACTATTGATGGTTATAAAAATGTAGTTTTTAAAGCAAGTGCAGAAAAAGAAAAAATATTAGGTTGCTCGGTCAAGGTGTTGAAAGACAACTTTACAGTATGTAAGAGTTAATGTGGCCACACAAGGCATGAACACAGATTGCTCCACACCATAAACCATGCTATGTTTTACCTTAAGTATAAATGGGCTCCTGGACAGCCAACGGTGAGAACAATAGCTTTATGTCTTCAACTGCCATCAGAAATTGTAGCAGGTGGGTTAGGTGTAATCAAAGGCAAATGGCTTCATAAAGTCATCAAGCAGCTTTATCTGGGGTCTGGCTCATATTGTTCTGGGATCAAATGCCCCCCTGTGATATGCTACAGGTTGCTTTGGGCTGGATCATCCAGGATCCCCCATAGGCATTTATTTATCACTATACTTGGGTTCTAACATGCATGTGATCAATCAATTTATAAACTTTTACTACAAAATAGTACAAAGAATAATTTAGTGGTGATGAAAATGTATTAATTAGCACTAAATGTGTTACCCCATAAAGCACAATACATGGCTCTCCTATAATGTGTACAGTTTTTTAATTATAAAGTATCATTTTCAATGATTCTAGCCCTGCCGTTACTCTATTAGATGAAAGTCAGATTTTGTTGCATTCCAACTCCCAATTAATGGTGCGCCACGCAAGATTTCATCATTGCTTGTTATCCTGAAAATTCTGTCAAGGTTTTCCTGCCTAAGAAATTTATTCAAAAACACAGTTTAAAAGGGGAAGATCCCTGTTTCATTAAATGATTATAGCTCACTGATATGCCAATTGTGTATGAAACAGTAGACATGGTTTTGTAATGAGGGTCACAAGCACAAAAACCTGAGAAACACTGCTTTAAGCAACAAAAATTATCCCATGCACCTCAGAGTGAAGGCAAAAGTCTGAGACATATATCTCAAAATCTGGGCAAATAATACCAAAATTGTCTTCACGGCTAGACATCACTATTGGTAATTGAGAAAATATGTTTTTTTAATCATTTGGTTGATATTTAAAGTAACAGGTGATTTCAACACGTTCTATTTCCTGTGAGTTTGGACAAGGTTCTAAGATAGGATTGAGGCCTCATGAAAACTATTCATGCATACCTGTGTTCAATTTAATTCAGCTCAGTTCAATTCAAATTTATTTGTAAAACACCATATCATAACAGTGGCTATCTCTTCTACTACTACTCTACTCTGTATATTTATATGTACAGAGACCAAACATCCCCCCATGAGCAAGCACTTGGTGATAGCTAAAATGAACAGAACTGGGCCCATGGTGGGCGTCGGTCTGCCTCGACTGACTGGGCTGACAGTGAAAGAGAGAGGGAGAGAGAGACTGACAGGGAGACTGAGACAGAGGGAGAGATGCCTAATTGGGATGGGGTCTATCAGACAGGTTGATGGTTTAGTTAAAGAAATCATTGAAGTTATTTGGTGAAGGTCAATGGGAGAGAAACTGTCAAAGTAGATATTAGGGTCTGCAGCTGTTTATAAGGTTCCTGTATTTGAGGATAAATCAGGGTCAGTTGAAGACGGGAGTTGGGGAATTTTGTATGTAAGAGTTATAATTTTATCAATTAAGAAGCTCATGAAATTGTCACTACTGAGAGATAATAAGCTGCTCAGGCATCACAGAGGGCCTTCATATATGTTTTAAGACTATCATTCCAGGCAAAGCAGGATTTCCTCCAATTTGGTAGAACATCAAATCCTTTCAAGTATTTGTATTTTCTGCTTTAATATGCAGGTTTGGATGTTAAACCATGCAATTAACCTCCTTTGTTTTATTTTTTATAGAGGAGCAATGCTGTTAAGTGTCTCTCTCATTGAGCTTGTAGCACTATCAACAAGATGATCAATTTAGGAGGAACTAAAGTTAGCATAACAGTTCTCTGTTATATTGTAGTATGACAATGAATTAAGAGCTGATGAAATACTTCCTTAAATTTAGCTACAGCAGTATCCAATAGCCATCTAATACAGACATTTTTGCCTAACGGTGTGTAGTCCAGCAATAGAAATTCAATAGTTACCAAACAATGGTCCAGTAGAAGAGGATTCTGTGGAAAGATGATTAAATGTTCAATTTCTATGCCAGAACTAAGTCAGAACACATTGTTTGCTGGACACCACTTTGACAGCCAGTGGTTGAATGATAATGTACTGGTCATCGCTGGTCAGATTAGGCAGGGGCCCAGAGAAAACTACAGACTCCAACATTATCTTTGCATATGAACACATCAACCAAACATCAATTTTTCTAACCCCTGATTGGCATAATCGGATGTCATTATCGTCATTGTGAATACAGTTTCCACTGTATTTACATTTATACAGAGCCAGCGCTTTTGAATATGATTCAGCATCACCCATTCTGGCCCCAGGAATACATTTGACTATGGTAGCTGGTGTCAATAGCTTCAAGTTTCTTAATAAAGAGCTGCCAATAAAGAGCTGCCAATAACCAGCGATGGTTTCTCAGTGGGTGTGTCATGGAGTGGGGAGTATCTGTCTGATTCTCATGAGTCATAAGTCATTTTAGGTTAATTGTAGTGATGATCAATTCTACAATTTTGTAGCCATGATCACAATTTTTGTAATCAATTAAACTGCAAATGCTATACAAACCACACTCTATATATTCTATAAACATGTGTTTAATTATATATAATTTTGCTATTTATTTTACATTTAAATTTACATTTCTTGTATTGAGTCTATGTTTTTGTTTGATCTGTTCCTGTGATAATATACAGCCACTGTAGGGAATATGAAGTTGAAGTCAGGCCGTGTTGATTTTTGGGTAACTGACGTTGTCATTTTGTTTATGAGGATCCCTCTGTCTCACTGTTGGTGATTTGGAAGCTGTTTTTTGATTTTCTGTTGTGATTCTGGAAAACCCTTTAGTGGTAGGTTGGTGCTACTACATCAAGATCTGCCATAGTAGATCACACCATCATTCAGGGAGAAAACTGCACATTGGAATAATTCTTTTTTAACTTTCCTACATGGAAAAAACACAAGCAGTTTGAGAAGGTAACAAGAAGACAATGGATGGTGTGGGTATCTGCAGTAACAAGGAAACACCATCACTTTTAACAACATTCCTGCATCACTGAAAAATGTGTTCTCTGCATTTTCAGTTGTTTGAGTTCTTTGGTCTCTAATTTTGACCTAAATTGTACAATATTTAAATTTTGCTCTCGTTATCTTTCTTAAAATTGTGAAGTGTAACTGTAATTGTGTGTGTGTGTGTGTGTGTGTGTGTGTGTGTGTGAGAGAGAGAGAGAGAGAGTAATTCTTTGATGCACTAGTTGAAATCAGAAAAACAGGTAACAACAAATGCTGAGTGATGCAATATATTTATTACTTGGGCTATTTACTATTCTCTGTTTGGCAGGGCATTTTATTTACCTGTTCTACCAGCATGAGATGTTGCTGAAATTATATTAAGATTCGAATCATCGTGTATAACCTACAAAACTGCTGTGTTTACAGGCCATTCAGCAAATGTAATGTAGGACACTAATCCTGACTGGATGCCATCTTTGCTTTTAGGCCATAATGAATTGAAAGTAAAAAGGAGAGGTTTGTGCGTCAGTCAAGGAGACACTTGAAATTTGAGAAGACTGGTGACAGGACAGGAGATGAAATGGAGGAGATTGGTCAACATGAAGCAGACAAGAGAGCTTGACATTATCTGCTGATCCAGCACCTCAGCCATCTATTTGGTGTGCATTGAACAACTGTAAAAAGTAATAATAATTTGATGAAATTAAAGAATTGAAATTATATTAAAATAAATACTAAACCTTAAGTCATCATACCTGAATTGGGGGGGGGGGCAGTTGGGAAAATAAAAGTGTGTTTCAAGGTGTTTGGGAGTAGTGGTGACGATGTGAAAAAGTGTATAAAACCTTTTGTTTCTTCAGAGTGAGCTTTGTGAAAATGTCATCAATTTCCTTAAATGATATCACTTGAGTCAGAGTTGGTTTGGGCTGAAAATACCACTGAAGATAAAGATAGGGGTGTAGATGTCACAAACTGCCTTTGTTCTCCTTGCCCCCCTCTCTCCAGTTTCTGTTTCTCCCAAAATCTTCCCACATTTACCATCCTCTACTCACCAGCCAGATTAACTCAAACTTAACCTCCTTGTTTTCATTTACCTGTCTGTCCCACTCATCCACACACACACATATCCCTACTTCCCCAATTCAGCCCTGAAGTCACTTGGTCACTCTCAAAATGTTCCTCATTCTCATTCATCCCTTATTCAAGCCCTTTGTCCTTAGTCTTTCCTTGATCTTTTTTTCTTGGTTGTGTTCCCCAGTGTTCCACAAGTATCCCGTGGCCTGCTCCCTGTTGTCTGCTTGCCCGTTCTTCCATTCATCAGCCTGCTTGTCCTCCTGTCCACCTGTAAACCTGTGATTTTTTCATTAAGTTACTTCACTGCATCAGCCTGCCCTCATGTGTCTGTATTTGGTTCCTTTCCCCTGTGTCGCTGTCTTTAGCCATGACAGTCGAGCTTAAAAGAAGTGTGGTTACAAGACCTATGAAGCGAACTCCTTATCTTTTCTTGAGGTTAGAGCCTCAAGACTCCAAGTTGGCCATTACAAACGTACAAACACACCTGAATCTCAGTAGTGTAGTGCAGTGGGTCATGTAGGGGCCAGTCTTTGACATCTAAGAAGTATGCATAGAATAATGAAGACAATATATATGCTTCTGCTGCATTTACTTGGATCCTTTATTTCTCTTTTAAATTTTGCATTGTGAATCTGACAATGGTTTGAGTCCAAAGCTAAATTTGTGGAGCACTGTTTTAATAATGCCTGAAAAAAGGATTAAAATGGCCATTTGCCTTTAAGATAATTTTCATATTTCTATCTCAACCATTTCCCAACATTCTCTGATTAAATGTGAATCTCAATGAATTCGCTCTGATTCTTCGATAAACAATTATAGTTGACAGTCTTTTAAGGTAAGATGAACCTAATTATTCCCACTGGGAGAAATCATTATTTTTACAGAAGCAGCAGGATATATTCGAGTGTAGGTATGAAAAAAT
Organism: Istiophorus platypterus; assembly: GCA_016859345.1. Taxonomy (NCBI): domain Eukaryota; kingdom Metazoa; phylum Chordata; class Actinopteri; order Istiophoriformes; family Istiophoridae; genus Istiophorus; species Istiophorus platypterus. The sequence goes on from CM029125.1 coordinate 11,666,402, forward strand.
ATCTACTTCATCAGTTTATTCATATGAGGCGCAAAACTGCACACTTTTTACATAATTTAGTTTAAATGAAGTGCAGTATTGCAAAAATGTCAAGAACTGGTGATATTAACTTTGTATCTTTTACAAAGAAATGTTACACATATAAGTGTCCACTGGTGTTTTTGGAGTGCCTGGTGGGTTGTTGGGAACAATGCTGGTTATATGGTCTGACTTTAGCAAGAAGAAAAGAACTGCTGTATCATTCCTTCGTGCCCCAAGGGTGAAGCTGCTGATCAGCGAAGGAGTTGCCTACTACTGTCAGAGTTTCATAGGGGGGTTGGAGACATTCTTTTGTAAACACGAAAGCTCGGCCATCATCCATCTCTCAACCACCACCCCCACTGTATTCAGGGAGCATCCCGGGACAAAGCCTGCCCACTTCACCAGTTTATTTAGTCTCGTCCTATCTGCTGTTGAGACACTGCTGACCCAACGGACCTCTCTATAACAAATGGCTGACACCACCACAGAGTCATAAAATGTCTTAAGAAGTTGCCCCGGTACCCCAAAAGACCTGAGTCTCCTCAGCAGAGGAAGTCTGCTCTGGCCTGTCTTGTATAGTGCATTAATACTGTCTGTCCATTCCAATTTATTGTTTAAGTGCACAATCACATATTTGTGTGATTTCACAATCTCAGCCCATACACTGAATGTTAACTGGCATGGGTGGGTGGCGTTTTGTTCTGCAGAAATTTATCAGAAACTGTTTTGTTTGTCCACTGTTTATTTCGAGGCAGGTTCGCTCAAACCAGCCCACAGTGTCCTAGGTAAGTCTCCTGCGCACTTCATCTGCTCCATCAGTGATTTAGCTGACAATAGTCATCTGAAAACCTCTGCAGTTGACAGCTTATTGAGTTAAAGGAAGTATAGAAGGTAAACAGGAAAGAAGCCAGGACTGTCACTGCCTTATATACTGTGGTCTGTTTGTGCGGTAGTCCAGGTTCCATGGTGAGGCAGGGATCCATCTTCTCCCTCAGGAGAGTTAGTTGTATGGTGTTGAATGCACTGGAGAAGTCAAACACATTATCCCAGTGCATCCAGGCTTTTCCAGGTAGGAGAAGGACCGATGGAGAAGTTGGATGACTCCCTCTTCCACAACAGATACCTGGGTGGTATGCAGACCATAGTGGGTCCATAAATGGGTGCACCAGAGGGTAAAGTAGGCCAGCTTGTCCTGTGCAGACAACTTATCCTGTGTGGACAGCTTGAGAATCCTGGGGCTGATGCTATCTGGGCCTGTTGTCTACCTCATCTATGTCTGTTTTAGTTTTCTCCTCACCTGGTCTGTTGTTTGGCACAGGAATTGGCAGGGGGAAGATTGCTTGTTGTGTTTGGGGGAGTGAGGTATGGGATGGGGCAAATGCCTGGTTGAATCTGTTAGGGAAAGTGTTGAGGTCAGGCTGTCCACTTGACTCACCGTGCCCCGATATGGTTTTGACACCCTCCCTGATCCTTCTCCTCAGCCCCTTCTGCACCCTTTGCAAGTCTTCCTTATCCCTTGACCTAAAGGCCCTCTTCTCATTCAGGAAGGCCTTAAGATCTAGATAACCCAGGGTTTGTTGTCACAAAAAACAGCTTTCTCTTGGTGGTTATACTGTTCTCTACGCAGAAGTCAATATATTCTGTGATACAGTGTGTGAGACTGTTAATATCCTCACCCTGAGACTCACAGAGGACATTCCAGTTGGTTGAATTAAAGACCATTGCTTAAATTTCTTAAGAGCAATCACTTGCTGCCCTATTCTGTTCTGCACTGTGCTGTTGTGTTCTGGGTTGTAGTATGGTGTGGTAGACCTCTAACTGGCTATTAAACCATTAGACTGAGAGGGGAAAATAAAAATGCATGAAGAATTTGTCTCCTGATCAACTCCGCAAAGCCAAAATCATCTGTATGTCTCTCTCCCCCTGTCCCTTCTTCTCTCAGTCTCCATCAAACCTAACAGATCTAATATGCTTGCTTCAGACTTTCTCATGACTTTATTAAAGGACTTTACATTACTTTATATTAACTAAATTGGTACTCCAAAGCACCACTTTTTGTCAAATTCACCATAAATGACTTGTGAGACAGGGAATAATCCTATTAGGAGCACAGATGAGTTGAGTGTTGTACAGAAACAGTTAACAGTGATTCATGAAAAGATAACCTTGAGCAAGTATTATTCTGAATCTATGTAACTGGGATTGCAATTTGTCTATTCTTTAAACTTGTCATGTAGTGTAGAAGTTTAGGTATTTACAGATAGCTAGAATCAGAGTCTAGCTTTGAAGAAGCAGTTCATGACCAATACTTTGAAATAACAGGCCATGAGTTACATCTGAAAAACCTGTAAATTCAAATAGGTTGTGGTTGCAGAAAATACTGAAGAATAATGATTTAGTCCTCACATGATGAAGGTAAGAATGACGATGATGGAATGTAAGTTGATCTAGTAGGAGCAGATGTCTATCTGAGGGTTATACCTGCTATGGGTGGCTCCTCATCTTGGTTTTGCCGCTTCAGCATGAAAACAAAGCGAATTCCACTTAACAAAAAAATCTGGCCTGTTTAGAATGTTTAACTTATTTGAATAAGGATATGTAACCTAGGTTATATATGGACAGTACAGATATGACTTTGAGGAGGAGTCGGATTTAACCTATTCTGTATGTCTCAAAATAGAGAAAGCATTGGTAAAATTGTTTTATTATGGACAACTAAATAAGGCAAAGCACAAGATATTAGGGTGATCATCCCTAATGTAAACCTTAAAGGTACCATATGGATACCTGTCCACTAGCAGTATTATGGAAGGAATTTTTATTACGAGTGGATCCCAGTGTTGTCTGGATGTCATGCCGATGGCAATGTCATTCATATTCACACTGAATGTTTAACACTATCACACTGATCCATAATTGGTGGCAGTAATGTGTTGAGAAACCTAGCAATGTCATAGCAAAGGTAGAAAAGAAGAACACTGTGGCAAACATGAACGTAAAAAATGCAAGGAGTTTGTGATATTACAGCAGCACAAACTAAAATACTGGGCTGTAGTGATGAGATAAAATTGTTATAAAAGTTCTTAAAATTATTATTATTATCATTATTATTATTGTTACTACTACTATTATTATTACTACTATTATTATTACTATTATTGTTATTATTATTATTAATTAAATACAACTGCTATGACTCATGAATCACATTCGCAGACTGCATGACTCAAGATTGCAGCGGTTACATATTTGGCCCCTATAGCTCATATTTTGGTAGATTTTCAATGCTTCCAATTTTTGACCTGCAAAGACCTCTTATACAGAGGACCGAAGCTGCCACTTCTCCCTATCTCTCCCTGTCTCTACGGGATTTGTAGAGTTTTATGTCTATTAATGTGCTCCTGAATGCCAATAGAAAAGACCTAGGTTTGGATTGTGAAGTTGGTGCATGGAGGTATCAGTCAATTGACTTTTAGGAATCCAACAACCGAAGCACAGTGCTTCTTGTTCACATATGTTCAGTGGCCACTGAGTTCCCCTGGCCTAATCATCCGATATGTCCTTGTATCATCAATCAGTGGGCCTGGTAGCTACTACTGTTGAGAATGACCTTAATCCTTTAATGGTCTTCTCATTCATTTGGTAAAGCAAATTCTAAGCTGAGTTATCTGCACTGAACTCAACCTGATGGGGCATGAGAGGTTAACAACTTATCTGAATTTCTATTAGGCCTAAAAAAGGTTCTGTAAAAAAATACAGAACCTTTTTAAGTGACCTCCTTCCAGAAATTTAACATTTAACAGTAACATTACTCTTGGCATGAAATATATGGTAGTGTTTTAATAAATTAATAATAAATTCCTAAAAAGAACAATATATACTAGTCAGCCACGATATTAAAACCAGTACTACTGGTTTGACTGCCAGCAATTGCAGCCATTGTTTCTGTAATTAACATGGGTGTGGCTGTGTCCTGTTTGACAAGGGCTAGCGCTTGTCAGGCAGAGGGGACAACAGCATTTTTTCGGGTTTTGGGCATGCACATTATGGATAATTCTAAGAACTTTGACAGGACACAAGCTATAGCTAGCTATCGGCAAGTTTGCCTGTCAAGCATTAGAAAATTACTTAAACAGTTTTTTTTTTTTTTATTCCTAAGCTTTAAGATGACTAGTAGCAAGTAAAAAAAGCAAAGCGCACTGTTGTTTATATTGTGAAATCATCGACTTTTCCTCCTTTAAATCAGTATGTAGGGTTCTTTTCGCAAAATCTGCAATAATTTAGAGAAGTCTGAGAAAGCACATTGTTATACAAGTAACATAGTTCCTATGAGGGATGTGTATGTGCAGAGAGTTAAAGTTAAAAAAATAGTAGATCACTATAGCTATGAATGTAACAGTGCAGTGTATATGCATTTTAGGCTATTTGTCCATAAATGAATGCTACAACTCCTCAAGACCCAAACCAGGTTCCCAGATCTTGTTTTTCCGACTACTAATTTGAGAGAAGGGGCATTAACCTCAAAGTAAGCCGACTTTGGCCCTGGAGCAAAAACAGAGACTCCCCTGTGCTTCCGGACTATAATCTGGTTGTTCAGCTCTACTTACATGTCTGTAAAATTAACTGCAGGCCAGTGGTATTGCTTAAAAGGTCCTGTTAGTCAGTGGTAATTCCAATAATATTGGCAATAAGGAAACAACAAAGCTAAATTTAAACACAGAAACAGTGTAGAACAGTGACAAACTTCACTCTGTGGCCAGGTTGAACTATTTAAAGAACGTATACAAGAAAGCAAGAAAGAGATGGTTTGTAGAAAACCACGACAAAGGATCTATCAACAACCAAATGCTGGTTTCTTACCACACAGACAATTATCATTTTGTTCCACTGTTGTACTAAGCTGCAGATTGTTTTTATATGCATTTTTATAGATTTATCTTTCTAAAGGTTTCTAATTATCTAAAGTTAAATGTCAGATGTTTTGATTCTTCAGTTTTATATTTGCGTCCATAAAAAGAGAGGTATAACTAAACTTATGTGGGGGACCCTTGATGAAAAATCTGTGAGGGGACCCATGATGAAAAAACAGTGGTCAGCTGAAAAAAAAAAAAAACAGAGACGTAAATAAAAAAAGAAAATGCTTTACTCTTGTGAACATAAAAGACGGTTTAGTGCTGTTGGTTTTTCAAACATGCCCAGCAATGCGGCTGGTGTAGTGAAGCTAGTGAATGTTGCAGGCAAGATGTGAGAGGCTAGAATACAGCTACTTTTTGCTCTGATATACCATAACAAAATTAAAATCCTTTCAGATGGTGTCAGAGTGTCAGAAGCTTTTTTTTTGAGAAATACATTTTTTGAATTAATCCTCAGTGTTTTTCATCACTGTTGTTACCTCTCAGTGCTCTCATCTGTTGCAATGATACCACACACCCTGATGTACAAAAATCCTTTTCAATTTTTATGTTTGATCTTGAAATAAAGAGAATATTTTCATACTCATAACTAAGCTCAAGCATTTCTGGATTTTATAGGTAAACCATGTAATGACTACTACACTTAAATTTAATATTGCAATCATTGAGAACTTGGACACTACCTCCTATTAAAGGAAAAACAGAGCAGTCTGCATATGGATGAAAGGCCAAATGCATCACTCATCTCATCACATTTCAAAAATTAAAATCAATACATATGCATTAATTAAAATGAACAGAAGCAAAATGTTTTTTGATTTTAATGTTGTATATTGTAAATATAAACTGATATGCCGAAACATTAAAACCTATTACAACATGTATGACATACAGTCCTGGGTTTTGTGATATTTGACTATTATGCAAGTTTTTTTTCTGTAAATTGGGCATTTTATTTAGATATTTTGATTATAAATAAGTTTGGTTCATTTGCATCTATTTCTGAAGATATTCGAAATTCTCTACTTGAGGGTGTCAGTAATTTCAGCCAGGACTAATGATGCTCACAAACACAGCTTCAGTGTGGGCAGAAAATGATGAACAGTTGGATCCAAAAGTCCCACTATACCATTTTTTTGAACACCATTGGACATTGATTGTCAGTTCATGGAAAATACTTGTCTTAACCCACAAAGACAACACACAAGATGTCTATGCTGCATAATGCCAGGCTGCATAATGGAGAGGAAAGAAAATGGCCATTCAATCTGAATATTATGTAAAGTTGTCAAAGAAAAGGAAAGCTGAAAGGGAACATTGGGGTGGCTAATGTGCCATGTAAATATCCAGTCATACACTTCTTTCCCACTATCCCTTTCACTGCCCTCCTTTCATGTGCTAAGCCAATAATAAGTAGTCTACTCCCTTCTTCCTGGCAGGTTGCCTGATGCTACAAGAACTTGCTCCACTGCAACCTTTTAAAAAATTCTACATTTCCTGGTGGATCTGAAGGGGTGGAAGGAGTCTGAGGAGGAAGAGGCACTCACAGAGGGAGACAGAAAGTTGGTGAGACAAATAGGTGGAGGAAAGATTGAAAGAGAGGGGGCTGAAAATATGATAATATAATAATATAATTAAAAATATTTAAAAATAATACAAAACAGGTTGCCATCAACAAAGACTCCTCCTTCCTTTAGCAGCCTCCTCTTCCTCTACCCCTCTCAGTCTCTCAGGGATCATCAAGCTACAGTATGGCAACATTTCAGGGTTCGCTGCTTATCAAATAGCTGTCTGCCCTTGTTGATAAAGCACTTCCTTAACTTCTACCGCACACTGGATGGGAAAGTAACTGACTGCAGCTTTGAACAACAGGTTTGTAATGGCAACAAATAAACCCTAAAGCTGAATGCTTACCTTTGTAATTGTTCTGTAAGCTTGATTACTCACAATTTAGTGACGCGTGAGTAGACTGCTAGTACACTTATTAGTAACTGACATGTACGCACTATTTAGTTTTAGAAATGGTGCATAAAGGACATTTAGGCAGACAAATCTAGGGGATTTTCAGTCAGCTTTTCATTATTTTATATGACTCATATCAGCTGTATTGGTGGATATCTTTTAAGGTCAGAAAAGTAGCTTAGTAAATTGCGATGTCATTGTTGTCATTTATCAGTTCTTTCAAAACAATCTCCAAAAAAAGCTTGAGAATATTTTTAAGGAAATCACTTTAAATTAGTTGAATTGTTTTATTCATTTATCTAAATTAATTACTGTATTAGCATTCATTCCCCTACTTCCCCTCTTCTCTAGCACGACCGCAAGGTATCTTGGAGCTGTCTTCAAACAGGACATGTCCTTTAACTTCCATATAAAACAAACTTCAAGGACTGTCTCTTTTCACCTTCATAATATCGCAAAAATCAGGCACATCCTTCCTCAAACGCAGAAAAATTAGTACATGCTTTTGTTACTTCTACACTCAATTATTGCAACTCCATATTATCGGGTTGTCCCATGAAACATTAGTCTCCAGCTGATTCACAATGCTGCTGCAAGAGTATTGACAATAACCAGAAAAAGAAATCATATCTCTCCTGTGTTAGCTTCTCTGCATTGGCTCCCTGTGAAATCCAGAATACAATTTAAAATCCTTCTCCTCACCTACAAAGCCCTTAACGGCCAGACACAATCCTATCTTAAAGAGCTCATAGTAACTTGTTACCCCAGGAGAATGCAGGCCTACTTGTGGTTCCTTGAGTCTCCACAACCAGAATGCGGAGCAGAGCTTTCAGTTATCAGGCTCCTCTGCTGTGGAACCATCTTCCAGTTTGGGTCCAGGATGCAGACACCCTCTCCAAATTTAAGAGTCAGCTTAAATCCTTCCTCTTTGATATAGCTTATGTTTAGAACTGGCTCATCATTAGCTCGAGCCATCCCCTCACTATGCTGCTATAGGCCTAGACTACTGGGGTACTTCCCATGATGCACTGAGCTTCCCTTTCCACCACCCGTTGTTTTCTGCTTTCTCGTCTCTCTCCTACTGTTGCTTTCTGCAGGTTTTTTCTGATGCTCCTGAGTCTGGATCCATGGCTACAGTCCACCTACTGCCGCATGAGCCTGATCAACACCCACTGCTTTAATTATTATGATTGCTACTGTTACCATTTCATTTAGTCCTATCAGTAATATTAGCCCTCTTATTATAACTATAGTATATACAGTAAAGCTATTAGTCTCATTAAAGCTATTAGTCTCATTATTATGTAGTGCTCTCTCTCCTCCCTCCTACTCCCATCTCTCTCTCTCTCTCTCTCTCACTCTCACCCAGCCGGTCGAGGCAGACTGCCGCCCACCATGAGCTGTGATCTGTTCAGCATTTCTGCCTGTTAAAAGGGAGTTTTTCATTGCCACTGTTGCTGCTCATAGGGGAAATATTGGGTTCCTGTAAATAATAACTATAAAGAGTCTGGTCTAGACCTGCTCTATCTGAAAAGTGCCCTGAGGTAACATATGTTATGATATGGTGCTATATAAATAAAGTTGAATTTAATTGAATTTAATTCTTTGCCTTTGCTTTTTTCCCCTGATAGGCAAATGTACAAGACTATGAATAGGGATTTTTGTAAGATAAATTTAGATTACATAAAAATTATTTACCTCTACTACAGAGAGAGAACCAAGCCCTCACTGAAAAGGCCTCGCATATAGAGGAGATGGGCATTAATTCCCATTTCCTGTGTACGCTTTGGAGAAATGGTAGTTTCTTTTTTTGATCTTCTTCTGTTTTATTTTGCTGTTGATGCATTCAACTTAGTCCACGTATACCTTTTGCCTTGATAAATCGGTAAAAATATAAAAGTTTCACAAATCTAATGCAACTAACTGTAAAGTTAGTTTTTCTGCTGCAAAGTTAGTTTAAGAAGCAGATTCAGATGATATTTCTCTTAGTTTCATCAATACAAGTGACCCTTTTGACATCGTCACAATTCTTTTTGTGTAGAAATTTGATACATTGTCTACTACTTTAAGAGTCTTACTGTAATTGTTCACACTTCAATAATTCTATAGTTGTATATTTGGGCGTAATTAACAGGATAATCCACTAAAACCATGCATCACATTAGAGCTGTGTGGTTGTCTAAAAATAAAGCACACCCTCCTGCCATGGGTTTGGTATGAAGGAGTATATTCTTCACAAACTGTATACAGTTATTACAAAACATTCCCCCAGATAACTATGAGTTACATATTCAACTGTAATATGATCCAGTTGTAAAGGCACCAGATTCTCACACCCCTGTTACCATTTTCTAGCACATCAAAAGGAGCCAGAATCTCTTCTTCTCCGGTGCCCCACTTCAGCATTTGTCTATAACAATGCAAGATTCCATTTTACTTTCATCATTCATTGCCACTATTCTCAAATTCATGTGGAGTGTACTTTGGTCTCGATGCCATCTGATGTTGAATACTCTCCGAAATAGAAAAATAAGTGGTGTGACCTCGCTTTCCCTCCTCTATTTGGTCTGAGGTGACAGGAGAGCTACCATTTCCCAGGGCGCTGTACTCTCTATATTTTATTTAAGCCATCTAAGTTGAGTAAGCATATTAGAGTCTGCATTAATAATTCCAATTTCTCTTGGACTGTATTTGTTCATTCCCAACCCTGTATAACTAAGGTCATATCCTTTCTCTGTTGCAAACAATACCAATACTCATACCACAGAGACTTAGATGCTGAGAGTGGGAAAAGGGGTTAAAGGAGGTTAAATACAAACTGCTTCAAGGATGGGAGATAAAGGCTGAGTGTGTGTACAACTGTGTTTGACCATAATGGGTTTTTGAAGAAACAGAGGGTGTATTAACAACCATTTTAAGTCCGTTCAGATTATACATGAAGTGAGCTAATGTCTCACTTGACTGCAATTATCTGAAAAATAGTCAATGTGCTACTTTTTCAGGCATTCCCTATAGCTAGCTATAGCAAACTACACACTTACCAGCTCAAATCTGGAGGCATTCAAGTTATATTCTTTTTTCCTCCATCCCTCTTCCTCTTCTCTCAATAGATGGCTCAATAAAACATCAGACTTTAACAGTGTTTTTTTCCAACTGACTGTAAATGTGCCTCTTTTTTTTTTTTTAAAGTATGACAATGATCATTCCATAACCCTAACCTAAAGTGTTTGTTATTGTAACCTTTGGAAAAAAAGGTTTCCTAACCTTGACAAAGTAGTCATTTTAACATAAACCATGATGTTTTCCTAAACCTAGCCAGGTTGTCGTACCTAAGCACAGTGTTGTCACGTTATTAAACTGATGATGAATGGTTATTTATCAAAGTTTTGGGAGATGCAGACATATGATGTTGTTCTGCTGATACGGGTGCCATATCAGAGTTGTTGTTGTTGCCTTTAGTTGCACACTAAATGTTCCCTTTAAATATATGAAATTCTACATAAAAAAATATATATATTTACAATCAGTTATAATAATCAGTATTATATTTATCATAGTGGAAGTGGGAGACACAAAAAATGGGCCAATTTTTTGAAAAAAAAAAAACAAGATTTAGCACTACTACTTTTGTGTGTGTGCTGACTCATCCACTGTACTGCAACATTTCCTTTGTCTGTATGATTGTATCCAGACTGTGCGATGGTGTAGATAATCCCTCCCTACCTCCTGAGCTCTACACCAGCTCTGTGCTATGAGTCCCCAAATGAATCACACAATTAAATACTCTGCAAGTGCCATGAGAGTCTGCAGCCCCTGCTGCCACCCATGGTGCCATGTCTAACTGCGGTTGGTCTAATTCTCACAGTGAGGCTGGATCTACAATGTCCTGCTCAGCAGGGGCTGGTGTTTGTCCTGATCAGCTGGGACACCATTCCCTCCCCCTGCTGTTCTGATGCCAGATCTGTCTTTTAAGACAAGATAACAAGACGATAGCATAGCTGATGCACCAGCCAGTGAATGCTGGGAACAGCTGCTGTTTGGTAGATAATGGCCTTTTGAATTCTTCTCCTTTTCTCATTTCCGTTATGGTTCCTTTTTCTAGTTAAAGAACAGGTGTCCTTACAACAAAGTCCTAAAAGAAACAAAAAAAAGCCCTACCATACACTGCACACTAAACCAAGTAGGGCTCCTTGGGCAAAGGCCAAGAAGGACAAAACTATTGACAGAGAGGAAATATTATCGAACTGAAACTTACTAAAATATAAAATATAGAACTTAAGCTCATTCAGTTTGATATTGATATACACAATGTGAGCCTTTTTCCGCTAAATTCAAATATGCATAGCTTAACAAGTGGAAAAAAAGTTTTGCAAAAAAAATACTCCAGAAGAGGTTAAATAACACTGGAGAAGAGGTGGCATGTGGTCACGCGGTAAACAATACATTTTGCATTTCACAACTTTGCCATTTTAATTCACACTGAAATGGGAGTAGGACCAGTTTTCATAAAAAAAAACAAACAAACAAAAACAAAACTTAATATTTGAGCAGCTTATTCACGTTAATTTAGATATGCACTTAACCAAAGAGAAATATCAGTGAATCTAGATGAGTAGGTCAAGTCTGTGATATCAGTAGTAAATTGCTAATATTTTTCACTGTGCTTCAGTGATGTACAGCTTTACTCTAGGACCCATGTGCCTTGAAAGTTGAAGGTAACTCCTTATGAAGCTGTTGGAAAGGTTATTACCACTTTGGCCCAGAAAGATTTATATAAACTATTGCATTGACTATGAATCTTAATGATATCAGTAACCCCTTTACTTAGAAACTTAGAAAAGAGGGCTTACTGTTGGGACACGGATAACAGGGGCTTCAGTTACACAGACTGCTCAACTCGCTAGTTTTTCATTAGGAACAATGAGTAGGGCCAATCAGCCGAACTGGTGCAAACTGCTGTTTCAAAACCAAAGAGCATATTTAAAAAGCATTCAAATGTGTAAATCTTAGATGTTATCTAAGAAATCTCTTTTATCTATTGAAACCCCAAATATTTTTTGAGATAGCAGTAAGCTTAATTTATATAAAATTCTCATATACTGGGTACTGTCTACCAGAAGGTGATTCTCCCAGATCCTAACCCTTCTATTTCAATTTCATACAGAAATTTTTCACTGAAATTTTCCCTTGATGTTTTTAAGAACAACTTTCTAATCATTTTGAAACAGAAGTTCAAAAAAACACATGTATTTCATATATTGGTAAATGGGCTGTACTCATATAGTGCTTTTGTAATCTTTTACTTTACTTTAAGGAAGGTCACTACCAAACACCAATTTTCTGCAAGCAGGCAAACTATATGTGTTGTAAGTTCCATAAAATTTTGATTTTATGTGTGTTCAGAACTGTCCTAGCTAACTATGTACTAATTGGCATATTTGAGATGAGTTCAAAGTTAACTGAAATTGTCACTACCAAAACAGTCACAACAGCAACATGGGGTGACTTTGCAGTTGTGACAGGATTGTATTGATAGAGAAAAAAGGGAACACTTAATCCTTTGTTTAGGGGAAATAAACAAAATTTGAGCACAGGTATGCAAATCAAAAGTATTTTAGTATAAACGCCATGTCAGTCAAATTCTGTAATGTGATGTGGTTTGAATACCAGCTGAAATATAATACTTAAAGGTGCAGTTCCACGATTCTAGTAAAAGGTAATTGTATTGAGGTCAACAGCCAATCATATTACACCCTCCCTTCCGTGACCCTTCACCAACATGTTGATTGGCTGGAACAGTTTATCGTTTGGTCTGAGCGCCTTTGTTGATCATTTACAGAGCCAGGACTGTCGAAGAATCCAGAGTTTTTGAGGGTATTCACAGAATTGTCAGCCTGACAATCTTAAGGAGATATAGCTGATAGCTGAATTCGACTGATTTTTAGATTAAAATAAAACTGAGTTACAAAAAAAGAGTAAAAACTCCACTGCATTTTAATTAAACTTTCACTGTATATGGCACTAAAGTGGTATTTAATGGAAAAATGTTATGAATTTCTTTTTTTATGATAAATAAACTTGTGCACTATGGAAAACATGACAATCATTTCTTCAAGATGTCCAAAGTGAAGTAAAAGTAAATTCACCTTAAAGGAGTGGAATCAATGACCTTGTTAATAACCCAACTGAGGCTAAAATACTTGGGTTTCCCCACCAACCAGTGAGAACTGAAGAAGCATCTTGGATGAGAGCTGAAAGGTCTTTAAGAGCTACAACCTAGTCCAATTGCCATTGACTTAATTTTTCTTAGATCATTTAAAAGAGATGGAATTTGCTTCTGACCGTATATCTGAGCTGCCTTATTCATATTTTGACCTCAAATGACAGCAAAGTTTCCTCCAATAAAAGCTTTCTACAGGATTACTAAACTGTCTGTGCTAAGTCCTGTGTTTAAAAGAAGTGGATGTCATTGGCTACTTTAGTGAAGGCCTCTTTCACGCCCAAGTATAATGTATGATAAAGTATTTTTTCTGATCCAACCACAGTTCTGAGTGTGTTGCGGGTGGGCCTGGCCACAAAATTACCAAAGTGTACTTGGCGTGCCCCCCTGGTGCATGTGGTACAGTGCATTTGACTGTGCTTTGCGCTGCACCAAAAACTTCAAGAAAATAATGCAGGTCAGTATTTATAATTGTCCAATATTTTTGATTATGACCAAATACCTGCAAAACTCATGGCATTCCCATAAGCCTCAGTTGTACCTAGTCCTTTGTGCTAATCAGCAAACATGATTAGTAATTGTTTTAGGACTTATTTGAAAATCTGTAAACTCCAACCATTTTAGCAACTTTTAATGTGGTTCGTAAAATTCAACCCCAAGATAAACATGTATTTACTAGTACATGAGGTTGAAATAGGTCTTCTTAGAAAAATAAACGCAGATGCTTTACTACTACTACTGCTTTACTTCCCCTGCCCTCTGTGTGTCATGTCTGTCTCTCCCTGTCAGTGAGTCTTCGTCTTCAAAGAGGAGACCTGTCTGATGCTGTTCAGCTAACCCTAAGACTCTGTTTGTTAAATCTGCCTTCCCAACTCTGAGCCCTGTATATGTGAACTGCCTGAAAACCAAGATTATTAAAACCTTTGTTTTATCATCTATCCTCTTGTCCAAGTCTCTTAGCTTCAGTGTTTGGGTCCCATCTGTTCCGGTAAATCGTAAATTACCAAACCAGCCCAGTGTCACATTTCCTTAAAATAAAATTGTTGGTAATATGGAAAAAAATGAAGTGACCCACTAATTCACCACCGTTCTGGTTTATGAAACCTGTGCCAACATTGGCTCTTATGGGTTGATTGACAAGCTATACATTAATATGCCATTAAGCCATTATTCTTATTAGTAAACTGCTTGCTACATAAGCTGGGTAGCATTAGTTAATTTTGTTTATTTCTGGCAGCGGTTGTAGAGGAAAGAAGAGTCATACTTTTAACCCAAAGTGCCTTATAAGTTGCCTGAAATTGATGAAGATGGTAAAAATATGTTTAGTTAAAACCAAGACATTTCTATGGACCTGACTCTCTGTGTTCTAACCTCCACCTGTGGGCATTGTCCTCTTAAAAAGAACTCTGACATCTTTTGACGTGCGTCAGATGTCACCGATACATGTCTGCCCTAACACAAACAGGTTAACCAAGCCTGGCTACTAGCCTTGTCCGGACCAGGCTAACTTCATAGAGTAAATCTCCGTGGTAATTTATGCGCTATGGCCACTGCTGTGGCACAGGATATCTGAAAAACCCTTAATCCTTAAAAAGCCTTAATCCGCTATCAATGTTTTGTGAGACAGCACTTGGGGGACCCTGACGTTATACTTAAGAATGTCAGATAAAAAATATCATGTTCATACATAGACATGATCACTTCTGGGGACATTAGATATGGCAATAATGCATATAACTTTCTATTTGAAGAACTATTTTCCCCATTAAACTTGCAAACAGGATAAACATATAAACATTATATTTACATTTCTATGTGAGAATATTTCAAAGGAAAACAGAACTTTTAAATAGAAATTATAAAATAAATTCCATTATGGGTCAGAGCATTGTACTTTAAAATTATATTAATGAATAATTCATCTCTATCTCTATTTCTGTCCTTCATTTTTCCTCACCTTATTTTCCATGTTTGCATTCGTGAATTTCCATCACAATGGACATCCATTGTATATCCTCCTAAACAAACAAGCTACCTCCTAAGAATTAGTGCAGCATCTCACCCCAAAGCCTTGTTTTCCTCCATGTTGGAGATTCATTACTTGTTGCTGGTGTACTTTGAATGGTTTGAGTGGGCTTAATAAATTCAAGCTGTCTTCTCCTGCCTAGTTCCAGACAGCTCCCTATCTTGGCTAGTTCATAAAAAAAAAGTGAGTTGGTGTGTGTGTGTGTGTGTGTGGGGGGGGGGGGGTCTTCAGCCTTTGAAACAAAGTCCTGTGAAATGAAACGCCACAGAAATCTCTGTTTGAGGACTAACACGGTCCATACTAAGATAATCAAATCGGGTTACTGGACAGTTTGACCCTAACAAACACAATCACACATATGGCACAAACGCCATCCAAATACTGAACTGTCTGTTTTGTAGTTAAGGGCTTTTTTTCAAAGGTTTTTCTTAAACTTTGCTATTTAATTTGTCAGTGTCTTCCATTATCTCACTGAGAAGCATGTACTGAGCTCTCTGGTTTTCTTTCTCTTTCTCTCTCTTTTTCTCATCCTTCAACTTTCCGTCCTCCTAGCCATCAATATCATCAAATAAGAATAACAGGCAAGATCAAAGATACAAACCTGAAAACAGCTTGCAAATAAAACATACTAGGTTGCTAGAAATATTATTCACCTCAAGTAAATATGATTAGAGCTATGACTCGCCTCGGCAGTCAGATAATGATTATGTTGAGACGGACTATTTAGTCAAATTAAGTCAAATCAAGTTCAGAACACAAGAAAAATTAGTGAGGGATTGTGATTTTTATTTAATGTTTATAAAATAGATATCCCTTTTCATCACTTTTGGATTTTAAATATTTGACTAAGACCATATTCCACTAACTTTTAAACAACTGGTATGAGTTTCTTAACATAGTGATAATAATAATTCTTTTGTAGCTATGAGGTGATATTGTATTGCTAGACCAGATATTAATTTTGCAACCTGGTGATATGTTTCTTATAATTGTTTCTTCATTACATCAATAAAAATCTTAATTCAGGCAGCCTTCAATTTCTCCAAATTTAGCAGCTTTAGCAGCTTCATCACAGGGTTGATTCAGAGTTGACTAGAAAATGTCAGACAAATTAATTCAAAATGGATTTGTTCAGCACCTCTGAAGACTACAAATCACCCAGTACAACTGAGGGTAGCTATTAGTGAAAAAAAAAACAGTGGTTAAAACTAATCATTTTATTCTAGCTCCACCAACTCACTGTTCTACACTTGTTCGTTTATTTATGTTTATTCATTGACATTTTACATTTTACTGTTTATTCGTAGACATTCATTGTTCTCTGCAGGCAACTGATGCTACCTATTTACATTTTGGCTGTGTCCCGTTGGTGTGTGAATGTGTGATATTCATATTGTAAAAGGTCACAGTTCAAAAAAGAAAGCTATCCCTGAGCCTCAAGCAAAATGGTCAGCCTCTCCTGATAATCCCACAGCCCGCTATAGTCTATTTGTTGAAGATGGGATTGTTCAGTCTCTAGCAGATAAAGCAACAATGTGTGTGTGTGTGTGTGTGTGTGTGTGTGTGTGTGTGTGTGTGTGTGTGTGTCTGTTTGGTACCAGTCAGGGGTGTGGGATGTTCAGGTCATAAAGGGTCTCCCTCCACTTGCAGTGGCTGTATGAAAATGCCAATAATTGCACACACATTAGGGATATGCCAAGCTCAGAATTGCTGTTGAATGCCTAAGTCATGCTCCCCCATTCAGTTCTTGAGTTTGAATTGAATTAGAATGAAAGCTGTGAACCAGAAATAGAATTACAATTCAAATTTGCACTGCAGGAAGAAAATTTGAATAAAAGTCAAAGTATTTCAAACCCATCTGATTAAAGCAGCCTTGACTATATACCATATATGCAGTTGATTGTCGATGTCTGATCAAATGAGTTGTGTATCCCAGAAACCACAGATTTTTTTAGTTTTCACACACAACAATTTTCTAGAATCTACAGAAAATTGTGCAAAAAACAAGAAAATCAAACATGAGTTCAGGGAAAATGGCTAGAAATTGAGTTTATATACAACTAATTTGTGAAAGGAATTGTGTTTTGAAGGAAAAGTAATGCAAGCCAGGTTATGTTTCTATTAACATTATAAGGATACATAGTTTTAATTAATTTGCTGAGGTTGAAATGTTGAAATATGTTGTTATAATGTACTGATATTAAATGTAGTACTGAACATAATCTAACCAGCGATTACATCACATTCATGTATTTTTTCTTACCGAGACCTGGCTCTGTCATGATGATTTTGTTATCTTAAATGCCCCCCCCCCCCTACCCGATCATATTAATACTAATATTCTCAAAGACACTGGCCAAGGAGGTGGAGTTGCAGGCATTTTCAACTCAGGCCTTTTAATTAACCCTAAACCTAAAATCAGCCAGGACTCATTCGAAAGCTTGATTCCTAGTCTTACACACCCGACCTGGAAAACTTTAAAGCCTGTTCTATTTGTTATATTGTTCCATGTTCCTGGATCATCCTTAGTCATTAGTACAGAGAAAATAATTATTGTAGGCGATTTCAATATTCATGTTGACGTTGAAAATGATAGCCTCAGCATTGCGTTTATCTCACTTTTAGACTCAGTTGGCTTTGCCCAAAGGGTAAATAAACCCACTCATTGTTTTAACCACACCCTCAACCTTGTTCTGATCTATGGCATAGAAGTTGAACACTTAATCATCTTTCCAGAGAATCCTTTTCCCTCAGACCACTGGACTGGATTACACACCATTAGGCAAAAATGTCTTTACTAGATGTCTATCTGATAGTGCTGGAACTAAATTTAAAGAGGTGATTCCTAAATTCACTACCATATAACAATATAACAGAGTATGCTAACCTTAGCCCCCCTCAAATTGATCAGCTTGTTCATAGCACTTCAGGCTCAATGAGAACATCACTTGACTCTATTGCCCCAATAAAAAAAGAGGATAATAAAAACAGAGGAGGTTAGGTCCATGTTTTAACTCCCAAACCCATATATTAAAGCAAACAACAATAAAACTTGAAAGGGTATGGCTCTCTACTATACTGGATCAATCCCACTTAGCCTGGCATGACAGTCTAAGAATTTACAAGAAGGCCCTCAGCGATGCAGGCACCATCCTATCTTAAAGAGCTCATAGGACCTTATTATCCCAGTAGAACACTTCGTTCCCAGAATGCAGGCCGACTTGTGGTTCCTAGAGTCTCCACAAGCAGGATGTGGGGCAGAGCTTTCAGTTATCAGGCTCCTCTGCTGTGGAACCATCTTCCAATTTGGGTCTGTGAGGCAGAAGGCCTCTCCTTAAATCCTTCCTCTTTGATATGGCTTATGGTTAGAACTGGCTCAGCATTAGCTCGAGCCATCCTTCACTATGCCGCTATAGGCCTAGACTACCTGGGGACTTCCCATGATGCACTGAGCTTCCCTTTCCACAGCCTCTTCCTCTCTCCCCGTGAGCATTAACACCTCAAGAATGCTTGTTACTAACTGACCTTCTTCTCTCCCACAGTTTTGTGCTGTATTGTCTCTCTCCTCTCTCCTCCTGTCATTTTCTGTAGGGTTTTATGCCTCTGATGCTGCAGAGTCTGGATCCATGGTTGAAGTCCACCTACTGCCCCATGAGTCTGATCAACACCCACTGCTTTAATTATTATGATTGCTACTGTTACCATTTCATTTAGTCCTATCAGTAATATTATTAGACCTGTTGGTGTAACTATAGTATATATAGCTATTAGTCCCATTATTATGCTATGCTCTCTCACCTCCCTCCTCCCCCCGTCTCTTGCTCTCGCTCTCTTGTTCTCACTCACAACCCAGCCGGTCGAGGCAGACGGCCATTCACCATGAGCCAGGATCTGTTCGACGTTTCTACCTGTTAAAAGGGAGTTTTTCATTGCGCATAAGGGAAATGTTGGTCTCTGTAAATAATAACTATAAAGAGTCTGGTCTAGACCTGCTCAATATGAAAAGTGCCCCGAGATAACATCTGTTATATAAATAAATTTGAATTGAATTGAATTGATTATGTTTGTCCCAACAACATAATAGAGATTCAATTCAATTCACTGACTAAAATATAAATATAATTTCTTGGAGCAGGGTAGGTAGAAGAGCCAACAAGTCCTCCACACTAAATACAGAATAACTTTGAACTTTGCCCTACAGAGCGATACAAAAACATCTAACCACCCTATCAGAAGTATGACATCTTTTGTCTGTGCCTTACAAAATGTTTATAAATCACTGCTGAAAAATTAACCTATTTACAATGACATGACTTGCCAATGCTATTGTTGATATTTAGGGAAATTATTAACATCTCTAATGGTTAAGACCTCTAATGGTCTGTGAAATTCTTATCACAAAAGTTGAAAAGCTGTAGAGGACAGTCATTTCATTCATCAAGAAGTGGCTTGGACTCCCACGTTGCCTCAGCAATATCGGCTTGTATGGAAATGGTGCTCTAGAACTGCCTGTCTCAAGCCTGACAGAAGAGTACAAATGTGGCAAATTGAGACTGGACATGAGTCTCAAGGCAATATGATACAAGCGGTTGATCCTGGACAGGCAACTGGAAGGAAGTGGACACCATCTGATGCTGTATAACTAGTCAAATATTTTCTCATACATGGAGAAATTGTGGGACAGATGCAGCAGAGAAGAGGTGGGTTGGGCTCAGGACAAGTCAACCCATATGGCATTAGGCAATATCCACCCAGAAAAATGGTTAGTGTTGATGAAATTAAGGCTATTTTTTAAGGATGTTATAATAGAAGGTATGTTAAGGTTTGCTACAGTAGAACCATCAGATTTATTTGTTATATTATAAAGTATGGGGGTTGGATGACTTTAACCTTTCAAGTTAGCTAAATAATTTTATTATTAAAAAGAAATGTAATTATAATACGAAAGTCATAATTTCACATCATGATAAAGCTGTACTTATTCCTCAAACAAACAAAAGTCTAGATTCTTCTAATCAGCAGGCAATTGAGAAAGTAAAAGCCTCTAGGGGTATTAATTGATGACAACACTCATGGAAGCATAATTCTGACATTGTTTAAAAAACAAAAACAAAACAAACAAAAAAAAATAGTTGAGATCTTTTGGTATTATTTAAAAAATTCACTCCTAACAAATCAGTCATGGCCTCTTGTCATGTATCATTGTCTAATCTTTCCCTATTTATATTACTGTAATATTGCTTTACAGAGTACATATTCCTCACATCTTAACAAACTGTTTATAGACCAAAATAAAGTTATTAGATCTGCTCCCTCTTTTCATTGTCATGAATCATTAACGCCGATTTTCCATTAGCTTAATCTACAGACTTGTCTGCTTATTTATAGAATCACTGGTTCCTAAGACTTTTCATATTTTTTTCCCAACTTAAATCAGTTATTCATACATATCCTACTAGACAGTCTGCATATCTTTATCTTCCTTTCTGTTCCAGGAATGTTGCTGAATATTCAGTAATATGCAGAGGAATTTTTCAGTGGAAATTAAATGTATATATTGTTCACCATTTATTTTCTTTATTTAATTTTAAGATGTTGTGGAAGTCAGAGAGATTGAGGAGGATGAGGAGACAGACACAGAGAGACACGCTGGAGACTCAGATGGCTTAAGTTTCAGTAATGTTTACTGAATTCAGGAGAAGTGTCACCAACATAGCTTCAATGCATGCGAGCAGTGCCAGCATCAATTCTGTCAATTCTCTTACCATTGGGTACATATTGTCTCTGGGTCAAGGGCCAGATTTAGATTATGGACCAATATGGCGTCAGCTCGTCTGCTAATGTTAGAAGTAGACAAAATCTGACCTTGACTAGATCAGCGTGTTTTAGCATATCTTCCTCCTACCACAGTAATGCCAGTTTGTCGGAAAGCCATATTAGGGGACGATAAGTCAAACATGCAGACTGGACTAGGGGAAAGGGAAAAGAGGAATCTTTCTTCACATAAGAAACATTTAAACAAATATTGGTAATCTCTCAATTACCTTGTTGACTGTTGGAAATTCGAAATGAGAAAGAACTGTCATAAATTAATGATGATGTCTGTACTTCTTTTTTTCTGTCCCACACTTTTTTTGTTTAATGTAATTCAGTTTATTGTACATTGAATTTTTAGGAGAGGTCCAAAAAACAGGAAGAGATTCCTATCTTCCTGCGCAACCTTGTTTACTTTTGAATTAATGTACAGTATGTGTGAGAACATGAAGGTATGAGTGTTTTTTACATATGGCTGTTTGTGTGTACATATCATATATTTATGAATTTTTTTTTTTTTGTTATACTGTGCAAACAAATTACATTTTTTTTTAGTGAAGTGTGGACAAAGAAATTGTACCTGGGTCTGCCTGAACAAGGTAGTCTGAAAGTTGTGTCAGACTAGTAAAGTCCAGGTTCAAATGTTTGGTATCCCTGAATTTTAAGTACATATCTCAGAATATCTGCAGAAATAAATGCATATTCTTACTGCCACATCCTATAAGCATTTTATGCATTTTATAACTTGGAAACTTTGTTATAATATTACGTACTGCAGAAACAGGGATTTCAAGATCTTTGGTGTTTACCTTGTAGCCTTTGGATTGTAATGTTTTTGATAATAGCATTTCTGACGCACCTAGATAGCTCACTAGTCTTCATCATCATGAAAAAAAACTGGAAACAGTCCACCAATTTATATGCAGTAAAAACATTATTCATTGGTTACTTCAAATCATATACACACTGAAAATCACAGATGAGTTTCTTTTTTTTTTTTTTTTTTTTTTTTCAGGAACTAATTTAAATACATCAAGAGGATGCCAATAATTGGGTTGAGCCTACATTTATATCTGTATTCCTTATTTCACTAATTGAAAGTATTGTTTGTTGTTATTCAATAATTTGGACATTTAATTAGAATGTTTGATCATACAAAATGTTTTGATTTGGGTTTATTTATGAAGAATTTCTAAATAATGTACTTAAAATTCAGAGGTGCCAGTTATTCCAGCCGGAAGTGTATGTTCAGAGTAGAGGTCTGAATGTAGTCTGTACTCTACAGCGGCTGTGGCTCAGGTGGTAGAGCTGTGTGAATGTATCTGTGAATGGGTGAATGTGACAGTAGTGCAAAAGCCACTTGAATGGTCAAAAAGACTAGAAAAGCACTATACAAGTACAGTCCATTTACATTTACTGTAGCTGGTTCAACATTCATGTGTGCATAACATAATAACATGAAATAATATGTGGCATTCTTGCATTGTGACCAAGACAATAATCAATACAATTTTTCAATGATGTCTAAGCAGGGAGCAACATGAAGGTCAAGTATGATTACAACTGATATTTTTTTTCATATAAGATTAGTGGGTCGGATCTGCTAGGTTTTACTTTATTCACATGGATTGGGTTCACATGACACCACTTGACCATACATTTGTTATACCATGTGCATAAGTCTCCAAAACAACGTGAGAAAACCAAATCTTCTCCATGTCCCAAGCAGTCACAGAGACAGATTAATGATGGCTGAATTTATTTGCATAAACGTGATGTACAAAAATACATGGAACTTGAAAGCCCGCCACAACTAAAGACCATTTTGTGCGAGGATCACACCAGCTGTGACGTCCGTCAACATGTTGATGTTCTGACCCATGAGCTCTTATTATGGCAAGATGGTTTCTATTTTAACTTAATATTTTAGAATGACTATAAATGTTTGAAACTGGAATAGCGTGATCTGTAACTTAAAAGAAATGTGGGCCAGTGGCATAAAGAGGGGTGCAAAAGGCCCTTTGCCACGACACACCCATCTTTGAACTCAGCCTTCACTTTGTTCCCAGCTACACACCAATAAATTTTCATGACTGTGTTTTGCATAACTGTGAGACAGCCATGGTGAAAATATCTCTCCACAGACAGACAAACAGGACCACATTTGGCTAAGATCACACACACAAACACACAAATCCCGAGTCATTACAATGTGTTTTGAAATCTTGTTTCCTGTCTGACTGGGATCTGTTCAAACAATTTACAGATGGTTTATCTTAAAATCTCCAGAGGTAGAGTAGGCTGATCAAAAATCAGATTGGGTTAGGTGGTTTGTGCCCTGTGATGACCACAGTGTGACCAGGATGAGCAGTTAGAAGACAGATGGGTGGACAGATAATAGAAGTATATCTGATCTGATCGTTGATCAACTGGGTCTTGCTCTGGACACTTTGATGACTACAGGGTGTGCAGAGATGGCCAGATGCCCTTTTCCCCATATAACTTCCTCCATCTTCTCCTCCAAAGGAAGTTCCAAATGCTCCAAGGCATGCTGGGAGATATGATTCTGCAAGTGCACCCAGGGTCTGCCCCAATTTTTTTTCCCAGCCATTTGTGCCCCTCCAAACACAATGTGGAAGAATAGGTATCAAGAATCTGTTTGAACCAAACCATATGTTTTCAGAAACATTTTATTCAATGCGTTTTTCTAAAAGCAACTTGAGTGTGTTTTTATGTTGGACTTGAGTCATGAGGCAAAAACATGAAAGTAGCATTGCAACAAATGATAGAAGCAAAAATACAATATTTACAAGTATATATTTAAAAAAAATATATTGATTTGGTTACAGTTACTCTACATAAATGCAATGCAATTTGATTCAGTTATTTATTGAGTACTGAACCCCCCTTAAACTAGTACAAATGAATCTCAGGTAAAATCTATGATGTTTTTCTTTGAAAAGTCCTTTCAATGTATTGCAAATGCATTATAAATATTCTGTTTAAAGTATCCAAAATAAATGAAATAAGATTTTTGTCTATTTTATAAAAAGGTTAGAGATTTAATGTGCAACTAGTAACTTCAGAGCACTAATTATACATAATATTATGCAGTATATTCATCTTCATTATGGTTTTCTGTACAGGGAACGTTATTCAAAACAAGCTAGAAAAACAGATCATGTTTTACTGGCTTGCTAGGAATATTAAAGAGCTCAACTCTCTATTAATCTAACAAACATGACTGGCTGACACGTGATGCCAACCAACAGTTTTTCCCACCTTATCAACCTTAAGCAACCTTAATCTCTCAGACACCACAGTGTCTCATCCTCCTGGGATTTATTACTCCTGCCTATTAGGCTGTTGTTTAAATCTGGTTTTTTCAAACTAGAGAATTTAATTATTAATAAAATCAATGAATCTTATTAAACAAAACTGGTTATTGGTCCGGGTCTTCCCGGTGATGCCCTGTTTATTATCTAATAGTCGATGTAGTCTCAAAGGGTTTGTTCACTTAGAAATGCCAATATTTGGGAAATATTGGTATTTCTAGAGTGAACAGAGAAGGAGTGGAGGTCAGCACTGACTCCATCAACCAGCTTTGTATCACGATATGCAGGCAAAAACACCAGGGCAACTTCTCTTTAGAATATGACAGGATTTATTAACATCAGTAACATCAATCTCCAATCAATATCACTTCTGTCTAACAGATCTTATCATATGGTACAACTACAGGCTACCAACTACAGATCACAAACAAGTATCGGCGTGTGTGTGTGTGTGTGTGTGTATGTGTGTGTGTGTATTGGTGTATATATGTGTGTGTGTGCATGTGTGTTTGTGTATTGGCGTGTATATGTGTGTGCGTGTATGTGTGCGTGCGCCAGACAGGAGGCGCATGAAGATGGCGGACGTGACTCATTACAGTCTCGTCACGTGACTTCAACAAAGGAGAACAGCTGAGCGGGAGGTTCAAACTTCATCTGAGAATGTGTGTGTGTATTTTTTAGTGAGGAAAGAAAGAGGCAGAAGTGTTCAGCAGCAACGTTCTGGCGATTGTGATCGAGGGGCAGTGTTTATCTGTGTTACGCAGAAACTCGCTCCGCTCAGCTGATGAGCTGTGTGAGTCTGGACCTTTAACTAACAACAGAAAGTACTGGTCTTGATCGCGAGTGCAGAGCAAGACAAAATTAATCCGCTGTAGACGGATCGAATCACAGTTTACTCAAGTCTGGTTACATAAGTGAACAAATAGCAGCAACAACACAAACAATATTATCACAATGTGTTTTCTAAAAACACAGGGGAAGAGCGGAGATCAGCTCGACCAGCGAGGGAAATCCTTAGGCCTATTAGTTAATCATGTGCACATGAACTCCTAACTATGACTAGAGCATTCGCCACGTGGGACGGGGTCTAATCTTAGGAGCAGCTATTGTTGCTACTTCTATCGGCGAGGAGTTCACTGTTTGTAGTGAAGGTCCAAGCCAGAAGCACGAGTTTCAGGAGTTTCTGTGTTAATACACCTTTAGGTGACATAACAGTTTGGGACTGGCGGATTTCACCCAATGGGAGCTGTGGATTTTGGGGGAACGCCGCTGGTCGGCTGACGCTCCGTGTGTTGGGGGGTCGCTCATCTGGTCGGTTACTCAGCTGAGGCCGCGTGTTGGGGGGTTGCCCAGCTGAGTTCTTTGTCTTTCTCACCAGCAACACGTGGTCTTAGCTGAGTTTCAGGTTTAGGTGCGCATGTAGGCCTTCTTTGTCTAAAGTCTGTTGCTGAGGCACAACAATACAGTATATTGAAATGTCTTTCAGTGGATAGTCTTGTGATAATTAATAATATTTTAGTTGTTTTTACGTCCATGAGAGCCCATTTGAGGAAGAAACACCGGATAGATAGAGTTTATGAAAGATAAATTATCAAATAGCATGAGAGGAGCTATTTTGAGGCATGATCCACCTTTCTGGAAACTGTGACAACTTCATTTTACTTACATTTAGGACACTTCCACAGCTTGTATGGACATGGAAATCTCCTTGTCAAATCATCAGGACAAAAAAATGACTAGATCAGAAAATACCCAGCTCTTTGCCAAAATTAAAAGGTACAACCCTATGTACATACAAATATATTTTTAAACATCAACTGAAACACTGAAATTGTATTTCTGTGAGAAACATCCAATCACCAAACTTCAAATTCTATTACACCAAAGCCAATGGCTGTCAGAGACCAAAACAGACAACACAATGCACTGTAATAGGTATGCTTCGGTGTTAGGTGTAATGGACCATAATCATTTCTCGATTTTTGAGATTAACTATCTTAATATTTCATGGTTTAAAAAATATTACTTTTTGAATGATATTAACTCTTAAATAAATACTTAGTGTAATCTTAATTTTCTCAAATTTGGTTATTAAGGAACTGACAGTAAGATATGTACTGATTGGGACAATGTGCCATGTAAAAGCCATCTCATTAATGCTCTCTGGTAGACTAATTATGTAATGGAGACACTGACTCTACATTACCGCAAATATAAATTTAATAATTTTTATTACATTATTTGATTATTTGCTACTTATCGGCCATTTTGTTTGCCAAAATCGATATGTTCTATGCAGATGTATTGGCTAGGCTCTCCTGAATGTACTGCATTTTTTGTGTCGACATTTGTTAATGTTCTCTTGCATGTATGGTTTTGCTTGAATGCAGAAAATGTGAATTTTGTGTGTGTATATGTGTGTGTGTGCGTGTGTGTGTGTTTGTGTTTGTGTCAGCAGGTAGCTGGGTCCATTCATCAGTGTTTGGAGATGACAAGTAGGGGTAAGTGGTGTCTGGCCCAGGGTGTTAGCTTCTAATAACTGCACACCCACACATAGACACACACACACACACATACACACAATGACAGTGGTTTCAGAGAGTGTACTTTGTAATGCTGCATGTGTGAGAGAGAAGCAAATAGTAGAGGCAAAAAGAGACAGTCAGCTGGTGTAGTAACTGGTAGGAGGTAAGAGATTATGAATTGGAATTCATTCATCCTGGTAGGTGACACTTTAACAGATAGCTGAACAGGGGTGAATTCAAGTCTATTTGTATGTATCTATGTTAATGTCTATGTGTCTGTGGATGATGATTTGGCATCATCACAATCATATCTTCTAATTTTCATTTTGTGTTTTTCAGTTATTAAAAATGTGGGTAACTTGAGTTACAAATGATCTTTGTGTGCATGTGTTTGTGTGTTTGCTCCTGAGAGACTGGATTAGAACTGGTTTTCAATTTCCTGGTTGAGGCATCTTAAATTCTCTCTGAACACCCACATGGGTAGCAGGTATAAAGCTGACTTTAGGGAGTCCATTGTATTGCCAATGTGAATACGTATAAGCATTTCTCAACCTGGTGTGTGTGTGTTCAGAAAGAGCTACTTTTAGCTTGGTGGAGACCAGACCTCATGTCAATACTTTGTTATGCAGCCTCTCATTATGCACTTCTTGGCACACACACACACACGCGCACACAGACATACACACAAACACCAGTCAACCACTGGTAAGCAAACTGAGAAAGACCCAAAACAAGAATCACACGTGATAAAGCATAATAAGGATATGCAATATTCCATCAATGCCAAGACACACCCACTGGGAAGACTGGAAACGCTCCAGTCCAAAACTATCAAGACATAACTAAGATGCTTCCATAGACCTAAACTCAGCTGACGCCAGACAGACATCCTGACCAACTCTGGGACTCAGAATCCACTAAGATATCCAACCAAACAAAAATAATATTTTATTTATTAATTTCTTTGTAATACAATCCCAAGATATCTTTATGTAGCATTTTAAGTCAACTGTTTGTGCATCTACCTGTGAATATAGATTTTATTAATAAATTAACAAGACAGGAGACAAAAAGACAAGAAAATTAACAAATACATCTAGCAGTTTGCATCCTGACTGTATTTACATGATTTTTGTTTTTCTTTATTTGCATGGTGTTTCTCTATTAACCATGACTTTTCTAAATATGACCAGTGTGTTGGTGAGGTGGCGATGATGACATCTTCATTTGCTTGTGTTGCTTACTTTTTGATTGGCGCTTTTGTATTATATTTCATAGTTGTCATGGTAGGAGTGTCCTCACCAGAAACCTGATAGCATTAATAGTTTCCTGAAACACATAAAACAACTAACGATGTTTCAGAACATCTGTTACCTTTTCCTTCTCTCTTTTTTGTCTTTATTTTTTTGTCCAATGTTTGGCATTTTCACTTTTTGTTTGGGTGGTTTTGTAAAATTTTCTTTCAGTGCTGTCATTAACTAGTCAACTTAGAGTAAAATTCGGCTGGTAAACATAGTTTAGTAGGCCGAGTATTTGCAAAATAGCTGCCAGGATAGTCAGGAGAGGTTTTTATTTTATTTTTTTTTTTTTTAGTTCTAGAAACATTACATGAAAAAAAAGCTGTGGTGGATGTACTCTTGCTTTTACAGGTTAAGAGGTAAATATGGTTTTTGTATGGCAGTGCCATGTCTTTGTTGGCAAATTACTAAGAAATGGTATTCAGATAAAGGCTGAGTTTAAAATAATAGCTGTCAGCTTAGATGCATTTCCACAGAAGTAACTCCATCAGTAGAACCACAGATTCATATCATAATCACCACTCTGCTGAGTCTCATTTTAATACCAATGCTTTGTCATTCATAAACTTTTCTGATGACATCTACTTTGCTTTCAAAGTTACTTTCAATGAAACCAAATACTTCCAGCAAGCACTTCACATTAAAAGACAACAAGGTCAGAGGGATGTTATCAGTTTTTTCTGTAATCAGATTTGTGAATTAGGATGGGAATGCTGTAATTCAGTGATTTTACATATGAAAAAACTAAACCAACTGAAATTAGACCCATTATCTTTGAGTCTTTGAGTCAAAATGAAGGAATATGATTTGTGAGGGTTCTTTCAGTACTAAAATATGATAAGATGGACAGCGGAAAAATATCTCTTATATAAGCCTGTCTGACATAAAGACCCAATTCTCTCTGCAGTTAAGTCAATCATATGCCCTGTATACTACTTGAGAACCTACAGTATAGTAAAAGCTATATTCTTTTGCTATACTTAGCTGAACTAGGCCACATCACCCCTTGTAGTATATTAGATTCCCGAGTGTAAACATACAAAATTCCTTAGGCACTATAGAAAAAAATTCCTCTGCAGCAAAACATGGTTTCTTAGTTGCTTGCCAAGTGCCGTTATTGTGTTTACAATACAGGAGGTTATAATATGAACAAATGAACAGCACAACATCTTCAGGGCAGCCTGGATGCTACAGTTACCCACTATCAGAAAATGATGGGTTGGCTGGACCGGGTTGAGCTGTTAGGAATGCCAACCTCAGTAGCAGAAAAGAAGTAAAAGAAATAGAAGCAAAACATTAATTAACAATTGTGACAGAACTGGCTAAAAACTCCTCTTATATAAGAGACAGCCATCTGTTCAGCCTCTATGCCTTGTTTATTAATTTTGCAAATTATTGTCTGCAAAACAACATTTACACATGTAAATATCTTCTAAATTGAAAAATTACACTACATTATTTATCACACCCCAGATCACTCCACTTTAGATTTAGCCTTAAAAATGATAAAATTACTTTCAAATTCTTTGACTCTTCCTTGACTGAATGATGAAAAAAAACTCAACAATTTATTTAAAAGTGTAGAACAACCCTGCTCATCCAAGTATCTTCAGAGGAGCAGAACAACTCTGAAAGGTTGTGCAAGATGAAACAGACAAGAAAGTAAGTCTTGAAAACTTTTTTTTTTTATCAAGACAGGACACATATACCCTGGATAAACCTGCTAGAACTCATTTTACCAGAAGCAGAGTTTTCAAGCTGATCTTTGTTACATGCAAGCCATAGCAGAACATGACAGTGGGTTTAATTATCCATTTACAGTCATAGACATTTAAAAAGTCTTCTGTAGGTCGCTTTCTTTAATCCAATCCAGTTTATTTTCTTTATACAGGCCAGAGCCAGAACTCAGAGGTTCTGGGACCAATTGAGGGGTCATTCTACAAAGCAGAGTTGTGAAAAAAAAAATGGCTAAAGATTATATTTATCAATTGGAGGAAATGTTGAAATTACATATTTTCAGCAGTCAAAAACTGGCCCGAGAAATTCAACAGCTGGGTCAAGGCCTCTGAGCTTAAAGATGTATAAAAAAAAACATACAAAAAAAACTACAATGTTCATTCTGATGGCGTGTTGTGGATTGAGCTTCCAACAAGGGGTTTTACAGGACCCTGCCTTCCAAAGCCAATAAGGATGTTTAAAAATAGCTTCTAGGTTCTACGTACACGGTTGATTTAGCTAAAGCTCTTGATCTGATCATAGAATTGGTGGTGGGTCTAAGCAAATTCATTTACCACCATACCAGGTGTAATTTACCACAGGATTAGGATTATTTCTCACCAAATAAGTGATGGAGGAACCATTGGTGAATCATAAATTCGGTGGAGGATGCTACATTCCAGCGTCCTTTGTAAAGACAAAAAAAAAGGCATATATCATGGCTCAGATATACCTGAGAGTGAATCTTCATCATTTTGTAAAGTGAAGTAGGTGGCATTTTTATGGAGCACCCATCAGGTAGGTAATAGAGGTATAGAGTCTATATTCTTCAGATTAATTCTGTGTCCCCTCTGCAGAAAAAAGGATTTGACTTTGCTAAACCTAATCTTAAATTGGTCACTACTAAAAGCCTGTCTGACATGATAAGCCAAATGGTGGAGAAAAATCTTAATAACTGGAATCAAGAGGGATATGAGGGTGTTATGATTTTATTGCTTAGATTGTGTTTCGACAGAATCAAAAAAAACATGGAGACTTAAAAAAAGGAAAATCAGTCAGGAGAAGTGGGCGTAATCGAAGGAAGTCTGCCTAAGGCACCAATATATTTTACCAAAGAGAAAAGGAAAATGAAAACCGTGGCTCTTTTACATCAGAAATCATCCATGTGCACCCTGGCGAAGCAGGATTTACTTTCACCCCCATTATGCAGCTCTCAATTGAAGATAAGGTCTACACAGAAGCTTTACCTCTATCTGCCATCATGGATGGGATATCTTGTTGCTTCTCGGAGTGAAAATGATAAATGCCGATGATGGGCCTCATCAATTATCTTCTACTACGATTTTCAACCAAAGTAGCGTTACTCTGGGCGATACAGGGATGAAAAGAAAGAGTGTCTTCCATCTTTACTGATTCATTGGTTATTATGAGACGGGAAGGTAGACGTTTGGGACATGTCATGTCAAAATTTGACAAGCACTGGGCTTTTAGACAAATAGGTGAATGATATCACTGGCTACAAAACAAATTAATTATGGATATTTCCCAAGGATATGTGCCCTGGGAAAGAAAGGGTGACTTCCTTATGGTCCATCTTATGGTTAAATCTGAACACATTAAAAGAACAAATTAATAAAAAAAAAAAATTCTCTCTATTTCCCCCCTGGATAATGCAGATCACGATCATGTTGGATCAGTTTTGTGGAGTCGGATAGGTCTTCTAACAAAGAACAGCTTTTTTAAAGATATGCAGACGGTTGTTAAACAGGTTTGGGTTCATAGTGATGTGTAAGTTTAGTGCAGAAAGGACTTTTACAACATTTAAACATACGCAACTTGAGGGTTTTCCACAGCAGGGGTTAGGGCACGAGAGGATCCCATTCTGTGATGATTTAAGTCAAATTGAAAACTGGAGAGGGAGGCATAGAACTCTAGTGATGACGTGGCAGGATCTGATTGGGACCTTTGAAAATGTGATTCAACGGTGTTGGTATTTCTCTCTGTAATGTGTTATACTGAAAGGTGTTCCTTGTATTTTGTCAATCGAGATTCATGTAAGTGGGATAGAAAAAAAGATAATATAAAGTGAGTGTATCTGTCACAGCCATCCTTTTAATTCTAATTTCAACATTAATGTCATAACACAGCAGTGTGGAATTTAGATGATGATGTTTGGATAACACTACACCACACTCCTGCAGTGCCCCCCACAGGACCACCAGAGAGACATGGCCATAAGCCCTCTCCGATTCTTCAAACTACAGGTAGATTGGATGAGCAAACTCCCCCAAACCCTCAAGTAACCTTGAAAGGGTAACTAGTTGGTCCATTGTTCCATGCCCATGTCCTAATCTACATTTCTCCTTAAGGATCTAAGGTTTGACAAATGATTGGAGTCTCCTTTCCAGCCACCTGGGATAAGCTTTCCCAGGGAGGCTGAGCAGTGTGATGCCAAGACAATTTTGGAGCACAGCCAATGAGCCCTCATTATAGTATGGAAACCCCCATCCTGGTCTGTCAGTCTAAAGCGGTGTCCTCAACCTCCATGCTTGGGGATATTACTGTGCATGGAGCATCTCCAACATCCCAACAATGTCCAGAGCCTTCAACATCTCAGGAAGAATCTAATCCACACCTGCCACCTTGTCACAGAGGGGTTTTTTGACTACCTCAGTGATCTCTGCCAGAGATATGAGTGGGGCATTCCCCAAGTGTTCAGACTCTGCCTCCTCCTCAGGATATTAATGTGCTCTTTCCACCGCCTGGCAATATCACTGGTCAGAGTCAGTAGTTCTCCTTCCCAAATAAACAGATCTTGGTCTAATCCCTACTTTTCCTACTTGATTTGTCCGATGGTTCTTGTGTAACTCCTCCTTTACCTGAATTTTTGCATCAAAGACCATTGCAGCCACAGCACCTCAGGCCCTCCAGTACCAATCTGCAGAAAACCCCTGGGTCAACCATGCCTGAAAGGCCTCCTTCTTCAGCTTGATGGCAACCTCATTGCTGATGTCCACCAGAGGGATCTCAGGTTGCTGCTAAAACAGGCACCTACAACCCTCTGACTCTGACTCCAAACAGCAACCTCCACAATGGAGGCTCTGTACTTGGCAAGCACTCAAAAACAAGATTACCATCTTATCCAAATAATCACCAGGTGGTGATGAGGTGACAGCTCTGCTTCTCTCTTCTGGCCACAAATCTTATGATACAACCTCACAGTCGATCATGAATCTTAGGCCAAGGGTGTTCTAGTGCCAAGTACACTTATGAACCACCCTATGTTTAAATATGATGTTTGTTGGCCAATCCATGATGAGCACAGTTGTCCAATAACAACACACAAATTGGTTTCAGATCAGATTGGCAGCTTGTTCCTCCCAGTCACCTGCTCCAGTTTTTTCCATGTTGCCCACATGAGCATTGAAATCCCCCAAGATGACAGAGTAGGGCAAAATCAGGAGTGGGAGTCCACGAGTGTCAGTCAATTCTTAAACATACATCTATGGTTTACTATTCCTCATGCACCAAGGGTTCAAGCTAGTATTAGTTGGTAGGCAGATTTGTGCCAGAATCAGCTGTTATCTAGGGTTGTTACCTTTTTAGTCTCATTCAAACACTTCCTTGACTTCCAGAACTTGCATATTATAGCTTTAAGAAGATTTTTGAGCTACTTGTTTCCTAGTATTTTGCTTTTATGCTACCTCATACATCTATACATTTCCACTCCTAAATACTGGATGGCTAGAGTAACTAGTTATGACTTATAAAATTTGATGCAATATGGAAGATTAAACTGCCGACTACCCAAGCATTTAAAAATAGCTCCAACTTGACCAGCTACAGCATTAAAATGTATTTAATACTTTAGCTAATATGTATGATACATTTACATTTCACCCAGTGCTACTATGTAGCTCACTGATGTGGTTTCGGGAGTTTTTGGACCACAATGGTGCTTTGCAGCACACAGGAATAAGACAAAGTGGCTTCAGAAAATATTCAGATCCTTTCATTTTTAACAGATTTTATTGTCTTGGAAATCTAATGTTGATATGAAAAAACTGCCATTTTTGACAATCAATTTACACTTAATAATCCATAATGATATAATTAAAACATACTTTTCAGAAATGTAAATGTAAATCTATTATTAAAAAAATGAAATCTCTCATTTACAAAAGTATTCAGACAGTTTTTACACAGCACAATTGAACTCTTGGGACAGAACCTCAAGCACTATGTCTGGCAAACAGGAACTAGTGCTCATTTCCTGGCTAATACCTTCCCTATGGTGTAGCATGGTAGTAGCAGCATCATGCTGTGGGGGTGTTTTTCAGTAGCAGATTCAGAAAGACTGGTCAGAAATGAGGGTAGGATGAATGCAGTCAATGAGAGCTTTGAAGAAAACCTGCCCCGCAGTGCACACAACCTCAGACTGCAGCCACAGTTCGCCTTTCACCACAAACATTGATCTGAAGCATATGGCCAAGAAAACGCTGCAGTGGCCTCAAGACAAATCTCTGACTGTCCTTGATTGACTCAGACAAAGCCCAGACCTGGTCACGCATTTGTGAGTAGACCTAAAGATGGCAGTTCACAGATGCTTCCTCCAAGTAAGAGCATTTGTTTTTCATATAATTTGTGTGATTTGTTCCTTCAATTTACTTTCTTTCTCTAGATAACTTTGACCAGAATTTGAGTCAGGCACACCATTCTCTCAGTATGTACACAAGGTATACTTCTTGAGGTGCATGTTTTTGGACTATATTGCTTTTTTAGAAGCAGTAAATTGTACCTTAGAGACAGTGTGAGTTGATAGTGCTAATCACTGAGCCACTTTGCTGTCTTCCAGACAGGTCTGAGTTGCATCAGAGTAAAATAGGTCAAAGCTTCATCTCTATTATGGAACAACACAAATCAAATTTGTAGAACCATCTGCATTGTCTACTTCTCTTTTCCTTTAGTAGCACAGTGAAGGAAGGAGTTTGGATGCTACTTACAGACCAACAGAGAGACTGAGCAGATGGTTCACACTCTTCCTGGTTGTAGCAAAATTTACAAATATAAAAAAATAAATTTCAACATAACTTTGAGCTCTGCTTTGAGGTAAATCCACCAATATTGCGCCAGTCAGTGATGTTTTGAAAATATTTGGAATAGAGGAAATTCCGTCTGATGGATAGTATTTCTTATATCTATTTTGGTTGATGCTAAAACCTTGCCATCAGCTAGAACATGGGTTCCAGGTTTTCCTCAAAGTTATCCAGATGATTCAGCAAACTAGCTCCAGTTGAAGTATGGCCCTCATAAAGGCAAATAACACAAAAATATTTTTTTAGAATAAAACATTACTCCAAATGATATAGAATAGTAAAATGCATTGTTTTGCATTGTCACCCTGTTTGTGAGGTTAGTTTGAGAGAAAATGCAATGCCTGTATCAAAGGCCTCAAACCTAAATGACAAAACAGGTCAGTGTCAGGGGATTTGAAATCAACCCATATGTCCACTCCAAACATGAGTCATTACAGTTTTCTGATCAGCAGTTTCTGTGCATAAGGTCTTGTTACGTTTGGCAGCTAAAACTTGACCATATCCATTTTGAGATGTCACAGAAAAGAAAAAGGAAAAGCGGTGATGTAAATAATAAAATGTCTGATGTTTGAAATCAATTTTAGCTGCTGCAGTTTCAGGGTTCTGATTATTATATATGTTGACTCACTGTTACATTGTCATGGCTTACAGGGGCATTTGAATAGAACAGAGCCATCATTAATGTTATTAATAACACGTGTGCCTTTTCTGTCATGGCAAGCAAAAGTGCCTGATACAGATCATGAATAGCATCAAAAACTCAGTTTGAAAAAAAAAAAGTAAATGTAAAGGTTAGTATCTTTAAGTTTTAAACTTTGTAGATTCTCCCCCCAGTTGTTGGACTGGAATATCTGTCGGATTTTGCTGATTATTGATCAACTCACCAAAGAAGAACGTGTCCAGGAGCCCAAAATGTCTTGTGCTGAAAAGATTTATTGAAGTTTGGCCAAGGAGAATGAGAAATTGTCAATACAAGTGGATGTGCATGATGCCATCTCTACTATTGGTAGCCTTTGGTATATCTTCAGTACACACTGGTCTGGAGTCACTGTTATCTGGCTATGTCCGTGGATTCTAGGAAGGCAAAAGCAGCCATCTTTTTTGACCTTTATTACAACCATCACTTATATCAGAACGGCTCTGCCTTCCCCATATAACTTCAGATATCTGCCTGACGTCTCATGGAGAGAAGACAGTGTGCTTTTCAGAAAGATTTACTTCTGTTTCACCTGAGAAATCAAGAATTATGATTGACCTGTGTATGCCAATAAAAAATTCCCTAACAATATCTTCAGTTCAAGTAGATTGCAAAGATGTTTTCCTATGAAGAAACTTTTATCTAAATGTTTAACTTTTTCAGTTGGTGCATCTGCTAGAATCATATTTAACAAGAAGCCATTTTATTATAGCTGCCCCATTTGTTATGATAAATATATTTTTGTTCATATTCTCCCACATACAGTAATTTACTTCATCTCAGGTTATGATTTACTGATTGCTTTACTTTCTTGAGTGGGTGCAAAGATGAAATTTACTGTTTCTGATGTGTATACAGGTGACACCAATTAGTTTGAGAAAAAGCTAAATATAGAGCTTCAAGCTCAAGATTACACACACACAACCACCTACACACACAAACACTTAGTAACTACCTTTTTTCTGAGTTACTCACATGCTTATATGCCCACCTTACTGATCACAGAATAGAAGACGGATCAAAGATCTGGTCCTTCTTCTTCTGATCACAGGGCAAAAGATAAAGGAAAATCCACGTGAGTGGGTGTGTACACACACTGTTTGAGAGCAAAAAATTGGTATGTGTTATACTTTGTTGGGCTATATAAAAGCAGTTTGAATTAGTATATGCACTCGGAGGAAAAAGACAAAGATGCTAAATGTTCTTCTGCCACACAATCAGGCGACAAGAAAGTAAAGGAAAGATATGATAAAGGACGATAAAGGAGGAAGGAACATCATGCAAAGTTCAAGAACAAAAGCACCTTGTGAAGAAACAAAAGTAAAGAATGAAAAATAAAGAACTGTATTGTAGTGGCATTTGGTTTCAATTGTATTAATCTATTAAAAATGGATTCATGTGATAATCAGAAGTGAAAGTATAAATGGCAAATCACGTGTAATGTTTCAGCAGTATTTTTTAAATTGTTCCTTCAGTTGGTAGGCATCCATCCAATTTGTCCAACTTTTAACCAAATTTCCAGATAATCAAAAAAAGGAACATGAATAAACTTACTTTCTATCCACAACTGTTATGTGAATATTAGTTTATTGGTTCATTGAGTTAAACAGTTCTCAATTCTCCAGTCTATCTCATTAAACCACAGTAGGAGAATAGGACTTGAAGAGATGATATAATTAAACAGGTACTACATACTTAAAGTTTTTTTTTTTACCATTTAAACTTTTTTTATCATTTAAACTAAATGATATGATATTTGTAAATGATTGTAGAATGCTATTCTGTGGCACTCATCTGAATTATCTGTGAAGAGAGGAGCTTATAAGGCAAATTTAAAATACTGCACATGCAGTTTAGCTTCAATTATCTAATTTATTTATTTATTTTTTTTATTTTAATACGGCAATCAGATCCAACTCACAATTCCTGAAAGTTTAAGTTTAGTTGAACCCATTTTAAACTAGCCTCATCGGATGTTAAGTGTCACAATAACAGCCCAGTATGGTCCAATCAGGAGCAATTTTTCAAACAAAATAAGTCTGCCATCAGTTTTTAGAGTCACATCCTTTGCCTAGCAATAAATGAAAACATTTGAAAGGGAACACTCAATGGAAAGGTACAACTACCTATTATCAAATATCGAAGTTAATAAATGAACAGATACAGTACATGAATAACAGAGACATGGAATTGGTTTCCATCCACCTGTTTTTATGCACATTTATGCACTAAAAAAAACCCTGTGTAAATGCTAGGAAATTTTTTTTGAAAGAATTAAATATTGTAAAAAAACTGCCAGAAGACCTAGGAACAACAGATCAGCCTCTTAACAGAAGGTACATGAATGCATAAAATAATAAATAAATATTTCTCTTCATTGTATCTATATGGACTCAATAATGTTGGTTTAGGACATAGTGGTGATGATTGTGTTGTGAGAATATCCAAATTCAAGCCTAAATTCATTTCAATACATGGTTCTCATGTTCTCAGCTTGACCATAAGGACAAATATTTTTAATTCTGAGGTGTAATTGTTGTGACACTTTTGGGCCAGTTGGGGTATCTTTTCTGAAGCTTTAATGATAACAAAGATTATCAGTAACAGATCGATGATTTTTTAGTTTTCAAGGGGGGGGGGGTCAGAAGCCAGTTAATGGGTCACGTACAACTCTCATAAGGAACTAAAGAAAGAAAAGAAAAGGAACAGTGCTCCCCCCACAGAGTTCCTCTTCTTGCTTCCTCTTCAAGCCCATTTGCATCTGATCAGATCTGAGATTGTAATTAAAGATGACCAGGTGCTGCTGATGGTAAGTACACCTAAGCCTGGGAGAGAATGGGTACATGGAGGGATGGCTGGAAGTGAGACACACCCTCACAGAAGATGAAGAGAGAGACAGAGGGAAGGAATAAAATTCTAAAAAGCATTATAAAAATTTGAATAACATTACACATCACAGTCAAACCTCCTCAACAAGCACAAAAGTCATACTGTCATAATGAAGCCCCAGAGAGACAGAGTCTTCTGAATATCTTCAGAAAAAAATGGGTTTCCGAGAATGAGTACAAGGTTAGCAGTGTTAGAGCCCATGAGGTTTTGTCATTCATTTGACAGTGTTTGAAAAGCTGCTTTTATATGGCACAAAGAAATCACATTTTGATGGAAATGTGGGCTCCAGTAATGAGTTTGTCATATTTTTTTAGGAATGGGAGTTTAAATTAAATGCAACTCACGTCATTATAAATATTCATGAATACAACTCTCACTGAAAGCATAGTGAAAGGCCTCTCCACAGAAAGCAGATTCACGATTTCACATCATAGCATTAACACATTTGCAATTGATTGTGCCATGACTACGGAGATTTGTGAAGAAAAACCTAATTACCTAGACCTTTCTATGTCTTTTAACTACAAAAGGAGTAGCCTTTAAACTACACTTTTACCTTCAAAGTAGTTAACAGACCTACTGTGTCTTAGATACTTTGTAGTAGTTGGCAAAGTAGTTAACTACTTTTTAGTTTAAAAGGCAGAACACATATGAAGAATTGCAGAGACAGACCACCTTATACCATCTTAAGCTGTCAGTCTGTCTTCATTTTTGTGAACATAGATCTTTTCTCTGCTTGTGTCTGGTTGATATTTTGTTGAGTCACTGTCAACCTGGTTTTTCTGATGTTGGAGAAGAGGTGCAGTAGGAGGTGTGTCAGCAACGTGTAGGGTGTTCAGGTTTAGTATTGGTGTCGAAGATGATCAGGAGTTACAACAACCAGTCTCTAAAACCAGGGCCATTTGTCTGGCTTTAGTTAGTGAAGGCACACCTTAGTAAAATCTCTGAAATATCAGATTAATGTGTCTATAAAATGTAGAGAGAGGCCACAAAAACTTAAATACAGTGAAAATACTTTGCTGTACTTATAGCAGCTAGGTTGACCAAGGTAAGATATAAGGAACATACATACAGTAAATTGGACAAACTGTGATAAAACATTAAAAAAGTGTTTATTTAAATCTGCTTCAGCATTTTTTTTTTCTGTTAACAATGGATCAAATGGCGGGTTTGAATTTGATGAGAAGCAGGTTGTATTAACTCCTTGAGTGAGTGTCACGTTACAATAAATTTTCCATACCGCTATTACAAGCATCTTTTTATTGGCTGGTAAACATCCACATCTTTTCATGCTCCCTAATTTGTGGTGTAAATGTGTAGTCTCCAAGTTCAAAATGAGATTAGTCCATCATCACAGACACTCTGCATGTCTACATGTCAAGCAATTTCACACCAGGTTCCAAGCATTCACATACTAGTCTGTACAGTCTTAAGAGTAACAAATTGTAATGTTGAGCACAGTATGTTATTAAAACCATAGGAAGCGGAACAACATTCTAATTTGTCACTCTTATAAAGAATTTATGAGTTCTAATGAATGTCTTTATAATATTAAGGTTAATTTATCATTTTTGTTATATGAATAATAACACAGTAATGGGAACTATGTCTGATATTCCAGGTTGTGAAAAATCCTTTAGTTCTATATAGCTTTCTCCAACATAACTTGCCTTTACTAAGCTCTTTATTTCACCATCATGTGAAACATATGACCATTAAAAGACAGATAGTCTTTATTGTCCAAAGATAAGAAATTTGTATTCAAAATCTGCACATGTTCATGTCACACGTGTCGCACATAATTTATACATATACCTGTAGAAACATAGGCCCTGTTCAGAC
This sequence comes from Istiophorus platypterus, assembly GCA_016859345.1. Lineage (NCBI taxonomy): Eukaryota > Metazoa > Chordata > Actinopteri > Istiophoriformes > Istiophoridae > Istiophorus > Istiophorus platypterus. The sequence goes on from CM029125.1 coordinate 11,706,756, forward strand.
TAGGCATTAACATGCATATTGAGTGATCAAATCTCATTTCCCCACTCTAAATGCAAATAAACACATACATCAATTCCATTTTCGCATGCTAAAAACAAATGTGTGGTTTTTAGCAGGCGAAAAGCATCAGCTTCTCATGCCAGAAATTAAAAAGTCGAAGGAATCAAAATAATACAGACAGGGTCTATTCACTGCTGTGTTCCAGGCAAACCAAATCAACCAAGATGTTTGACCCGTGTGCAATATGTCTTTGTGTGCCTCTTCAAAATTTTCAGACTATAAGGAAAAAGCCAGCTTACGTGTTTTGTATGACTTGTTTGTTTGCAAATGAGTACGTAAATCCATTCAGTCTGCAGAGAACTTCAGTTGAGAATGCAATCCCTCAGTGTGGCCCAGGACACATTTGGATACACACGGCTAAGAGAATGTGGCCATATGTGGCCCAGGCAACTTTCTACTTTGGTCTGAGCATTTGGACGTCATTGCATCCTCAATGCTTCTTGGGTGTATTGATACCTGTACTTAGAGCTGTCCAATTTCGATCAGATCACCCAGGCCAAGTATGAACAGGGCCATTGACACATGACATCCATGCTCTAAGTTTATTGTCTTCGTGAGTCCAACATATTCAACTATTTTACTGTATACTGATGTGGTTATGAGTGCATCATAGTGTGAAGCAAGGGTGTTGATAGGATGTAACTGAATAACTGTCACTAAGCAGTGCAAATATGACAGTGTCATCAGAGTATGTGGTAATGAGTCAAGGACAGTCAAGCCCTCATGCCTGCCTTTGGGAATGATAGTAAATCATTAACAAATTATTCTTCTACAGAAGAGGATTAGGGCTACAATTGAAAAATTCATTTTGAGATTTTTTTTTAATTCTGTCGTTAAAGGCAGAATCTGTAATTAGTAATTTGAAGAAATTTATGTCCAGACAAATTATTCAGGGACATACCAACATTAAGCTTTGTGAGATGTGTGAAATAGCTTTTTTTGCCATTTACAGGTTGATTTACACAAGAAAATTTGTGATCGTATTATTCTAATAATTGTAATTTTATTATTCTAATAAAAATAACATAGAATTGAACATTAATAAAAAGGTAGAGTCACAATTGACAAAAACTGATTTGCAGTGAGTAAAACTGTATTTCGTTCTTCCATCCTATATTAATTTTTTTGTGATTTCTTGATAGAAATACATTATATCTTTCTCACTTGTCACTGACTGAAATTGAAATGCACTGTAAACACATCATCTATCCAGTGTTAACCATCCAAGGTAATGGAGGACAAAATTGGAAAAAGTAAAAGTTAATGTCTTTTGTTCATTGTTTCATGTCAGAAAATTGCTTGAAAATTAGCTTTTTTGATATGAAATGAAAAATAAAAAATAAAAAATTTAAAAAGTCAGCAGAGATGTATACACCAGCACAGTTATCTTCTCACTGAATGTTTTACTCATGTCATACCCCACCCTGGTAGGAAAACATTTTTTTTCCTTACATTTGATGAAAAGAGGAATTCATCACAGAGGAATACAATGAAGTTAAATCAACGCATTCTGCTTTGCAAATAGGCTCAATTTGGTTTAATGATTTAATACCAATCAATTGTGTTATGAATGGTGAAGAAGTGAGCCATGGCTACGTGTGTGTAGGTCTGTGTGTGAGGTTGAGACAACAAGACAGAGAGGCAGAGGGAGAACGGTAATATTTCTGAATGTGTGCATGTATGACTGCAAGCAACTGCTTAACAAGAGAGCCTGTGCAGCCAGAGTGAGGTAAGACTGACCTTTCCAAGTGTGACTGTTAAAATGGCATCAGTAGCAGGCATGACACAGAGCCAGAAAAGGGGAGGAAGGTGTTGAGCATATCGGCTGGCCTGGAGGCTCCTCTCACTGTGGATGATGTTGGATGTAGAGCAAGGAACACCTCGTGAAAAGCTGCACTACTTTCTCTTTTTTACTGCATCAAGTTCAGAATATTAAATATAAACATATCTCTTCACCCTCGGGTTGGACCAATACATTTGGTTGCTTATATGTTTAGCTGAGTTCTCAATAAAAATCATACATCACTACCACAGCATTACAGTTAAATTTTCTTGCCTTTGCAATGCCTTTGCAACATACGGAATCACATCTTGATAGCACCGAATGACATTGTGACAGGCAAACAAAATGACAATACTGAAAGAGCATAGTTAAAAAATGTACTTAAGGATAAGTACAAACCTAGACAAAATCACTCTCTTTAAGTGCTGCTGTTGGTTGAAAGCTGGTTTTAACATTGATTTTGTTCATGCTAAAGAAGCTGTCTGAATGTAGTCCAAAATGTCTTGCCACAACAGATCATATCTCCACTGGTTACTATGCAAAGTATCGTAAGAAAAACACGGAAAATTCGTGCTGCTCACAATAATTAAAACAAAAGGTATGACAGGAATGGGGAAAGATGGGTTATAACACCACTGCAAAAGAGAAAAAAATGTAGTATGTTGATCTAGCATGAAATTTTAGATAAGCAAAACCTCTCACTGTAGATGAACAAGGCTCATGACTGACATCAGACATCCATTTTTTCCTGAGAGAAAGTTGTTTTCTTCTCACCTTTCATACAGTCTTGCTTTAACTTCAACCAAATAGTTGTGGCCTCGGACTGATTTGGTAAATATTTCCCCAACTCAAAGGTTTAATGAACAGACAGTCTGTGAATTTGTGACATGCTTAAGGCGCGTTTTCAGTAATGCAAAGAGTCAAACCTTGTCACTGCTGTCTTTTGAATGTTGAATAGTATCACACTTTTGACATGTGCTGGTTGTTTCAGTCATATTATGAAGGGGTGTCATGTACTTGTCAAGTCCTGGTCTTCACTGTCTAATTCTCCTTTACATTTTACATTCAAGAACAGCCCAGCAGTATACAGAGGAACCTTCATTTCTTGGATTAAATGCATTATAAGCAAAGGGCAGGATTGACCTTACAGTACAGTTTTCCTGTAACTATCGGACGTTTTTCTCAACTTAACATTTAATCATTTTTTTCAAGTTTTGATTTCTACTGTTTTCTATTACATTCCATTTTCCAGTGGTGGCCATGGTAAACACAAGTAAACCATCTTGGTCCTACCATGCGTTTCTGAAAGTTGGGTACACATATACACATTTATGTAAGGTCGTACAGCCTTTACAGCCACCATCTCTATGTACATAGAGTTATAAAAAATATTAATATTATCTTAGTCTAGTCAAAAGCCTCAGCAGAAGCCATATCCCAGCCTGTTGAGAAGCAAAAACTTGGTGTAAAGGCATAAAAACAATGTGTGATAACACACACAGGATAGTGCATGTTTTTGGCAAACTTGCTTGTGATACTGGAAAAAAAAGTGGAATCATAACTCTAAAAAAGCAGTGTTTATGGAGTAGGATATAAAAAACAGGGAACTAAAGTGCAAGTGATATAAGAGATGGAGAGATTTCAATCAATGGGAAAATGCCCTTGTTATTTTTCATATAATAGATTCGAGCCAACTTTGCTGTCATGAACAGTCAAAAAAACTTTCAATAACGACAACTTTCAATACAAAATATTCAAAAGTGATAAGGAGAAGGAGCTAAGGTGGAGGAAAACAGCTGAATATAAAGGATAAAAAGGATTAAGCAGAAAAGAATATTTCAAAATAGCTTATGATTGAGATTCTAAAGGTACAAGGCTAAAAGAACTGACCTTGTGCATGAAAAAGATCATTTTTGAAAAGATATTCTTTAGTACCTATATACTAGCTTGTTTCAGGTACACTGCGTCTGTATTACTACTCATATTTACTTCACATTAACTTAATAGACACTGGAGACCCTAGCTGGAAGTTTTATGATCCTAAATCTTCCAATGCAGGAGGGTGAAAAAAGTCAGTCCTCGTTGAAGTTAGTTTTAATAGGGAGTTAAAGGGCATATCCTGATTCCCTGATCAAAGAGTATTCTAAGATTCCCAATTGTGGTGCAAGAGGCCAGATTAATGATATCTAGAGTTAGTATATCATTAGATAATGCATTTCTGAGGCATTATGGGCCAAGTACAATGATTTCAGTTTTGTCCGAGTCTAAAAGTAGGAAATTGATGGTCATCAAAGTCTTAATGTCCTCAAGAAATGCTTGAAATTTAGCTATCTACAATTGGGTGTCATTTGCATAACAATGTTTATAGGTGTTTCCTAATAATAATGGCTAAGGCAAGCAAATATAAGGGGAATAGAGCTGGTCCAAACACAGAACCATGTGGAACTCTGTGACTAACTTTTGAGTCAATAAACGGTCTAATAAGACAAGCACAGAGACAAGTCCTTTGTCTGATGCTTTTAGAACATTATTTGAAGCCTTCACCAGTGCTGTCTCTGTGCTATGGTCCACTCTAAATCCTGACTAGAAATCCTCAAACAAACTATTATCACGTTAAAAGTCACAAAACTGCTTGGCGACAGAGAGGGAAGGTTAGATATGGTCTGTATTTGGCTAAAACAGCTGGATCAAGTGTAGGCTTTTTAAGAAGGTTTAATTACTACTATTTTAAAGGACTGCGATAAATAGCCTGCTGATAAAAAAAAAAACCTGATCACTCATAAAGAGATGATTATATCTAATTACATGGTACTAACCAAGGGTAAAGCTTCATAACGCATCCTAGTGGGGATGGGGTCTAAGAGACAGGTTGATAGTATGGATAAACAAATCACTAAAGTTAGTTGGGGAAGGTAGATGGGAGAGAGACTGTAAGTATATATCAGATTTTACAGTTGTTTCTAAGGTTCCTTTGTCTGAGGATAAATCGTGCCAGCTGAGGGCAGGAAGAGGTAAAAAAAAAATTCTAATAGTTAGAATTTGATCATTTAAGAAGCTCTTGAAATCATCACAACTGAGAGCTATAGGAATAATTGGATCAACTGAGCCATGACAGTACTAAAAAGAAACCTAGGGTTGCTTTTATTTTGCTCTATTAAAGACGAGTCATAGTCTGCTCTGGCATCCTAGAGGATCTTCCTATAATTTTTAAGACTGTCATGCCAGGCTAAGCAGGATTCTTCCAGTTTGGAAGAACCCCATATCCTTTCAAGTTTTCATGTTCTTTGCTTTACTATATGGGTTTGTATTTTCATGCTTCGTTTGGCAGAAAACAATGAAGTTTATAGGGGACCAAATGGTTTAGTGGTTAAAACTGGTAGAAATTCTTTTTTTTCTTTTTTTTTGTCTTTTCTCCACAGCCTAAGGTTAATAGGATATTTTAGATAACTCTACTATTAAAAAAAAAGGTCTGACATGCCATGTATTTAAAAAAAAATTACTCACATTTTGAGCGAAAATAGTCATGAAAGTAGTCATAAGCGTTGACATGCAAAGAAAGCTAAGTTAGGTTTGATACTATCTTGTGAGCCTGGAATCTTGTATGGTATTAGAAGTCACGATTACACCTGAAATTCTTTTTTAAATACAATGCAGATGATATTATTAAGGATCATATCAGTTCTTATGAACATGTAAGCCCATTTCCTAGCAGGAATTTTTGAATGAAGCAGGAATTATTTAAATACCCGCTTCAGTCAAAAATTTGGTTTTTGTCTTGTTCCTTGACTTAAATAATTGCAGCTCCAAAGCAGAGTAATTCAATATGTCTTAAACTATGTCTGGATGGGATCATAAATATGACTTCTAACCCCTCTCTTAAGCACTCTATAGTGTTTAACATAATGAAACATCGTTTTCAAAAAGCAAGTGGGGTTTTTTTTATTCTTTTCTGTACATTATAAAAATAAACTTGTGGGAGATGAGTAATTTAAGAATTCACAGTCATGTCTGCCTTCATTGTTGACAAAGTTCCATTTTCAGTACCTGGTAATTCTTTTAAAAAGCGCCATGTGATCTGAAAAAAACTGCACTGCATCACATCTGGGAACTAACAAACAAAACTAAACTAAAAAGAGGACATACTGTAGTGTACTACCTTTTCAGGTAAGGGTATCACATCTGTAAGCACATTTTAAAATCCATATAAATGAATAATAACAGGATGTGCTTTGAGTTGGGCGATAATGGGCTCAGTTCAAGAAGTAATAGCATTAGCAACTCCCTTTTAACACAGAAGCCATGTTTCAGCTTTAAAGTCAGCCACACATTTCTTTATCCAAACATCTATCCAGGTCTGCTCAGTTATGATAAGATGGCCCCTCAGATGTTGCCCCACCCTTTCCATAATCTGAACTACTGTATATTCTGAAATAATATTCTGCAAAAAACAAAGAGAACAGCTTTATTGGGAATTCAGCTTTATTAAGATATATTATATGTGAGAGTTGGAAAGAGTTGGAAAGAAGCAAACAGATAGGTCTGAAACCAGCTGATAGTAGGCAGAATGCAAATACGACATGATGACAAAATGAATATACTAATTACTGTATTACATCGAGTGACATTTATCAACTTTTTCGAGCAGGCTTTTGCTACTTTTTATTGAAAGTAGTTGTTTAGAGCATTTCCACTAAATTTTTCAACTCTGTCCTCTATTTTGCACATCTATCACATGCATTCCAGCCATGTACTAGATTTTAACCTAGTCTTGTTATCATTAAAGTGTAATAAATGGCCTTTGCTTTCAAAAAATGTATAAGAAACCTGATGATGGTCAGTGAAAGTGGTCAAAAACTCAAATCCAAACAGCACATTTATTCACTTCAACATCCCCTCACTGATTAAGGCATACCAAAGATGACTGCATACCAAGCTCGATGATACACCTCCTAATGCTGCTCATCCACAATACCCTTCTGTTCCCAAGAACCAATGCAAGCTCCTTGTGTCCATTATGGTGTCTTTTGGGATCCAGCTCTGTCAAAAAGCCATGAACATTTGATGGGGACATTAACGAAAGGCAACACGTCATTACGAGACCATTTACACATAATCACCCTCTTAAGAAGACCCCATAGGACAGAACTGCAAAGCATGGGCCATTTACACAACCGATGTGCGTCTGTATGTACATGTGCAGACACTGAATGTCTGTGTATGTGTTCGTAGATGTGTGTTTGTGCATATGCACTCATTTAATAGTCCATCTGACACATGCCTTATGGTGATGTTCAGAAATAACCATCAAAATGACCCATGTGCTTTCTCTTTCATGGCATCACACTCCAGTTCTGCTCTGTCTGTCTGTCGCCTACATGCCTGCTTGGCTCTGAACACGCACACACACACACACACACACTCTCTCTCTCTCTCTCTCTCTCTCTCTCTCTCTCTCTCTCTCACTCTTTACTGTCCCAGGTGGGGAGACTGAGAAGCTCTCTCTCTCATTTATGAGTCCTCATCTCTCCCCTCTCAGGTCCTTTGGGTATCACACTTCTCCATATGCATGCTTATTATGTTTACCAGGGAGGGGAATTAGCGTAGTCAGCATATGCTACCCTGAGATTATACACTTAGCTCTTCAAAATCCATGGCAATTTGGTCAAGTGAACAAATAACAAAAAAACAACAAATATTCTCTGCTTCACTGTGTGAATTTTTTTCAAGGATTTGTTGTTTGAAGCACTGAGGGAGTTGTATTTGTGTGTATGAGTAATTAAGTCCATTATTTAGCAGGCATATATTGTTTTAGCATTTTTACAATGTTGCAATATGAAACATTTTTGTTAGGGGTAAGGGAACCTCAATACCGAAAAAATGAAGCCCTGCCTCATGCTTGAACTGTTCACTTTTTCAATATTTAACCAAAATCCCAATCTTTTCCTTATCTTAAAAGATTTTTTTTGAGAAATTATTCATTCACTTTCTTAGGGAAAGATAGAGAAGATCAATACAATAGTACTGGTATTATTATTGTTCCTCTGCCCCATGTTATTTAGTATTTCAGTTATATTGACATGATTACAGTATAAATGATTAATTGTTATGGTTATGTTAACTTGCTACCAGAACTGTGTAGGTGGCAGCTATTTACTAGTTCCATTTTGCTACATGTTGTTGTGTCTCACTGACTCTGTTGCGGAAATGAAGTCTGCACTAGAGTTGTTCTACAGACTGTACAGATGTTGCTATCCTCCACTGTAAAGAAAGAAACATGTTTTATTCCTAATATTGAGTAATCCTTCCTCCTGCAAGTAGACATCTAAGTGTTATAGATTTGTTATAGAATGGGTGCACACCTCTTCTTGCCCAGTGTCAGCTGGGATTAGCTCCAGCCCTTCAAAATGATAAACAGTATAGGTAATAGGTGGATATATGGTGGAAGTGAATAATACTACTCAGATGTCTGTTTGTTTTAGTGCAGAGTTTCCCAAACTTAAAAAAAAAAACTCAATTTATTTGACTTAATCTGAACACTAAAAAGAAATGTAAAAAAATGACTTTTGGTTTTAAGGGAAGTGGGGTGATGCAAGTATTTCTTGACCAATATCAGTTTATCCGTCCGCCCAGTACTTTTGTGCACAGTCTCTTCTGGATAGTCACTTTTAGTCTTGCTATTGTTTACAAAAATATAGTCACTTTAAACAACTCTCATACAGGTATGGACTGTATGGTTTCTGTGTTTGCTGTGACCACAAGTTGTGGCAGCATGTAAATTGCAGCTTAGATTGCGGAGTCAAACAGCCATGTGTGTCTGTGGCTTTGACACATATTAGCTCCAACTTTATTGCTTATTCACAAATTGCATACATGTGGATGAGCAAAACATTTTCCTCACTTCTACTGTGAGGCAGTCCAATACAATAATATTGCTGCCTCAGAAATGAGCATAGTGTCAAAGTCTCTCCTATCAATATTTACAGTATATAATGACAACGTAACAATGAAAATCTGAGAACAAATTGACAGAGAATCATCAGCTGAATTTGCGGATCCCCTCAGCTATACAAAGCTTAATAGTGAGCTCCACAATATTGTTTAAGTATCCAGCTATTAACCTTACTTCTCTGTTTCACTCTCAGCACCATGGCTACACTCAAGTCCGGTCTGAGTTTCATGTTGGGTCTTGAAACATTTTTTTTTTCTGTAATTGGTCTCAGACCAGTCTTGGTCTCTGCAGGGTTTTGACTTGGACTTTACTCTGGTTTTGACCCATTTTCAGCTTTGAAGTCTCTGGTCTTGACCCAATCTCTTTTTCTCTCTCTGTAGGCTCTTATACCTCTGAGTTTAAGTGTGAGTCAGAAAAAGTATGAATTACACTGCACTTGCGGTCATCAAAAGATGCAGTGTTATAATGAAATGAATTGGTGACCACCACAAAGACGATGGCTCATTAATCAAGAATACATGATCCCTGACAGCAAAGTTACCAGGAGGGGCAATCTATCTGTACACATGCTTTAAGTTAACTACTGACAAAAAACACATTGGCCCCAATTTTATCCCATTTGAAGGTAATACAGCTGAGGCCCTGCGTGCTGACGCACTTGGGTAAGCGTATTGTGTCACTTCCTGCAGCCAGCGTTCATGCCACCAGAAGTTTGATTTGCTGCTCTGCTTCTACCCAGTTAATTCAGCTCCTCTATCTGCTACAGCAGCTAAATTACCAATGTACATTTAAACATACACTAAGCATTCCAAGCTTTGTCCCTCGATTCTCTCGCTACTTCACAGTCACTCATAAGCTTTTCAATGCTGTTAGTTACTTTAGCCTGGCAGTGAGCAATGGCTTCTCCCTCTCCAGCTCTCTCCTGCTTGGTGTCTAATTTTCAGTTATAACTATGCATCCTTTAGCAATAAGGCTGCATGCATTAAATGTCGTTTATTTTCAGTGATGGAGGTGAGGCTCAGTGAATTCGAAGCACGCCTTCGCACCATGGAAAACAAATCGTTAGCAACAGTAGTCAGCCAGCCCCCAGTAGCCAGTGTGAGCCGTCCTAGCATAGCTACTACTCTCGAGCAGTCAGGAAAGTCAGGGCAGCTGGATGATAGTCCATAATATGCCTTAGACAAAAGCTTGTGGTTCATCACCAACCAGTCCGTGTTTCAAATAGATAGAGACTGTGTCTTCCTCCCGACCACCTAAATGAATTAACTCAAAAACATGCAGAAGACCACCAATAATAAAATATAACAAAATATGGGAATTGAATGTGGGCTCCAAACATTAGATCACTCCCATACAAAGCTGTATTAATCAATGATCTGATATCAAATCATTACAATGATGTATTTTCTCTTGCTGTGACCTGGCTGTCTCATGATGAATTTCTAGCTTAAATAAAATTAAATTTCTATCTGAATTCTCAGTTTTTATCAACCTTAGTCATTAGTGCAGACAGAATAATTATTATAGGTGATTTCAATATTCATAGCCTCAGCACCGCGTTTATCTCAATTTTAGACTCAATTGGCTTTGCCCAAAGGGAAAGAAAACCCACTCATTGTTTTAGCCGCACTCTCGACCTTGTTCTTACCCATTGCATAGAAATTGAACACTTAATCGTCTTTCCAGAGAATCCTTTTTCCTCAGACCATTGGACTGGATTACACACCATTAGGCAAAAATATCTTTACTAGATGTCTATCTGATACTGCTGTAGCCAAATTTAGAGGAGTGATTCCATCAGTCCTAAATTCACTGCCATATCACTAAATAACAGAGAACTTGTATGCTAACATTAGCCCCTCCCAAATTCATCTGCTTGTTGATAAGGCTGCAGGCTCAATGTGAATGATACTCGACTCTATTGCCCCTCTAAAAAAGAAGATAATAAAACAAAGGAGGTTAGCTCCATGGTTTAACTCCAAAACCCATTTATTAAAGCAAACAACATGAAAAATTTTCAAAGGATTTGGTGCTCAACTAAACTGGAACAATCCTGCTTAGCTTGGCATGATAGTCTTACAACTTACAAGAAGGCCCTCAGCATTGCCAGAGCAGTTTAACACTCATCTTTAATAGAAGAAAATAAAAACAACCCTCGGTTTCTTTACACTGTAGCCAGGCTGACTGAGATAGCTCAATTAATCCATGTATTCATATAGCTCTCAGTAGCTAAGATTTCATGAGCATATTTAATGGTAAAATTCTAGCTATAAGGGACAAAATTCACCTCCTCCTGCCCTCATCTCGCACTAATTTGTCCTCAAACACAGGAACATTAGAACATTAGAAGCTGTAAAATCCGATATATATTAAGAGAGTTTATCTCCTATCTACCTTCGCCAACCAACTTCAGTGATCTCCTCATCTAAACCATCTACCTGTCTCTTAGACCCCATCCCAATCAGGCTTCTTAAGGAAATTCTACTCTTAGCACTTCTCTAGACAATCAGTTTGTCCTTATTATCAGGCTTTGTACCGCAGGCCTTTAAAATAGCTGTAATTAAACCTCTTCCTAAGCAGCCTACCCTCAATCGAGATGTTTTAGCCAACTACAGACACATATCTAACCTTCCCTTTCTCTCTAAGATCCTTGACACTATTAACCATAAAATCCTATTACAGAGACTGGAGCATTTCATTGGCATCATAGGACTTGCTCTTAGCTGGTTTAAATCCTACTTATCAGATCGATTTCAATTTGTGCATGTTAACGATAAATCCTTAATCTTTTCAAAGTTGGTCATGGAGTTCCCCATGATTCTGTGCTTGGACCAGTTCTATTCACCATATATATGCTTCCCTTAGGGAATATCATCAGGACACACTCCATAAACTTCCATTGTTATTAAGATCATACCCAATTGCACCTGTCAATAGAGCCCAATGAAACCAATCAGTTAGTTAAACTTCAAGTATGTCATAGGGATATAAAGATCTTGATGACCAGGAATTTCCTTCTATTGAACTCAGATAAAACTGAAGTTATTGTGCTTGGTCCGCAACACCTCGGAACTCATTATCTAATGATATACTTACCCTAGATGGCATTGCTCTGGCCTCTAGCACCACCGCTAGGAATCTTGGATTTGTCTTCAAACAGGACATATCCTTTAACTCCCACATAAAATAAACTTCATGGACTGCCTTTTTTCACCTACGTAATAACGCAAAAAACAGCCAAATCCTTTCTCAAAAAAAGCAGGAAAATGAGTACATGCTTTTGTTATTTCTAAGCTCAATTATTGCAACTCCCTATTATCAGGCTGTCCAAATAAAACATTGAATAGTCTCCAGCTGATTCAGAATCTCTCCTCGGTTAGCTTCTCTGCATTAGCTCCCTGTGAAATCCAGAATACAATTTAAAATCCTCCTCCTCACCTACAAAGCCCTTAATGGCCAGGCACGGCCCTATCTTAAAGAGCTCATAATACCTTATTATCCCAGTAGAACACTTTGCTCCAAGAATACAGACCTACTTGTGGTTCCTAGAGTCTCCACAACCAGAATGCGGAGTAGAGCTTTCAGTTATCAGGTCCAGGACCATCTTCCAGCTTAGGTCCAGGAGGCAGACACCCTCGCCATGTTTAAGAGTTGGCTTAAATCCTTCCTTTTTGATATAGCTTATGGTTAGAACTGGTTCATCATTAGCTCAAGCCATCCCCTCACTATGCCGCTATAGGCCTAGACTGCCGGGGGACTTCCCATGATGCAACAAGCTCACCTTTCCACCACCTCCTCCTCTCATCCTGTGAGCATTAATACCTCAAAAAGGCTTGTTACTAACTGTCCTTCCTTTCTCCCTCCTGCAGTTTTGTGCATTCTCCTCTTGCTCCTCTCTCTTCCTGTCACTTTCTGCAGGTTTTATGCCTCTGATGCTCCTGGGTCTGGATCCATGGTTGCAGACCACCTACTGCGCCATGAGCCTGATCAACACCCACTGCTTTAATCATTATGATTGCTACTGTTACTATTTCATTTAGTTCTACCAGTAATATTATTAGCCCTGTTAGTATTACTATAGTATATATAGCTATTAGTCCCATTATCATACTACCCCCCTCCCCACCCCCCACCCATTGCCACTGTTGCCAAGTGCTTGCAAGAAATGTTGGGTCTCTGTAAATAAAGACTCTGGTCTAGACCTGCTCTTTATGAAAAGTGCCATGAGATAATATGAGGAAATGTATAACAGAAGTTTTATATACACCATTTTGAGATGACCCCTAACTGCAGCTCATCAGTTTCCCATCCACCATACTAGAGACAAATAGCAAATATAGACATCATTCATGAGTTTATTATTTGTTCATATCCAGATAATTTATTTGTATTTATTTACATCCCTGTTAGGCTGTATCGGGAAGATTAGGCTATGTAAAGATGCAAAATTTCTTTTTTCTCTGAATTTTTTATGAACAACAGAAGGCCCTTACACAGACACACACACCCAAACATACACACACACACAGAGGAAAAGGTCAGCCATGTCAGTGTCACCTGGTCATTTCCTCTCACAATGGGTAAAAACACTAAGCAGTAAGTCTGCAGCAGTCAGTCCCGCTGTCACTCTCTGTTCCTCCTTTTCTTCTTTACTATATCTCACTGGCCTTTCTGTCCTCTCCTTTTCTGGCCACATTTCTATTCTCCCCTGACAAGTATGTTTTAAGACCAAACATGCTTTGGTTTGCATATGTTTGAGCTAAAAGTGATTTAAAAAAAGGAGCAAAGATCAGAAAACGAATATCTGATGTAATATCTGAATACAGGGCTGTGTTATCTTGTGGAAAATCATCACTGAAGGCACCTTTATGGCCAAATATCTCCATAACAATATTTTAGCAGACAGTTTCTTTCATCTCCAACCGAAATGCCTTGTAAGTTGTGTTACATTTAACGATTTTGTCTCATCAATATAATGGAAAAGAAGTGTTTTTAAAAGAGAATTTTAAGGGCTTAGGGGTGTTTAAGGGCTTAATTTGTCCAGCCGGCTGTTGCTGATTGAGAAAAGCTCGCTGGTACTTTAAAGCTAAACAACTGCTCCACCAAGGGCACTGTTCACATTTTTGAAATTCAGCAGAGCATGATTTAGAGTGTTCCACAGTCATTATCTCTGACCTTCCAGTTTGAACCTCTCCAGGTTTTAAATTGGTGGAGGAGCCTTCAAGTCACAGCGCATCAGGAGGCTGATTTTACGCCATAGACTGATTCCATACTTACTGGAAATTTGATAAAAACTTCAGTCCCCGGAATGTTTTACTAGACAAAGTAGCTTCTCTGCATTATTTTAGGATGGAATCACTTTTACTTTTAAAACTTAACCCTAACCATTTTTTTAAATAATGTAATACTGCTTTGACTGATGTAAATTAAATAACGAATCCTAATTTTCATTGTAATCTCATAATTTGAAGTTTTTTTAAACATCACTCTTTCAATGAATGTGTTGTTTGCATTTTTTAATCTCCTTTCTTAACACTGGGAAGATTCACATACAGTACATTTATCAACTGTTAGTCCTTTTTTCAAGCTGGGATTAGTTAGAGCTTTGCTTTTACCATAGCGGTTATATTTATACCCTTTCATATATTTTGTGGTCAGTGATCTTAAATGCCAATTGTTCCATGTACAGATTAATTACCCAGTGATGAATACAACATGTGCTTTATTTTGAAGTAGCATTTCCCACAATTTAATGAATAGCAATGCTACAGTATGGCAATCTACAGATAGCCTTTCAGTGGGCAGCTGAGGCTCAGGAGGTGGCTGAGCTGTGCACTAACCTAAAGGCTGGTGGTTTGATCCCTGGCTGCTCCAGTTGAAAGGTCCTTGGGTAAGATGCTGGAAAGATGCTGAGCCTCAAATTGCCCCCAGTGTATCATTGGTGCGGGTGTATGTATATGTATGAATGTGTGTGTGAATGGGTGAATGTGGCATGTAGTGTAAAAGTGCTTTAAGTGGTCTCCTTTTAGTCTTACTCACTAGAAAAGCGTTATATATGCGCAGTCCATTTACCATTTATCAAAGAAAACAGCAAAACAAGAAAAAGCAATAAAAGAAAAATAAATCATTTAATTCAAAATTTAATTTCATTAGTTTCCTTCATTTGATCCCTTTTGATAGATTATATTTACATCATTACTGCTGTACTGGCAGTGGAAGTTCTTCCAAGCCACAGTGGGGTTAGACAGCTGGCAGCCCCCTCCCACTTCATTTTACTAATGTACGCTCAGGCCTATATAAGCAGCGCATCGTAACACGCTGGTAGGCTGCTCTTCCTCTCTGGCTCGGTGTCCTAGCAATTCCATGGGACATATGTACAGCTTCCCTGGTAGGTGTTCTCTCCCTGCACATTCAGTAGACCTTGTTCTGTGTTTCACCTCACGCAAATCTTTTAAGACGTTTTCCAAGCTAGCCGTTGTTCTAGTGTGTGGAAACCACTGTGTTGAGTTATGCACTTATCCATGAGACAGCCAAGGTATTTGCAGCTCTAAGCTTGGCACTGGACGTTCTAGTATGAGTTTGTGGTTGTTGTAGGCCTGAGCCCTGCCTACAGTTAGGCCTTGTTGATGCCCCTCTTAAGATATCTTTCCCCCAAGAGGGGGCATGAAGTTTTAGGTTTATGATTGGGATTATCTCTGTATATGCTAACTGTGTACTTAGTCAGTGCCTGCTTCTTGTGGGAGAGCCTGGACATGAGCTCCCCTCACCCTCTTACCTGTGTGTCTCTGATAAACTCTGTATACCCCTCACTGATTATTTTCGGTTGTCCCGGGGTTTATATTTGAACTATAGTTTGGTTCATTTGCAGCGTGAAAACACTTTTTTTAATGGTTCGGCCTTTTGACTATTTACAGGAATTGAGGCAGCCAATCAACTGTTAAACAATAGAAGTAGAAGAACAACAGGAAAAGTGAAAATTGTGACATGCTTATTGAGCATGGTAGCACATAGGGAGAAGAGGAGACAAAATATTTAATATCAATTTGGTCAGAGGTAGACAGAGGTATAAAAACTTGGCTTGAATGTAAGCATAGCAATGTCGAAACATTCAACGTATTTTCAGAGAGGATGAGAGAAAGAGGCTATGAGAGGACAGGAGAGCAATTCCACCTGAAGGTAAAGAAATTGTGGCAGCAGGATATAAATGTGTGCAATGCCATTTGAAAAAACGGTGCATAATGCCATAATGACAGTACAACAGCCCCAAGATGAATCTGTTCATTCATTTTCTATCTTCTCCGTTCAACCAGAAAAGGTTACTCGCCCAACTGACAACATGCCAACGTCAGACGCATGCCTGTCTAACACCTTGGTGTGGTCCATATCAACATTTATATAAAAATGTCAACTACTCAGCTCAGATCTCCCATTTGGACTGGGTTGTCTGAACACAAAACAATGTTCTGAGGGGGATAAAGATGTTTTTGACACGCATTCTGCTCTATTTTCATTTTTATCCAGCCTATTTACACGTTAAGCTGAAAAGAGAGCTTTAATATCTTGAAGAAGCCTACATTAAATGTGACTGCCAACGCATGACTAAATGTTTGTTTTAAGCCCTACATGTACTCCATTGTGGCAACACCTCTTTATGTGTTCCCCAGTTGTACTTATGTTATTTTGGTTTTCATTTAGTTAATTTAAAGTAAAGGGCAGCACAGTGGTTAGCAATGCCACCTCACAGCAAGAATGTTCCAGGTAGGAATCCACTGATAGACTAGATGGATTGTTGGAAATAAACTGAATGGGTGTCGAGTTGGTCTATGATTGGACAATGACCTGAATGGTGAGAGAAAATTGATCACATTCACACAAGTGAATGCACCTGAAATGTCACTATATGCTCATTACTGCAAAAGAAATTTGATGGTTAGCTCAACTACGGCAAACACAGTAGGAAAAAGATGACATGCACACAACCAGAGAGGTTGGAATCAAACCTCCAGGTTAGGGATGTATAAAAATTACTGAGGTGAAGAAAGTGTTTGAACCTTATATTATAGATTTAGAGAAGGAACATCCTTCCCTAGGTTATCAGTATTTGTTTTGAACTGTTCCTTTGTCTTAGAAAAACTTTGCAACACTCTATCTGGAAGAATTCAAGTTTAATATCTATCTAATGTTTTCACGTTTAAATAAATAATAAAAATGTAGATGAGAACAGCTTTACTTTATATATGAGCACAGACATTATTGGAGAAGCAAAGCAAAAAAGGGATGAAACCAGCTGACAATAGGCGGAATGCAAATATGAAAAAAAGATGTCATGAATATGCTAATTGGTATATTATGTCATCTAGTGAAATTCAGCAACATTTTGAGCAGGCTTTGGCTATTTTCTATTGAAAACAGTTGTTTACAGTGTTCTTATGCCAGTTTTCAACTACATCCTCAAATTCATACATTTACCATATGCGGTCCAGCCATGTACTAGATTCCGACCTTTTGTTGTTAAACTAAGAGCTACCAAATGACCCATTATTACCACTGAAACCAAGTGAACAGGGCACAGGCTTCAGCACTGTAATAGTTATTGTTTCACCCAATAGCAGAACATGTTGGGTTGACCTGAGCATGTATGGTATCACAGATTAACTCTATATGATACATGAATTTTCTGTTAGTTTTCTGTAAAGTTCTGTTATGATGCAGAAAAAATGGAAAGCAACTCCTGGCTAGTAAAAAAAAATTAGTTTGTTCTTCATTGGGATAATTTTTAATCCTTACAAACTATAATAGTTAGATTGTTGTCTGAATAATGGGAAAATTTAATTTTTGACGTGACTATTCAGTCTTTTTCTCAATAAATCAGTAAAAGCTCTGCCATGACAACGAGACCTACTCCTATTCAGAAAAATAAAGTAACATACATAAGCCACTATCTTTTCTGGATAAACAATTGCTTTGTTTCCAGCCTGACTGATCATCTGACTTCTTTTTAATGCCCCTGTGTTCGCCTTAGCGTTTAACTTAGGGAATACAATGGTGGCATGGATAATAGATCACGTTATATACATAAAAACATTACATGCATTTTCTGATTTTTTTATAATCAACTGTAACTACATTATTTGTTTTTCTATATTATTTGTTTTTCTATATTATTTGTTTAATGTGTCCTTGCTGCATCTCTATCTGTCAGTTCTGTGTAATATCACTATGTGTTTTACAGTATTAAGTCTTGAGGCTGTTTAACAGTAGAGCAGTTGCTGTGTTACACAGCATCAGATTATTCTCACAACACAGCTACACTGGAACCATGGTACTTTCCTCTTCTTCCCTCCATTCCATTCCTCTTCTTTCCTCTTTCTGTTGTTTGACCAGAGGCAGTGAATTAAGAACTGGTTTTATCTCATGTCCACTGGCTCCCCAGACCCAACCTACAGACACCCACCTTCAGTGATTAGCAGTAAATTGATTTGTTACTCCAGTAATCCCCAGACTACGCTATAACAGGAGCTAGAAGCAACTGTAGGTCAAACAAATTAATTACTGCAATTAGTTTCCAGACAGTTCGGGAAGTGGAGGATAGAGAGAAGTAAAAAGGAAGAGAGAGACTCAGCTCAGAACTAGCAGAAACTCCTCTCACACAAGGTTTACATCCAATGGAGACAACAGGAAAGCCTTCTAACTCTAACTTGTGATTTCTCTTGGAAAAAAAATGAGATTCACAAATTAACGATTTCTAGACAAAAACAGTGTATCCATGTCCTAGTACCTTTGTAGTGTGTCTCTGGCTATAGCCATGTTTCCAGTATTGCCAGCTATTCTTAAATAAAAAGTAGTTAAAATGTACTTAAGCACTAATCTTCACAACTATTTACTCTCGCAACTCTCCAACTTCATGCATGGAGATCAGTCCACTTATCATGAGACAAACTCCAATCCTGGTAGAAATCATTGGCACACCTGAATTTTAAGTACATAAATCATGATAGCTTATGAAATTAACTAGTACCATTAACAAAATGTCCAAGGTTAGTTAACAGAAGAAAATAAAAACTTCCACAATAGTGAAAAAATTCAAACTAGAAGCTTCTTGAACCTGTCTGCTGGTAGTTGCTGTCACTCTTCCACTGCTATGTGTTCAAGCTTTTTTAATTTAGCAGTAGTCCTTTTTGCAATGGAAGATTTCAGCTCTCTCTAAAAGTTTCCAATTGGATTAATGTCAGGACTCATCCTACTGTAAGACCTAAGACCTACACGTAAAAGCTATTTTTTTTCATATTGAATAATACATTTCACTCTAAAATGCCTTAGTAATCTCCTGAATTCATCATTCCTTTGATATATTCAGTGCCTCCAGTAGCAGAGGCAGCAAAGCAGCCCTACAGCATGATAGAACCTCCACCATGTTTCACTTCAGGTAGTTCTTTTCCTTATTGGCTTCATTTATTGCCTATAAACAAACTAATGCACTGAATTCCTACAGAGCATTAATTGAGTCCATCTGTCCATAAAAGATTATCATAGAAAGCCAGTGGCTTATCTTTGAAAGTTTTTGTCAACATTAGTCTTGGCTTTTTGCGGAGTTCTTTCAATAGTGGTTTCACGCTTGGCCTTTGCCCATGGAGGCCTACTTGATTTACTGTGCAGCATATGGTACAGGCTGATACCACCATGCCAGATTGCTCCAGGTCAGTCTGAAGCTCTTAACCTGTCTTGCTTGGGGATTTTTCCAGAATCCGCAAGGACCTGTGCAGACTTCTCTTATTGAGTTTCTTCTTAAAACGATGTCCTGGAAGAATCTTAATCGTTTTATGACTGTGAGACTTTATAATAACATTACGAACTGTTGAAAAAGGGACTTCAAGATCCTTGGGGATAGGCTGAGTTTTATTAGTTTTTTTTATTTTGTTTGAGAAACAAAAAAGTGCCAATAATTGTGTAAAGCATACATTTATATCTGTATATTTTCTTTGAATATATGAAAGTATTTTTTCTTTTGTTGTTCAGTTACTTTGGAAATTATTAATTATTCTGATCATACAAAATTTGTGAATTTGCATTTATTATATGCATATATATTATTCTAAAACTCAGCAAGTGAAAACAGTCATTTAGACTGTCATTCAGACTTTGTTGCTTTAGTGGAAGCTTTCTAAAATCTAAGATGATAGCGCTGATAATAGTTTGTAAAGATAATCTTAACTCCACGTTCACATCTCATGGACTTAAATCATGACCTTTCTTTATGATTTTACAGTCAGACATTAAAGTCTGTATCTTGAGTCCCCCATCTTTATATTGGTGTAACACTAAATCATCACAAACCCTTTTAAATAAACGTGGGTTATTCTATAAAATCAATATCCCATTCATATCTCTGAAGCATCTTCTGGTAGTCCTGTTAATGCTTTGTAATAACTTTCGGAAAAAACAAACAAAAACAAACAAATGAATAAACGAACAAACAAATAAGTTCAGCGGTTTTCATACATGGTTTTTGAGAATCCATTGTTCTAGCTTGAACAGAAAGTGGGTCGTTTTTCCAAAATAGAGAGATTTAAATATGTCCTAGATGAAACAGATTCACATGCAGTAAGGTTAGTATGATTTCTCCACACCTCTCATGCATAGCATGATTCACTTTAGCAAAACAGCCATGATACAGTGGTGGAAGTAAAGCAATGAATAAAACATGTTGATAAAAAAAAAGAAAAAAAAATCCACCACATTATGATTGCTGTAAAGCCAGATTTCAAAATAAATAATTCATCAACCATTCTTCTATTTTCAAATTGCATGTAAAGAGGTGGTTGTATGTAACCTGTTGTGAACATCCCCGTTGTTCTAATAGCTTTGTAGTTTTTAGATTTTCCACATTACCCAAGTGATCCCCCTGGCACAGAAGATTAGCGATACCATTCATAACGACATAATCTTCCACCCACCAATTTAGCAGCTCTCATATTATCAAATAAAACACAGTGTACAGTTTACAGAATCTAATGTCCTAGCATCAATGCCCCATGAAAGCTGCTGATTGTCACATATATGTGATTTATCAATATTTTCATTTTACCATCTATCTGTCCATGGAATTCAATTTGGAGCCTGAGCTTCAAGTACTCTGTTTCTTCCACTCAGAGTAGTAGCTATTGATGTAGGCCACATGCTCCTCTGGCCTCTAGTGAGCAGTCCAATTGTCTATCTATTTACGACACAGTTATGACCCCATTGATTTCAAACAGCCCTGCTGCTGTGGAGACTCATCTCTGATGCATGCAGTGACAGCAACTGATCAACAGTGCGGGAGCTGCTGAAAGCCTCAGTCTACTGGCTAAATTGGCCAGTTAAATGTGTGCTTTGTCTCTAGTCAATGGCAGAGCGCATTGTCAATTATAGCAGAGATATTTTGTGGCTGAGGTTGGATCAAAGCTCATTCTTCACTGCAATGTGATTCTAGACACAAATTCATCAGGTTGTATTATACATTTGCTTATGTATGACATTTAAGAGGAATCAAGCTTGCTATATTAAGTTGTCTGTTTTAGTCATTAAGTAGCTATTATCTGAATTATCAGAATAATCAAAAAAATAAATGATAAATAAGGTTCAATGTATATTTGGATAGGTATGCCAAATTCTTCTTTAACAAAAATTTCATTTGATCCAGTCAGCTTCTGATATTGAGGTTATGCATTCTAATTGATATCACTGTAAAAATGTGACACTGTCTGCGCAAGACTTTACATTTACATACAACTACATTAGAATCAATTACATTAAGATTAGACTGAAGGTTGTGTTAGTTATAGGGGCAGCATGAGTTTTAATGTCTATTTTATGTGTCACGTTGGCACAGGAATCATATTTTCTGTCTTCTGAGTGTGAGATGAAAAGATAGATGGATTTCAGTCGGATTTTTGAGTGTCAGGTGAAGAGCTGGATGCAAATCCAACTGAAATATTGTTTAAGACATTCCCTTTTTTAAGTCTAAAATTATATCATTGTGTTTTTTTAAATGTATCCTTAATAGAAATGTTTTTGGGAAATATTAAAAATGCTCCTTTTTCCAAGCTGGCTGGATAGGTGTGCCTGTGTTTGAGTGACAGCTGCTAGCAGACTTCAAGACTGCCATGTTCGATTTATGGAATGAGAGACAGGGTAAACAAATGTACACTGTAACAACATGTGATGGCCAGACAGCATGGTGTTTCCATTAGGGGTAAAGTGGACTAGAACGATCTGGAACAACATTCTGGGCCCTTTAATTGAGAAGTAAATAAATCTGATTGGCAGTTTTATAGATAATAATATCAGGCAAGTTCATTTTTTTGTGTGTTGCGGTCTGGTGTCATTTTTTCCTGCTGCACCACTACACCAGATCTTATGGTTTCCCCAACTGCCAAATGTCGCTGTAACCCACTATGAGGAATTTGTTTTAATCCTGCTACCTCAGCAGGTCAGACTGACACCAAAGTAAAAAAGAAGTGGTCTGACCTCAAAGTTGATGCCAAAAAATGAATAGTAATACACAGGCAGAGTATCTGTTTCATGGGTGGACACTGAAACTCACCCCGATTGATGAGAAACTGGAGGGAATTATTGGTGAAATCCCTCCTGAGTGTAGTAATGACCGAGGCGGAGGGTATAAGATGCACTGGATGATTCAAGTACAAAATTTATATTATTCACAAAAAACATTTCTATTTACTGTAGTTGCTGCATGTTCCAGCAGGGTAAGTGGTGCTATAGTTGAGCAACTATGCATGCCCAGCATCTCCACTGTACCTCGTGTGTTCCAACCCTCCAGCAGCAACCATGTCCTTTTTCTTTTTTTTTTTTTACGCGTAAATTCACACCGGTACGAAAGGCAGTGTTCGGCTTAAATGCCTCAGATACAGGGATTGGGGCCAACACAGTTATCAATGTCAAGATTTAGAGCCTTATTACTTAGCTATGCCACATTATGAAGCTGGGCTTGTATGACAGAGTTCGTCCTGTGGCATCAGAGCAACACCATCTGCCTATTAGGAGGCTTGTGGTGCACTCCACAACAGCTCATGCTTGGCCATGCACATTGTAATTCCTCTTCTCTGTGCTCTGTGGGGTTGTGGGAAGGGGGGGGCGGCCACTACTTGAGGGGATATCCACTGTCACCTGCAAGGCTAGTGAATGGGTTCGATTTCTACAATAATTACCATGGCTAGAACCAGCCATCACACACAGCTCCAGCCTCAAGTTTGCACCCAACATTGCTGTGCCTCAATATGACTTTACCATGGGTTGACCCAGGTGACTGAGCCACTACACTCATCAGTAACTTGTCTGCATCACATATGATTCGGATATTCACAGAAATTAAGATGTTTATGACTAATGAAAGTAAAACATGATTGCAGTCAATAGTACCAATTACATTTGGGAAACAGAATATTTCTACAAATTGCACTTTTTTATTGACCCGTCCACATACTATAAAAATATTCTATGTACAGTTGTGATAAAACAATTATACCTCCTAACACATCTGGCATAACTGCTAAACGTTGGCTGAGAAATCCCTGACTTGTCAGCCATTTCCCTCTGGAAATTTCCAATTGCCAGAAATCCAAATGTTGTCAGTTTTTGAAGTGGGACTGGTGTTGTTTGATTTCTGCAGGCACTTCTCTGTAATTACAGACCATGGAAGTTCGAACCATCATATAAGCCAGTCAGTGATGGGTTGTTCCATCTCTCCTGTCCTTTTCACATTAGAATTTGGTAGAAGACAAATGATCTGAATAGATTAATATAATCTAATCAGGTCAACACTCCTGGCCCCACAGAGCTACATGGATGATTTCACCATCCTCCCTCAGACAGCAGCATGCACTTTCAAATTTCTGAGAAGCTGCTAATATGAGCCCAGATGAAAAATAAACCAGCCAAGTCTTGCAGCCTCTCAATCCAGAAGTGAGTCAGGAATGACAGCATCTCCCCCTCAGTCTATGGTGAGAAAATCCTGCTTTTGGCTGACCAAAATGTGTGAAGCCTTGGAAGGCTCTACATTGCTTGCCTGTCTGACAAGAAGATTGCGAGCTCTGTCTCAGCACTGTCTGAGAGCTGAGACATTCACCTGACCTTTCTGTCCAAAACACCAAGGCCCAAGTTCGCATGGGATGCAAGTGGAATGTAATGCAGACAGTTGACTTGGCCACCAATTGAGCTGTACCCTGATGTTTCAAACTGAAGCACCAGGAGATTGTTGGATTGCTGCAGTTTGGTAGGGCAAGTTTTGGAGGGGGGGGCTGCACCTAAGATGTGGTTCACAACCACACCAAAGAAAAGACCTTTCAATCTCTGAAATTATGAAGTCCCAGCTGTGAGCTAACAGTAGCAAGGAGCTGGACAATGTGGGAGGCGGTGATCAACAAGGCCATTACATAGGCAGATATATTGTGGATGCCTTAAGTGCAGCTGTGCTTCTTTATCATGGACATGTACGATACTCTTTGCAAGTCCCTGGAACCTCCACCTGTGGTACAGCTCAGAGCAAACCTACTGATTCTGCAACTCCCAGAACTTGCAGCACATCCTCTCTCACTGCAATGCAGCACTGATGCAAGGATGGTGCCACGACAGGGTCCTGCGTAAGTTGCCCGAAATCCTGGAGACAGGAAGGCTTGAAGCAAACAGGGCTAGCCAAGCAACATCACAGCAGCTGATCCAGTTTGTCACTTGAGGGTGTGAGTCTCAGCAAAGCGTACGAGGGCGTAGTCCCTCCTGTCACCCAGAGATGGGGGGAATATGAGAGCTGACCTTGATTGCCAGTTAAAGCCGGCAGTAGGGAGATATCCTGATTGCTACTCCACCACCTCGAGATGCTCCCTTGACTCTTGACTGATGACCCTGTGGCCAGCATAATTGCACTGTGCTGCATTTTATGTTTAATTTTTTAGCCAGTGCCTGGAGAGAGCATGAACATCATACAGTTTTCTACCTTACTAGATGATGTGTTCGGGTAGAAACAAAGATAACCAATTTAAACTAAATCTGTTCTATCATGAAATACTAAAGAAGATGTCTGTAAGACTCTTTCCATTGAAAGACTCCTGTGACTCCTTGTAAGGTTTGTTTATTTGTCTCCTATATTGTAATCTATGAACAATTTCATTTTAACCCCAACAGTGTTTTGTGTGTTTAATTGTGCTCAGAGTCTTTGTAGAAAATCGTCCACGACACCCCAGCGCTCCATTATTGATGGAGAAGATTACACTTTAAAAAGAAGAGAGTTTCTATGAATAAAAATGAACCATGAAAACAGCTAATAGGCTGAAATTGTTTCCTCCGTTTTGGACTCGCTTGCTCTTTATCCCTTAAACTGTCAAGATTTCTATGGTCAATTTGTGTGTCAAAACTCAACACAATTTAACTTGTTGCAAAAAACTGAGGCAATTCCACTGATTGGAATGAACGTTTTTCTGTGAAATTTTGTTTTGTTTAATGGTGGCCTTACCAGGCCCTAAATTTGAGAGGGCATGTTTCATTTCATTCATTTCACTGCATCCTTGATTTTAAAATCAAACCTTAACAAACACTGTACTCAAACAATACCTGAAAGCCCCTATTAAAAGGAAAAAACAGTCTGTCCAGCCCTGCTAATTAAACTGTCCAAATTACATCGGGCTGTCAACCTTTGACACACGTGTGAAGGTGGGCATGCACACATACATCCACACACATATTATACATGGAAAGTGTTACCTTGCTAAAGCTCCTGCGTTCTGGGAGTGTCAACCTTACAGCACCTGTGGCCAGCGATTAGTAGTGACCATTTTTCAACAGCCTATAAACCAAGAGGATGGTGAAATTATATATCAGATTAAGTAATTGCTGGAAAGCTGATTGTTCTGCATCCTCTTATTCAACCTGAGCAGATTTGGTGCAGTCACCTTTTAGAGGCATTCACATAGACAAGGTGGGGTATTGATGAGCAGGAACTCTTTTGCCTTTGTGTCTGTGTGTGTATGTGTGCACTTTTGCTTTTAAATCCACCAAATTTATAACATTGCTTTGAGAAAAGAAGAGAAAGGAGTTGATATGCTGATTGATTGATGATATGGGATTGTACTTGGAATCATTCACCTGCTTAAGTGATTTTAAATTAGGAGTTTTAAATTTTTCAGGTTTTTTGTAGGAAGCCTATAGTTCTTATATATATAAATTATATACAACAAAAATAATAGAAAAAATGTCAATCGTAAAATAAAAATAAACTTTAGGAATAATCCATTTATGAAGCAGGCACAGGTTTTCAATTTTCCATTTGCATGGGTTAGTGGTGAAGAGCTGCTGGATAGCTGGGCAACTTCAGCAGAGGTATTGAGGGAGACAGCTAGAATATTCGATGTGTCATCTGGACAGATGAAGTAAGAAAAATAGTCTTGGTGGTGGAATAGGAAAGTAGAGGAAAGTATGTGGAGAAAGAGGTTGGTGAAGAAGATTTGGGATAGTCAACCAGTTTGGTCAGGACCCTTGGCAGTGTGCATACACATTTCCATGTCGTTTTGGACTATTATGAATTCAATATTTATAAATACACAACACAGGTTGTTGTTTTTTTTATAGTAACTCAGACATCAACAAGACGAAAACCAAACAACATATACTAACAGATGAAGTGACCACTGTAAAGTGATGCTTCACATTTTTGTAAGTGATTGCAGTGTGCCATACAAATGAACACTGATGAAACACAAATTACAGTGAATGTATTTGAACTGTAGTTCCCTCATCCACCCATAGTCATCTGAAAATGTAACAGCTTTTGGCTGCTTGCCAAGATTTATTTTTGGTTGGACTTCTGCAGACAAATCATTTTCCCAGTGGCCACTAGTCAGCTGAATGAGTAACTGTAGCAACATGAACAATGATTGTCCTGAAATATAAGACAAACTACACTTTTTTAAATATTTCAGAACAAAAAATATTGTCTTATATTAGGGTCAATACAGTATCCTTTCTCCCCAGAGCAGTAGACAACTTTCAGCATAGTTTTCTACATGCCTTTGCAGGTGCTGAGCAAAAATGCTTAGCTGCTGTGCAAAAGACTTATAATATTAGGCAAAATCCTGGAAGCTAGGTTAAGAGGAGATATGACGATAAGCAAGGAGCAGTATGGTTTCATGCCCGTAAAGATCACTATAGATGTGATGTTTACTTTGACAGTGTTGATGAAATGGAGAGAGAAGGTTAGAATGAGTTGCAATGTGTTGTGAATTTAGAGAAAGCCTATGACTGGTTGCTGAGTGAGGAGGTGTAGTACTGTATTAGGAAATCAGGAGTGGCAGAGAAATGCTGCATGTGGCAAAGAAATATTGCGTGTAAGAGTGGTGTAGGATATGTATGAGGGCAATGCGACAGGGGTGAGGTGTGTCATAGGAGTGATGGATGGGTTCAAGGTGGAGGTGGGATTATATCAAGAATCAGCTCTGAGCCCTTTCTTGTTTGCAAATGTGATGAACAGGTTGATTGACAAGGTCAGACAGGAGTCTCTGTGGACCTTGGTGTTCAAGGATGAAAATTTGGTCTGTCTAGGAATCAGGTTGAATAGTCTGGAGAGGTGGATGTATGCACTAGAGAAAAGAGATATGAAAGTCAGTAGGAACAAAACAGATGAGTTTAAATGCTTGAGGTCAACTTTTCAAAGTAAGAGGGAATGCACAAGGGAGTGCAGGCAGGGTGAAGTGGGTGGAGAAGTGTGTCAGGAATGATGAGACAGAAGGGTACTAGTAAGAGTGACAGGAAAAGTTTAGAAGATGGTAGTGAGACCAGCTATTTTGTATGGTTTGGAGATGGTGACATTGACAAAAAGACAGGAGATGGTGCTAGGGAATGCTGAGTGGAAGATTTAAGATTTTCAGAGGGAGTGATGAGGATGGGCAGAATTAGGAATGAGTATTTTGGAGAGATTTGAGATGGTTTGGACATATGTGGAGAGACAGTGGGAAAAAGATGCTGAAGATGGAGCTGCCAGGCGAGAGGAACTGAGGAAGGCCAAAGACCAGCTTTATGGATGTGGTGAGAGCGGACATGTAGGTGGTTTGTGTGACAGAGGGAGATGCAGAAAACAGGATGACACACTATGGCAACACATCTAATGGGAGCAGCAGAAAGAAGAAGATTTTACTACAGGACTTTTGAAAGGATAAATCTGAGGCTATTCTATATTTTTCTTATTGTCAACAAATCCCATGAAAAAAAAAAAAACAAAAATAATTGTATCCTACTAACAAGTATAATGTATGTATCCAAAGCGTGATATATCTTATTTGTCTCTGCCACAGAGCTCCATTGTTGTTCAAAACTATTAAAAACACATCAGTGACTCAAACTGTTGAACTGGGTGACATGTTCCTCATTACCATAAACACACTCAGTGTAGTCTATTTTAACCCACTCCCACATATACCTACTAGAACATTAAATGTGTATTAATATGCCACTGAAAATGGTCCCCAACAAATACACCATTCCCTACTGCTGGAGGAGTGTTCATTAAAATCTACAGTGACCAGCTTAAAACAGCATGTTTTTTATTATTGATTTCCTAAAATGGAAAAAAAATGAAAGTATATATTTATGAGATATTTCTTAAAGATCTATGTCTTCATTAAGAACAAGTGGTTAGGGAAGTCAAAAAGTATATGGAGTTAATACTTAAGTCAAAAATTAATTTCGCTATCCGGAGGCACAAACTAAAGAAAATAGCTTTCACCCTGTTTTTATATTTATAGGATCATTAGCTGTGATTTATTACAAATAAATACAACTACTATAAGTCTTAAGCATAACCTTATTTTTGGCTAAAGACGAGAACTTTGAAACATTAAGTGACTCACTGATTTCATGTTGTATATAACAATCAATCAAAACGTTACGACACTGCTGTCATTTTGTGAAATATTGTCGTGCCAGGAGAAAAGGCCAGAGGTGGAAAAGAGAGTGAAAGGTACCACGTGTCTCTCTGACTGACATTCTTGTGTACCTGGCCTGTAATCAGTGAGACAGGAACAGAGACCATATCAATCGGCATCCTTCAATGCGCTACTACTCATTTTCCTGCGAAAAACTCACATGTGCCTCATCAAACAGAAGTACTTATCTCCAACAAACAGGTAAACCAGAAAAAAAGTGCCGTTACATACCAAGCTGGGTGCCTCCAGACAATATTCACAGAAACATTATAGGGGCATCACTCACCATCACCCTGAAATCTCCTTAATATCTCCTGGAATCTCATAGCACACAAATGCACATTTGAGACCCTATGGCCATCTGCTGCAATATGACAGAGGTGTAATTTTGTTGACAACTGTATTTCCAAGCAATGTACACACACTCTGCTGAGAATCACCCTGCATGTCAGGAAGTTATCCATCTGATGTGATTGACATGTTTTTTAATGGACAAGGTGCAACATAATACTAGTTCTCTAAATTCATTCTTCTTCTTCCCATTAACAGTAGATATAGAAGTTTTTCAGCACTGATGATAAAATTAAGGGGACGCATAATTTTTATGCAAGTTTTTTTTTAAAAAAGTAAACAGTTTCGGTAAAATTTCATCTTACAATCAGAAAGCGGTGAGTTAGACAATCCATCTACACACCCTGCATTTGGTGAGTTAGAGCCAAACACAGTGTGTGTAGATAGTAAGGATGTTATGTTACCAGAAATTTGGTAGTTGGTACCAATACCACTGAAATTCCACAATTCTCAATACCAAATTGAATAGCATTGCAAAAAAATAGAAAACAACAGATTCTGCAGCATAAACAATGTGCTAACACATATGTGCATACACACAAACAGCCCTCCACATGGTCAGCATGCAAGATGTAGTTCATATTGACTAACATGCTGACAGATGAATAGTGTGAAAATATTAATTTAGAAAGTCAACATTATATTCTGAAAGAATGAAGGATAATGACAGTATCCTACTGACATTATGAGCAGCCAGCACATGTCTGAGCTACTGCTACGTGATCCCAAGCAATTTAATGTTAACCTTTGTAAATGTTGTGTGTAGAGCATTGCTACAAAAGATGCCAGCTGTCAAAATTCACAACAATAATGGTAACATTTTAGGATATCAACATTTTTGACGTGTCAATATAAAGTTAACAATCGAAACTTACCCCAAACTGATATGTGTACAAAACCAAATGTCTGTCTTTAAGGTGCATGCTGGCTTTTTGTTGTCTAATAAAATGTCCCTGATGATCAAATTCACAGACAACTCTTGGCGTGTTTTTTTTTTTCCGAAATTCCACAAGGGACCTATTGCTGCATCTGCAGTTGCCACTGCCATTCCACACATTGTTGTTGTTTACTGTGTCTGCCCTCCTACTTCTTCCCTTTGTGTTAGATGTCAGACTGAATATGAAAAAATTACATCTCCATTACCTACAACATCTATGGTAGAAACGCAATTAATGTCAAATTTTCAAAATTTGGCATCAACCTGGGACTGAAGTATTGGTTCTTGTGTAATCTCTCCTACATGGAAGGGTTATAAAGGACAGCATGGTTAAATGTAATACTTCCAAGAAGACCAATTAAGAGCTAATTTAATCAAATTAGATTAAAACTAATGTCTCTTGAATTCTGTTTTATAAATGGTTACAATTAGGCAGCTAAAACTGCTAATGTAAGATGACAGTCATGGATAAAGGAACAAAACTGTCATCACTGATCATAATATGTAACAGTGTGTATCTATAACCCTGACACCCACACCATAAGTGTAAACTGAATTAATCGTCAAGCATTATGTCATTCTATAGACAGTGAAATCCTTTACTCCAGCATTACCATTGAAATCCTCTGTCTCCCATCTCCTCTGCATAAAAAAATTATCTAATTACATAATTACTTTGGCTGGCATTAGCTTGGGACCTAGTTCTACTGTAAGGAACCTTGGGGTCAGGACATATCCTTTGCCTCATACTTAAAACAAGTCTCTCGGGCAACCTTCTTCCACCTGTACCATATTGTGAAAATTAGAAACATCTTGTCTCAAAAGGATTCTGAAAAATCAATCATTTTTTTTGTCCTCTAGACTGGGACTGTAATTAAAATCCTCCAGTTTATCCAAAATGCTGCAGCATGAATACTGACAAGAACTAGAAAAAGAGATCATACCTGGCCTGTGTTAGCTTCTCTGCATTGGTTCGCTGTAAAATCCAAAATAGGATTCAAAATCCTTCTCCCTACCTACAAAGTCCCTAATGACTAACCTCTATCATATCTTCAGACCTCATAGAAACTATCATTCCAATAGAACCTTCTTTAGGCTTACTTGTGGTTCATTGAGTTTCCAAGAATATGAGACAGAGCTAGTTCCCAAATTTGGGTTTTTTAGACAGACACTATCTCTGTATGTAAGCTTGGGCCTAAATCTTTCTCCTCTAATACAGCTTACGGTTAGTACAGACCTGGTGAGCCCTGAACCATTCCTTAGCTATGCTGCTATAGGATAAGGCTGCATTTATATAACTCTACTGCATGTCGCTAACTTTGTGTCTTCTCTTTCCTGTAGCCTGAGCTTTCCCCCTCTGTCCTCTCTCCCTGTTCTCATTCTGCAGGTATCTCTGACTCCAGAGTTGCAGCATCTCTATCTGCCACTACTGCTCAACGATCAACATCAGCGTGACAAACTCTTAATAAATGAAAGAGCTTTAATTTATTAGGACAGCCTGAGGGAGTTGCAATAATCAAGCCTAGAAATAACAAAAGCATGTACTAGTTTTTCTGCGTCATTTTGAGAAAGGATGTGCCTGATTTTTGTGATATTACATAGGTGAAGAAAGGCAGTCCTTGAAGTTTGTTTTATCTGGGAGTTAAAGGACATGTCCTGATTGAAGACAAATCCAAGATTCCTAGCAATGGTGTTAGAGACTCTTACAGTATATTTATATTTGGTGAGGTTTAACTAGCTAACTATCCTATGAATTTCCTCACCTGATAAGTTAAATTGTTGTTTCGAAGATATCTCCAAACTGCAAATTATAAAAATCAGCCTTAAAAACACCATTTGTAAGTTATGTAATTAATGAATGATACTCCACTCTGAAGACTGGTTCAAAAATATGAGCCTAAAGAAAGTTTTTTTCTCTCCTGTAAAAGTTAATTGAAGCTGTTTATTTTATCCATGACTGTTGTGCAACCTTAACTGCATGTTTATTATTGCAACCATGATGACAAAGGTTTTGGGAACAAGTCCTTAATATAAGGAAGTACTTATTTAAATCCAGACCAGGGTCTTTTCCTCAATCTTATCAAGAAATTTTTTTGCCTGATCTATCCAAACCCTGAAATTTTGACAATTTTACTTGTCTGTTTGTTATTGTTATCATGACAGCAAAGGTCTAGTATTACTATGCTGGTATACTCCTATAGGTAGTGTTAGTATTACAGTGACAATGAAATTCCAGTTTGCCTGCCACTGGTATGCTTCTATGGGTCATATGGGTAAGGTCACTTGGCCCTACAACGATGGAGAAATTTTGGTACACACACAAAAAGGGTATTACATCAAGATGAAGATATAGAGACACTAAAGCAACAATCACAAAGAGACTGGGTTACAATGCTGGCTCTATATCTATTTGGGTTTGAATATGATTTGTGAATATGTGAAGTTTTTCAAGCTAAAATTAGATATTAAGTTTACATCAGGTAAGAACAAATCAAATCAGTGCCAAAATTCATTGCCCATGTGGCAAAGTTTTTCTTGACATTCCTGCTTATAGTCCAGACAATAAATGAATTGAACTTGAAATTAGCGTGAGCTTTTGGCATGTCAAGTGAGGGTTAAGAAAAGAGCTGAGATTTTTGGAGCTGTGGGAACAAAGGGGAAAAAAAGAGGAAGAAGAAATGCTAGAGTTTTGATGAAATGGACATTAGTGGAATCCATCCTGTCACACAGTAACAGAAAAATGTTTAACTGATATAGTAGATTTCCATCACTTTAAATTAAAGTTCAAATTTTGTACTTGTGTCAGCTGTTCAGTGTTTTTACAAAACTCATGGTGCAGAAAATGTGAAAAGAAACATCATTCTTTGAGTCATGCTGTATTGATATATTGCGCTACGGCATTTGTTCTCAGCAATAACCACAGCACAACCTCCAGCACCCCACCTCACCCACACTTCCCACCCTGACACATCTCAGACACCCTCAGGGACCCCTGAAGGACACTGGATGCCTTTTTAACCACAGGTATCTACTGATTTCTTCTAAATCACACCATCAATCGTTTTCTCTACTCTTTGGGCAGTCTCATACACTTTAAAGTATCACCACAAGCACTCACTTGGTGAGTCCTCAGGCAATTCTTTTGGTATGCAGACAGAGGATCTCATTTTAAGAAAGGGTATATCTTGCTATTCTTGAAACCTGACCTAGTAGCATTGGGTCCAACTTAGTGTGTGTGGATGTGTGTGTGTGTGAGTGTTTTTGTGTGTGTGTGTGTGTGTTTCAACGTGTGTGCTTGTGTGTGTCTGTGAAAATCTGAGGCTAAGCTTCGGGTTAACAGCACCTTCACTGTTCTCCAGGCGACTGTTGACTTTCAAAATAACACACACAAACACATGTACCTGGGAGGAGTGTTTATTTTGTTATACTAGCCACTGATATGATAAGACACATTACCAGAGTGATCATATTGTCTGTAACATGTTAATGTGGAAGACATAGAGTATGTGTTAAATACAGTTTTTGATATGTCACTATGGAAGTCATACAGTATATATTGGAATACTGCAATTTATACTCATTAGAAATTAATGTACACTAAGTATACAGGTGCAAGTTTTTGACCTTTGTCAGTCATCATACTAACAAAATGAGGAATCTTTATACTAGCGCCATATGCTGTTAAAAAAACAAACAAAAAAGGAGTCAGATTATTAAGGCCAAAGACAATCAAATTATCATGAATTGATAAATATATCCCTAAAACAAGACAAATAACATCAGCAAAAAAAGAAAAGCCTGTTCAAAGCCAGAAGAGGCTATTTGTTGGAAGGAATAGCTTTGCCCAAGGTGGGAGGAATCCTGTCCTGTAGCTGTGGTTAAATCTGCCTCAGGTATCCTGAAGTTTTGCCAGACGACCAGAAAAACATCTTTCTCTACATAAGTGACCACTGAATGTGTGTAAAGTGTTTTCCCCCTTTCATTTATATGGAGAGCAGTGAAAAAAATAACTAGGGGATTCTTTAGAGCTTTGTCATGCAGTAATTGCTTTGATGGACCACAAATCTTCTGTACTGCCCCCCTAACTTGACCCATTCCAGTTCACTTAATACCCTAACTGCTCCACCGAGGATGCAATATCTGCATTCCATCTAAGCGTGGCCTATTTCAAGGAGAATATACACATGTAAATTTTGTTTGTAGACTTCAGCTCAGCATTCAACACGATAATCCCCCAACCGTTGGTATCAAAACTGTATACACTGGGCCTGAGCATCCCCCTCTAGATACTGGACTTTCTGATCGACAGACCCAGTATGTACACATGGGAAACAACACGTCTAAAACCATCACACTGAGCACTGGCTCCCCATAGGGCTGCATGCTAAGTCCTCTCCTCTTCACCCTGATGATCCATGACTGCTGTACCAAGTCTATTACTAATCACATCATAAAATACACAGATGATACAACAGTTGCTGGCCTCATCCAGGACAATGAGGAGCTGGAAGACAGGGGGGAGGTGGAACATAAACCACGTGGCCTTGAATGTCAAAAAAACTAAGGAGATCAAGTCTTCACTTCCTGCAGCAACTGAGGAGAGCGTATCTTCCCTCTTCCACCCTCAACACTTTCTTTGGAGGTAGTATAGAGAGTGTACTGACCAGCTGCATCTCTGTATGGTATGGCAACTGCAAAAACTCGGACCGGAAGGCCCTGCAGAGAATAGTGAGGACAGCAGAGAAAATCACTGGGATCTCACTGCCATCCATCTTGAACACTGCACGGAAACGCCACCTGACAAAAGCCACCAACATAATCAGAGACCCTTCCCCTCCCAGGCATAGACTGTTGCCCTTCTGACATCCGGCAAAAGGTATGAGGGCATTCAGTGCCGAACAGTCAGACTCAGCAAAAGTTTCTTTTGTATATACCGTGTATTAACGATTTATACACTGTATAGTTTTAATATATCTTTCTTTATTCTATAGCATGCTTTTTAACTGTCTCAGTAAGCCTTTTATGCCTCAATAAATTTATGTCTCAGTATATTTTATGTCTTATGTAATTTCATTCTGCTATGTACCTGTCTGATGTGTAGTCTGAATGACAAAAAAGATTATCTAATATAAAATTATGTAATCTTCCCTGATAATGATAATGAGCTGCTTGTGGGGGAATACCTTTATGGAATTTCCTTTCTTCCTTTATTCCATCTCTGACTTAGATTTTTTTTGTATGTTTGTTTGATGTGGGTTTTTTTTGTGAATTGCATGTAGTCCTGACTTTTTCATTAAAATTATGTCATCATGAGACTTCTGTGAATTCCTGCTGCAATGGAATCAGCAGGGACTCAAGTGGTACTTCCTGGGTAATCAGCTACAAAAAGACTCAATTTATAGACATAATAGAAGTTAAGAATTTCAGATTGTGGAAGCAGAGCAGGACATAGTTTGCATTAAGATCACAATGGCAAAAAGAGAACACCTTACTACTGCCCACTATCGTTCTTGCCAAAGTCCAGTCCCACTGCAATAAACCCCATGAGCTCCAGGCAAATACACTGTAATTCTGATTTGGTGATTGGCAGATTCAGTGGTCCTGTGCATACAGACAAGTATAGTGATGAAAGGGGAAAATCCCTTGTACGCAGGGTTTGTCTCTACTTCAGCTAATGGTGGTGCAACAACCTAACTATCAGAGAGATGCTATGTCCCCTTGGCACAGTTGGTGTCCACTTTACCTTCCAAGACAATTTCCCCAAATTCATATATCTGTGGTATATACATACACATCAAATGAACGAATAGATTGAGAGACTTCTTCCCCACAGCAGCATACATCTCAAGCCTGGCTATAAGACTTAATAAGAAGTTAGGATGTACAAAGCTACTCTGTTGAAGAATGGTCTAAGGGTTGAATATTTACAAAAAACCTAAAAATCTAAAACAAACCTCAAAAATACAAACAATTAACCATTTAGGAAGTACAGCTTTTTTATACATAGTCCATCATTTTCATAGGCTCAAAAGTAATTAGACCACTGACAGTTTCTCAGCCATGTGTGGCCTTTTCCCTCAATTTTTTAATGACAAATCAAGCAGATAAAATGTCTAGAGTTGAAACTGCATATTGTAGCTTTTCATGGGAACTCTCAATATGCGTTACAAATGAAGGAGGCCATCATCAGGCTGAAAAAACGATACAAACATATCAAACAGATAGCACAAACTTGAGGAGTGGCGATTTTTAAAAAGAAGAAAAGCACTGGCAAGCTCAGCAACATCAAAAGGTCTGGAAGACCATAGAAGACCTCTAAGTGAATGACTGCAGAATTCATTCCCTGACGAAGAAAAACTCTTCACCGCATCTATCTGGGTCAAGAATACTTGTGGAAGTAGGCTTATTATTGTCGAGGAAATAGGCTTATTATTGTCGAGGAAATAGGCTTATTATTGTCGAGGAAGTAGGCTTATTATTGTCATAGTCTACAATAAAGAAATACCTTCATCAAATCTTTGCCAGCCAAAAGATTTCGGCAGTTTTTTTACTATGATTTTTATTTTTTATAATTTCTTTTAAAACCCCTCTAACACATAACATTGAGCAGTTACATAGCAAGCATGTTGCTAGCTAGCAGCTAGATATCAGTGTTGGCTTTTTGCCCATCTTCTTGTAGTACTTTACATTGTATACAAGCACCAATCAGGGCAACAATGATAACAAAGACACATTTTAACAACAGCATCAGTCAGCAATATGGTCCATTGTGCTGCCTTTTGTAAATGTGCAGCGGTGGGTTGATTCAGTGCCATGTAATAACCTCACTACACACCCATTACGAAAGCATTTTCAGTTTTCTTCCTTTGTGTTGGCTTTTGTTATGTATATGAGAGCTATTGTGAATGTGAAGTAAATGTATTGGATGGAGAGGAAGGCTGGGTTTGTAGCATGAGGATGGAATGGGTTTTTAATATTATTCTTTTGTGTATGACACTAGGGAGGGATATTCCTTTAGAGTATGGTCATTAGGTCCATGGGTCCCCCTTTTCCTACTCCCCTGTTGCTTGATTATCTCGCCCTCCCTCAACTTGATATTAAGACAACAGGGAGGATTACACCAAATGACAACAGGGAAAAAGCAAAAAGCAATTTGGGCCGATGAGGAGATGGAGGAGGGGGTAAAATGTAGAGCTTGAAATACTTGACTCTAGTCTCCATTTTTCTGCTTTATTTCTTCTATGTTTACAAAAAATTCCCTGCTAGACTACAAATATAATTATTTATGGACATATTTTTTCTCTCACTTCTTCAGTTTTAAGGATTTCCATGTAGAGACCAATGTATTTAATACTCCTGAACCCCTCTGTAGTAATAATCTGGATTTTCAAGATTTTTTTCCCCTGAATACTGATCAAAAATTGCAAATTAGAGTTGGAGATTACATTGACTCCAACATCAATAGTACACATTGTTATTCTTTTTTAAGTAAAAGCAAAGCAATGGAACTCTTGTTGAAGAGTGGTGATTGATATTTTTGTGGCCTTAGGTAGAAAGATATGAGTTATACAGATCTCATTACATGAATGTGCACCTCAACTCGTTGAGTGATAATGCAGAAAGTTTGAAGCTAATAACTTTTATGGTATTAAAAAATTGCAAGTCAGCACTGTCTGAATACACAACATCTGCCTTTGTGGAGTGATCTGCTACCTCAGTCTCATGGGCTTCTCACCCAAGGAGGTATCCAAGGTCAAGTTGGCAGCAATAGGGGAGGGTTCCCCTTCTTACGGCTTAGTGAAGATTGGGCTGCTGAATTCAAACATGGCAAAGAGAGCCCCAAATACAATCCCCGTCCACCACCATACGAGACTGGTGTCCAGATTCAGACAGTATCTTTAAGTGCCCATGACCACTGGACTAAGTGTGTGAATGGAGGAGGGGAGTTTGTTAAAAAAAAAAAATAAATGCACTAAATTTTCTAAAAGGACTCTTTCTACCTTAGGCCATGAAATTATCAATCATCCCTTGTAAAGAGAGCTACAGTGGAGCATACAGCTTGGAACTTCTGTAATTTGTATGACCAATAAAAAAAAAAATGGAGAAATAGCTGCTCAGTGTAACTGGACAACTAGTAATTTTGAAAGTATATTAGCTACAGAGAAGCTGCAGGCCTGCAAGGTTAAGAAAAAAACACTTTAGCAGAAATCAGAAGAAATTATTACCCTTTAGCAGTGTGGTAGATGACTGAATCATTTTTGCCCCTTGAGGTTTCTGTAGCTGTATGCACTCACCACTGAGACCATCTAGTAATACAAACTTGTGTACTCAGTGAAATTCCACTTAAGTTAGCTTCTGCGGATACAAGTTCTTGTGCACATTTGCTATCCCTCAACACTTCTTGCGAATGTCGAACTGCAGAAATCATGTAGATACAGGTGTGAGTTAATGTTCATATCATACATCAGAAGGGGGAAAAAATGTGATCTCTGTGACTTTGACTGCGGCATGATTGTTGATGCCAGAGCATTTTTTGAAATGTCTGATCCTCTGGGAGTTTTTCACACTCACAGAACATCTCTAGAATTCAGTCAGAATGGCAGGAAAAAAGTGGCAGTGAGTGGCGAGGAATGTTTCCAAATCTTGTGAAATCCATGCCATGAAGAACTGAGGCTGTTTAAGGGCAAAGGGAGGCACTTCCAAGTGTAAGTGAGGGAGTTCTAATGAAGTGGCTAGTGTAAAGCATTTATAAACATTTAAAAATGACTTTCTTTCTTTCTTTCTTCATAGAGTTTCTGAATGGTGGAAAAATCATGTTTTACATAGAATTGTTAGTCTCAAATTGCAGATAAACTCGTGACTCCTCCAGGGTTTCTTAGGCTCATTCATTGGTTGCATATATGGCATTTATTTTGATTATGTTTCAAACCGTAGCTTGCATGTTACAAATTTGGTGAATTGGGAACTAGTGCATAAAGTTAGGGCTGAGGAAAAGGAACTGCATATAGATTGCATGAGAGACACTTGTCGGTACCTTTCGGCAATTGTGAAATGTAACAAAGCACATTTACTCAAATGCTATATTCAAAAAAAGACTATTTTAGTTTTGCTGAACAGCCGCAAGTGGTAATTACCGGATGTTGGTACTTGTGGTTCTCCAAGTCTGACCAATAAAGGGTTCTGGAAGCAAAGTACCCCAAGAAGCTAAGGGTTCAGAAGACAGAGCCTGTCATTCGCTCATGCAACAAAAACAAAATCATCACATCAGTACAAAACAGCAATCAGATTGTCCACTCGCGTCAAGTCAGTATTCATCTAATCTGACTGAACAATAACATCTGAACCCACAGCAGCTGTGTACTAAAAATTATATACTATGAGCTAGTCTTGACCCCTTTGAAATGAAACGAAATTTATTAAGTTTTTCCTAATAATATTGCCTAACATATACATATACAACATATACAAGGTGAATAGAATTGGTCAAATCACAGTACCTTGGAGAATTCCATGTCTAACTTTTGCATATATGGAAGAGTCATTGTTAACGTGTCCAAACTTCAGTTGATCTGAAAAATGGGACTTAACCCAGCTTAGTGCAGTTCCTTTTACCCCAAATAAATGTTTAAGGTACTGTCATAGGATGTGATGTTCAGTGGTATCAAAAACAGCGGTCAGATCCAACAAAACAAATGACATATGATGAATTTAAAAAATATAATTACTGTTACTATCTAATCAACAATACTATCTCCTAAAAACTTAATTCATATATTATATATTTGCTATTTCAAATTAGTTGTATAGAAATGTAATTTCTAGGAGACAGGTTTGGATTAAACTATCAAGCAGAATTTCTTCTATATTATCTAACTCCAACATTAATATACTGACATGGTCCATCCTGCATAATGACTACTTTTATCAATATAGATATATTTTTCTGATGATTTTCTTTTACTTTTCTTAGGTCATATTTTGAATGCAGGACTTTTAATTGCAATTTAATATTTTTACACTGTGGTATTGATACTTTTACTTAAATAAAGCATCCAAATACCTCTTCCATCACTGCCCTTGGGTGTATGACACATCATTTAGCCATTCAAAGTGGCAGCAGATCATATCCAGCAGTTTAAACACAATCCAGCTAATAATGAGAGGTGCAAGGGAGGTAGAGCTAGGTAAGAAGGATAAACAGAAAACTGTATTTCAGGGAAGATTCAAAAAGACTAGAGGAGTGATAGAGAAAAGCTGACCCAATGGAAAGATAGAAAAGTGAAGATTCAAACATTTTGTTCTCACTTGAATAAAATGTGTGATTAAAAATAATCTAATCAGTTTAACCCTCACTGAAAGAAATTCATTTGAGTGCTCAAAAAGATTGGGAATAAAGGAGCAATATTATGTCTGTTTAACTGCTGTCAGCATCTCCTGCCTATTTTACCTTCAAACATTCATCTTTACAAGGTT
The DNA here is from genome assembly GCA_016859345.1 of Istiophorus platypterus. Taxonomy (NCBI): domain Eukaryota; kingdom Metazoa; phylum Chordata; class Actinopteri; order Istiophoriformes; family Istiophoridae; genus Istiophorus; species Istiophorus platypterus. Next base: position 11,747,273 of record CM029125.1, read on the forward strand.
CAAGGTTTAAGATACCCCTTAAAAATGAAAGAGAATAAAGTGTTGCTGTTGATAACATGTTCTCAATAGCTTCCCTGAGATTGATGAGCAACTTTATTTTCAGCACCTTTTTTCAGTTCCTTCAATCAAAACCAGCTGGCCAGGTCAAGAAAGCGGACAAAAAGCCTCACTAATAAACCGACAGGGAAGACAGAGGATAGGCTGGCAGAGAATCATCAAGTTTGATTATCACACTGTTAGCTCTGATGCCCTTTATCTCTTCCCTGCCATTCATCTATGGTGTTTTCTTAATGAAAAGCCAGCGGCTAAGCCCATTCCAGATCTATCAGTAGGAGAGGAGTCCTGGCCAGCCAACACTGATGCTGATCAATAGCCTGCAGGGAAGACAAGGACTCTCAGGGCCTAATGGGAGGGAATGGGGGTGGAAGTAGAAAGAGAAGAGGTGTACTTTTAAAGGCCAGCCCAGTAATCTTGGCAGATAGAAAAACCTCAGTGAGACAAGTTGAGTGCAGGCAGAGAGGGGAATTGGTGAGGGAATTATGTTTAAATGAGACTAAATGATCACTAGATGTTGCTGGTTGTAGCTCAGAGGGTTTGACCAAGGCAAGCTGTTTTGCTTATGATACACTGCCTATTGACTTTTGACTTTCTGAATGTAGGTCCTGGTTCATGTGGAGAGCTGAATATACGTTCAAATGTTGTACTTCAGAAAAGAAGCTTTCAACTTTGTAAATTACAGTGAGATCAGACACCAACCAAGAATACACATCTGTAACTGTTTTGACAGTCTTTGGTGTTCTGAGCATGAAGAAGAAAAAGACTGTCTGTGGCCTCCTCCCATCTTCAGTTTTTATCTTTAGTTGAGAGTTCAGTGTTATATTCATTTGCTGTTTGTTATGGGGGGGCACCAGAATTGGGATAGGCTGGTGTTATCGTCTATTTTTCTTATTGCCAAAAACTCAGATGAAAAAAGAGAAACCAATGTCTATTTTGTTAATAATTTCTGACATTTGTACCCTGTCAATAGCTCTCTATTGGTTGCTACTGAACATGTAAAAAAAACCCTGACAAACATATTGTATTGTTTCATTTTTTAAAGGTTCAATTACTTGCTAAAACAGCAGACCATTATAGTTTTTAGCAAACTTCAGTCAATCAGAAAGAGAAGTGCATTTGTTGGGGACTATTTTAGCAGTGGATTGATCCACAGTCCACTAGTGAGTATATAAAGCGGCAGAATGGTGTATATGTTCATGGTAATGAAGGACAGAGGGTGGTTCAGTAGCCCAAAATTGTACTCAAGCAAAAGTACTGTTACTTTTTAAAAACAAGTCCTCAAGTAAAAATAAAAGTAGTCAACATAACTACTTGAGTTAGAGTAAAAGGGTGCTGTATATGGGGAAATAATAACTTCAATGGTAAGTAACAAGTTAAAGAAAATAATAAAAATAAAAATACACTGGTACACTATTGTCTTTCCCCCTGTTTTAATCATGATGTGGTTGACAGTTTGATCTAGTCTGTGTTTTGTTTCAATCTACATTTGGTATTGGTCTATGCTTAGTAAGTGTCATAACAAAGGGTATGAATATTTATGTCAGTGTTTCAGTTTTTCCTTTCTCAACTGATTTGCAAAAATTTATAAAATTCCGTTTTTTTCCATGTCATTTCAAGGTATTAAATGTAGATTAATGAGTGAATTTTTTTTTTTTTCTTATTTTAGCATCAGGCTGCAAGGTAACAAAATGTGAAAAAATTGAATGGGTCTGAATACTTTCCATATGCACTGTATATTTCACAAGCCTACTGTAACAATGGTAAACACCGTTGCTGAGCATTTTCTAATCATGTGTATTTGTGCGCACTTAATTGGAAATGAGTGAGTATGCTGATTTCATAGATTTCAATTTAAAATAAAATTAGTTCATGTGTATACTAAATGTTTAAAACTGTACATGGAAAATGACTGCCCAACTCTATCAAATAAATAATCTGATAATTCACTTTTAACTGACTAACCTTCTGGTTTCCAGCATACTTCAGTTTTTTGCACTTATGTGTGAAAGACACACGCATGTAAGCCTATCTGTGACATAGTACAAAACTAATTCAGTTCATTTCAATTCAATTTTATTTATATAGCACTAAATCATACCAGAAATTATCTCAGGGCACGTTTATATAGAGCAGGTCTAAAACATAATCTAGCTTTTCGATAGTTTCCATGGAAAGTGAAACCAACTATGCTTGTCTCTCTTCTGTTAATTATAATTAAGATATCATTTTACCAAAGTACAGCCTCTTTCTTCTATTCTTTTTCTTCCAATCAGGGAATCAGTTTTGCCATAACTATATTTTCCTCATCACTGATCTTGACTTTTTCTTCTTTTATGTGTTTCTCATGTTGCAGTGGGAAGCTCTTCCTCTCCCTAGAAGACTCAGGACTTGTGCCGGAAGTCCCCTGCAGGGGATCTTTTAGTGTACATACAGTATGTTATATATTTTATCATTTTTTAGTGCAGGTAACTCTTAAATTGTTAAATGAAGATGTTTTATATACATCAACAGATCATAAAAAAATCTCAATAATCTGCATATTCTCCTCTAAAATCAAAGTTGTATCAACATTTTCTGATGAGGCATACTGGATGATTTTTTTTTAAACACATGAATACTGTCTTACTGAATAAATAAAGTCAACAGACTATCTTTTCTTAAACATAAGGATCACTTTTGACTGTCACATATATAACACTGTAACCTAGGAGATCTATGTAAAATTAATATCTCTCTAGTGAGCTGCTGTCCAGGAAAGTTTACGCGTTTAAGTTGAACCCTCACTTGTATATCCAAACATCAGTCCAATAAACAGTTTGACTCTGAGACTTAAAGTAAATGTTAAAGCCTATGTGTCAAGGAAAAAGTCCCTGTGTATTCTTGCCTTCCATTAACAGAGTGCTAGGCACATCAAACCTCCAAATTGCTCCACTGACCGGACACAGCTCTTCTCTTGCCATCAAAGAAATAGCTGCAGATGAGATTCAATTCTTTCTCCTGCATCTCTGTGGCTCAGTAAGACTTGAAGCCTACTAGGAGGATTAAGAGAACTCTATCAGTCCTTCCCCGGCACTGCTGGTAGGTGGGGAATCGAAAAAAGGGTCTCATACATTGGATGTTGGAGGGAGAAGAAACATGTTACACTTCATTCCACTATACTGGCAGTGCTTTATTAGCTCAGTTGACGAGGAGGGTAACGAGCGATGGTGCAAGAAATGTTGTTTGAAAGCCATTTACGGTAGCGATGGGATCTGGATTTCTTCCTGTAGCCGTGTCTCTGTGAAACACATAATACTACAATGATGGAAGTCCCTCAGATTCCTCACAAGGGCTGTTAGCTCCTTCATCTTATTATTACAGTGATCTCATGGTTGCCCATGAAAATAGAAGAGATACTGATTAAATCTCCTCCTCTCCTTCTCTGTTGTCTGGACCTAGCTCTTTTCCCTGTCTCTCTATTCCTCCTCTGCAGCCTGTATGTGTCCTTCTTCTGATTTCTGGTCACCACGCCAGCCGACTTCAGCATTATCAACTGGTCTGTATTGTAAACAATGTCAGCTTAGAGTTACTGTGCAACAGCAGTGCAGCCAAATGAAAACACCCAAAACTACACTCACCCACAAATTAAACCCACAATGAAAAAAACAAGTCCTCAACACTCTCTACTAGCATGTTTAGAGAAAGTGCAGTTTACTCTGACTCTCCCTGTTTGCATTAACATCTATAAAATGCTTGTTACTAACTGTCCTTCCTTTCTCTCCTGCAGTTTTGTGCTTTCTCGTCTCCTCCTGTCTTTTTCTGCAGGTTTTATGCCTCTGATTCTGCAGAGTCTGGATCCATGGTTGCAGATCACCTACTGCTCCATGAGCCTGATCAACACCCACTGCTTTAATTATTATGATTACTACTGTTACCATTTCATTTTGTCCTATTAGTAATATTATTAGCCCTGTTAGTAAAACTATAGTATATATATGTAGCTTTTAGTCCCATTATTGTGCTAAGCCCCCTCCCCCATCCCTCGCTCTCTTTCTCTCTCTTTCTCACTCTCAACCCAGCCGGTTGAGGCAGACGGCCGCCCACCATGAGCCGGGATCCATTCAACGTTTCTACCTGTTAAAAGGGAGTTTTTCATTCCCACTGTCACCGAAATGCTTGCTTATGGAGGAAAAGTTGGGTCTCTTCAAATAATAACTATAAAGTGTCTGGTCTAGACCTGCTCTATATGAAAAGTGCCCCAATATACAGTCTGTTATGATTTGGCGCTATATAAATAAAATTGAATTGAAAATAGTACTACTGAAAATTTTAATAAGTATGACAAAAGATGAGAGCTAAAAAGAGATGGAAAATAAGAATATGAGCAGGAGCAACTTCAACTTGCTGAATGCACACTAGGCAAACGCGCACAAAAAATTAAGTTGGTTGAAGAGATCATTTAAAGCAAGGCGGTGAAGTAAATATGTATTAATTCTCCTGCATTCTAGTAATGAATCAGTGTGCTTATACTGCTTGACCAATGTCAATCCATGGACCACCAACTCTGATCTGGCCGTCAAACCTTTTTCTACCGAGATTCAATAATGAATGGTTACGGCCCCGGTATCAAAATAAAACCTCTGGTCCAACAGATTCCTAGGTCCTCAGCCTGACTCTGGCCCATATACTTCCACATCTGGGCTGATTCAGACTGTTAACATACAGTACTAGCTGACAGGCCACGACAGTTTTTCTGTGTGTGCACCAGAGTTTGCATCCAGTCACTTGCAATCAGTGTTTGTGTTTGTTTTCTTTTCCCATAACATTGATCTTTCCCTAACCTAGTGTTTAAGTTCCAAAATTGTACCCTTACTCTGTAATCATAATATCATTATTTTGGTGGAATCTTAAGCTTTTATTGGATGATAGCAATGGAGAGGTGACAATGAAGGAAACATACAATCCCACATCAGCTATTGTAATCACTAGGTAAAAGTACACCTCAACAGATTTTATTTGTGTGTTATTGTACTTACAGACCATCTCTCTTACTTTAATGAAACCTCACAGTTCTTAAACAGAACAGGAGACAACTTGTCTGTGGATTTGTTATTAAAGGATGTGTTTTAATTGCTTTTTGGTTTAAGCTGTAAGAGAGTAGCCCTCTGACAGGCTTGCAGGTATATAAAGCATTGCAGTGAGGTGAAGTTATGAGATTTCAAATACAGTCTTCAGAATGGCAAAAATCAGAAAAATGTGACTAACTGAAAATACACTTTAAGAAATTCTCAGACTAAAATGTAGATACCCTGGAGAGGGCGAGGAGGCAAAAGAGAGAGAGAGAAATGAAAGGAGATTAATGGTAAAACACAAAAAAGAGAGACCCTGACAGGCAGCAGAATTAAAGCTAGTGTGTGTGCGTCATTGTTATAGTAATTAATGCTAAGATGTTTTGCTATTTAGAAGAAACAGAAGAGACAGGGTTGATCAGCATAGCCTCAAGCCACATGTCAGACCTTCCCAAATTCCAAAAACAAATGTAATATTCACACACACATACACACTCACGCACATACACACACACAAACACACACACACAAACACAAATGAAATAAAACTTCTTTCAAACCTATATTCATATTTATTTATATATATATATATATATATATATATATATATATATATATATATATATATATAATTACAGTATTTACATGACAATAGCTTTGGTGCAGTTCTCATACACCAGGTGACAACTTAACTTCATGTATTCTGTTATTTTAATTACACAAATTTATATGATCCTGTTATTTAAGCCTCGGGTGGTCTTATTACAATAGTCTTTTTTTTATTATTATTTAAAAATTTGAATTTTTTTTTTTTAAATATTCAAACCTGAATTGAATTTCAGCTGTGACCAATTGAGAAACTAAATATTGTTGTTCCCCTCTCAGGCTTTTTTATTGGATTCGATTTTTAGAAGTTGAGAAAATACCACAAAATGAGCTCCATTCCGTAGCTTTTATAGAGCTTTTAGTCGTATCACATATTCAGTTTGCCCATTTCTCATGTAATAAGACCTATCTATCTATCTGTCTATCTATCTATCTATCTCTATCTGTCTGCTTTCTTATGGTAATCATGTTGCAACCCCTCTAGATGTATCTGGAAACCCCTAATAGGGTCTTATCCCCTAGGTTGCCAGAGCTGCCCATCCCTATATGCCACTGGTGTCAAAGAAAGCAAGTACTGTAGGCTTTTTCATCTCTCTGTCCACCTTTCCCTGTTACTAATGCCACTATGCTATTACTGGCACATCTTCCTTGTCCCTCTCTGGTGTCTGCCTGCAACATACAGTATACGCAGGCTTCTACACTAATATAAAGTCGGTATAATGCTGGCGCTTGTGTGATTTTTGATAGCATGATTGTGTTCTGAACGAGAGGCATGACGTGTAACACAACATCAGTGGTGTCTGTCCCACAGTGCTGGCTGTTGCTGGCTCAAAAGCAGAACAACAATACTCCAACAATACATTCCATGTTCATACCATTTACACAGAGCGATAAGGCAGAATAAAGGAGCAACATTCCCCTCTTTGAACAGACTGTATAAAATGGGCTTAAAACTGTGTTTAAGTGTGGTCATTTTCCATCCCTGAGGTATAAATGTGTTGGGGAAATATGTATTAAAGAGCTGCATCTACATTTAAACTACATTTAATAACATGTTATACAGTAAGTTGCACTAGAATATGAGGATGAACATCTTGCTAATTTAATTTGATCTGTTATCAATTTTTCCAGCCAACTCAAACAATTAAACCTCCAATAAATTGATAAAATACATACATAAAATGACCTGACACATAGCACGAGAAGCAAAGATTTCCCAGGGGTTAAAACTTTTTTTCAAAAGATGGAAAGCACATAGCAGTAACTGATGTTAAATCTTTGATGTCTCAGGTATAACATAATTTCTTATAAAGCCCCTATTATTCACATTTATGCTCTTACCTTTCCTTTCCTTTGCTGCAACAACACAATATCCCCACAAGGAAATGGACAGAATGAACTGATATGCACATACTGTATACAGAGAGAGAGAGGGAGAAGAGAGAAGGATCATGCTTTCATATATGTGGGGTAACACATGGTAACACAGGTTATCACACACTGATGCAAGAGAACTTGCAACAGTTACACTGTCCATGCAGCCAGCACACGAATGGATGGACACACACACACACAACACACACGCACACGCACATATATATATACACACACACACACACACACATACACACACACAGACACACACACTTTCTGTGGAATACAAATGTTACAGTGTTATTTAAAGAAGTCCAATTAAACATAATGCTCAACATAATCTCTCTCCCCACTTTCATTAACTTGCATTTCTATAGAAAGACAGGCGAGATGAGCACTGACAGGGACCTCCCACGCCTGATGGCTCTAGCTGATCCCTACTGCTGCACAGTGCAATAACAGCCTCTAGTGGCAGCATGCAACTCCTGGGCTGCACAGCTTTTAATTGGGCTGGATTCCACATGAGTCAAAGAAAACATGTAGCACTGTGCCAAAGTTTAATTTCACTAAGGTCAAAGTGAATTTTTTAGGCTTTTTTAGGTGTTAGGGAAGGATAATCTCTTCCACAAATATCACTCAGTGTCTGATTTAGGCAGTGCTGTGTAGCCAGGGCTAAGGGTTTCTTTGCCAAGAGTAAGATATAGTACATGTTTCTCAGAAGAAGTCATAAAACAAACAGCACTTGAGGTTCTATTGTCACTATGGTACTTGACTTGTAGGAAGTCTTTTTGTGTGTGCTCAGATCTATTCGGCTTACTCAGTGAAGCTTTTACGTCCTGGATTTTATTCAATAAAAGAAGGTCTTTGCATTTAGTAACAATTTTCAAGGTCTCATATACCACTGATTTTCAACCTTTTTGTAATGTGACCCTATACAATGATTAAGTGCTCAGTTCTGATCACTACTAGGCTACAATTTTCGATAAGCTGTTGGTAATTCAACCTTAGAGAGATGTTAATTTCTCTGACTGTCTTATTCTTTGTAGGCTTTAGATGTCTTTAGATACCTGTAGATTTTCTTCACAAAAAAGTAACATCTGGTTAAATTTTGAAAAATAAAGATAATTTCATGCGACAGAAATGTTTTCTTCTTTCCCAATGTATATATCATCTCCTGATCCCAAAGATATGTTTTGTGACAACATTGGCGGTCCTAACCCCTAGGTTGGGAATCACTGTTATATTTTTGAAGTTTCTACAAGTTTTAACTATTTGTGTAACATTTTGTTCTGTATTTTACATTAGAATTTATGAATTTTGGAGGTGCAGTGTCCTTCAGAACAGGGGTGTCAAACTTGTGCACTGTGACCTTAAACAAATAAGCTGTGAATGCACATCGAGGAAGGCATTAGCAGAAACATTTGTGTTTATTATTATCATAAAAAATAAAATGACCTCTAATTAGCACTGATCAACAGCCCTCTGATTTACCACAGCACACCTGACACCTATATGTCTCTTTTTTAACCTAAAGGAAAGTGTGACCCTGCACATTACCAAGCATGCAACTTTTAACACCTCTTGTAGCATATTTTATATTCATGTTGAGATATGTCTCTTATGTCAAAATAAAACTGTTGAAAGCTGGAAAGTAGAAAACCAAATTTATCAATTGCAACCCAACTGTATGCTCTGGAAAATAAGCAGTATTGTAAAGAAAGGATTTGTTTTACAAAAAGCAAAAGAATGGGTGGGTGCTTAACCCAAGGATTGCCATGAAACCTGTAAAAGTATAGCTTCATTTTCATGTGAATGATTCTGTCTCAAATGAATAAACCTAAAAATACAAGTTATCCCTCGTTGAAATGTGAAGCATGGAGGAGAGCAATAAGCTAGCAACACAGCTTGGCAGAAGAATAATATTAGTGAAGACTTTAGAGAGCGATGTGTGAGCATGATGCAGACCCTGTGTCAGTCCACTATGAATGACCCGCTAGAAGTTGGCAGAGGACCAGAAATATTTTCTTATATCAGTCTTCCATCCTCAACAAAAGAGATCTGAGGAGGAGGTGGTGGCTGTGCAGCCAGCCATTCAAATTGACTTAGTCCTGTTCTCCATATCACTCAACTCCACATCAGCATGGCACTGATTGATTACAACTTGAATCTATCTATACGTAGCTATGATAGCGCTGTACTCACCAAAGTCATCAGTGAGATGCAGGAACAAAACTGCAAAAAACTGCAACAGTCAGATCCTTAGACAGGTGTAAAAAATCAAGTAATTTGAGACCCCAACACTCTGTGATAACAGTAATCATACAGGTGTATCGTATGTCATACTGTGTGAGATAAGGCTAAAAAAACTCTTTTGAAGCATTTTATACGATATTTTTGGAGACACGGCATCTGCTGATGTTTAATAGGTATAATGTTTACCATGTTCACGATCTTAATTTAGTTTATTTGACTGTCAACATTAGCATTAAACACAAAATACAGCTGAGGCTGATGGAAATGTCAATACTTTTGTATGTATTTTGCCACAAAACCAAAGTAAAGGACAAATTGAAATTTTTGATCTGATGATGGCATTATTTGAAATGTCAGAGTATTGCTAAAGTTAATAATCCATCCTGAAATGTTTGTACATAATTTCATGGGAAGCCATCCAACTGTTGTTTAGAAATTTAGGTCTGGACCGAAGTGATGAGCTGGCCAACATTGCTATACTTACTGCTTGGCTGCTAGTGTGGCTAAACCACATACATGCTACATTTACTGTATATGTTTATGGCACTTACAGCTTCAGTATGTTCTTCCTCATTTCATGCAGTACTCCAATTGGTTGGTTAGTTGGCGCTCTTCATAGCAAGTCAGAATGTGAGAATTTGCCTGACACAGCCTGTCTCTAGTGGCAAAGGCTCTAATTATGATCTCGGACCAAAATTTGGGGTTGACAGAGATTTTAAAGCATTTCTCACATGATTGTCAATTTTCATCTAAAACAGCCCATAGTTTATAAGTCAATTATTTGGCAGTAAAACTGAAAGTGAGCACATCTGAAATGTCAATAATAATTTCTCACTAATCCAGCGGTTTGTTCACAATCTGTCTGTTCATCTGACTGGTCATGTTTCTTGACCCATCTTCTTTTTAGTGATGCCACCAAGTTGAGTGATCTAGAGATATGAGTGTATACAAGTTTCCTTTTTACTGTGAATTTTAAATAAAGTCAGCTCTAGTTTTTTCAACAAGAGAGACATTTGTCTCTGGTGCAGCTTGATTATATCCTGTTTCTTTGGTTCACATGCACTGCTTATCACCATTATGTTCAAAATTTATATTGGCATATACTGATGTGGGCCATTTGTTAAACATTTAAGATCGGCCTGTCACACGGATGTACAGGGGCTCCTTCCTGACCAATATAATCACTTGACACTGGACAACTTGAAATTAAATGGATTAAAATCTTCATTGAAACTGATGAATTCTTCATAGTATTACTGTGTCCAGGAGTTGCATTGAATAGGTATGGTTTGGAGGCCACTAGGCCTTATGTGGATGCTGTAAATCTTTTATTCTATAAAGGACACATTTATGATTGTGGAATATAAAAAGTCCGTGGTAACACTTAGTATTTACAATATTTCAGCAGGAAGGTACCCACATTTGTAGATTTTATGTCCTGGCAACTGCAATAGACAGTCTACATTCAAAAATATTGGTAGTGATTTTGGTGAAACACTAATCTCTCAAAAGTACAGCCAACCTCTTTGATTTATTTGCAATGTTTTGCATTTTTGTCCTGAAACAACCACTCTGATCTAATTGCAGCAACAGTGTGTGTTTTTCTGTCTTTATTCTTGAGCGCATGTCACAGCTTACTAATGAGCTAATGCAGTCCCACTGTTACTGCAATTAGGAGTATGTACAACGGCTAATGTGGGGAAGTGGTAGCTCACATTAAGGGCTAATAGAAACAGGTTTTACTCTCTGAGTGAGGTGGGAAGGCATGGTAACATTTCAAAGATGTACTGAGTCTAACAAAAAAACCTTTCATAATACTAAAGCCTATCCCGGAATGCATTGAACAGATGGCAGGAAATGTCCTGAGCAGCCCCCTGCTTTATTAAATGCCAGAACCAAAGGAGGATTTTATTTGTATATATTTGTCTCATGCTTTGTATTTTGCTTTGTTCTCCTCTCCTCCCTTCCTTTCTCAATCTTCTTTTATTAACATATTCCTGACCCCCCCCCCACACCCTTTCTCTTTACCCAGCCCCCCCCACATACTCATATTTGCTGTTGTAGCATGCCAGTCTATCACAGCAAATAGCTGTTTTATTTCAATTTCACCAAATTGGATTTTAATGAATTTCGCAATGAATAACCAAGAAAGAAATTATTTTTTCAATAACCTCCCATGATATTCCACCATCCCTCTGTATTAGTGGAATTAATACTTGGAGCCTGCTAGAGATGCTGCATCAGATGATGCAGCATTTGATTGGGAGTTTAAAGTTCTCAGCAAAACAGGTGTGGGGGCACAATCATGTTTTCTTTTTATTTTTTAATCTAGGAAAAATCCCTCAAGCAGCAGCAAGGAATACTAAATCGCTAGGATATGATCAGCATACCAGCCAAGTTCCTTTGCCATTTCCACTCATATCTTGAATTCCTTTGAAGGATACATGCAGTAGTATCTCTGTCATTGATGGTGTTGTGAATATCTAACATTTTATAACATTTAAAATTTAACTAAATAAATCAAGGTATTGTTCCCTTATTGAGCGGTTGTCTAGGGTGACAAGATAAAGGGAAAGTGTTCTGCATAAAGATAGCAAACAAAGTGCATAATACAAGCTTTATCACACTATGTGCCATTTTAGCTTGCTTGCAGTGGAAAATATGTTAAGATTTTTGTATCAAAAATTGCATGCAAGTATGTACTGTATACCTGTAAATAAAATAAAATATTAGTGTTTACTATAAACCCTAAAAAGTATGTTTATATACTCTTAAATGGTTATTACAAATATATTTTGAAAGAAGCCAAATTACCCCTTGGATTATGTTCACTGACAATATTTTTTTTTCTAATCCATAGAAACTGTTGTAGTAGCATACAAAACTCATAGGGAGGTGGTCAGGGTGGATGGAAGAACTTTCAGTCTGATGGGTTGAGTCTGCTTCTCTGCCCTCTGATTGGCTGGGACATTCATCCTTCCTCCTCTTTTGTATTCTCTTGTTGCCTCCTCACCTTTTCACCTCTATTGTATCCTCTCTTTCCCTCCTTACCTCCTCTACTTGTCTCTTCTCTTTCTCTCCCCTTATGTCACCTCTCTTGTATCCTTTCTTCCTGTTCTTCATCCATCAATTTGCTATACCTCTAATATCCCTTGTCCTCTCTCCCTGCCTCCTTCCTTGTCTTCTAACCCTAACCAATTCATCCTTCAGCCTTCTTTGTCTTCTCTCCTTGAACTTTCTTGCTAGACATGCCTAAAAGCTACTTGTGATCAACTAGTTCATGTTCAGAAGAGCTCACAGCACATCTGCACAATAAAAGCTTTATATGCCAGATGTGTGTCTAGGGTTAGAGGATGATAACCAGTCTCCTTTCCTTGTCTCCTCTCTATGTTTCCTCTCCCGTCTACTCTCTTCCTTCCCCTCCACTCCTTCCTTCCTATTCTTCATCAATTCATCCATCTTCCTCACAGCAGTCCCCATTCAAGAAGACACGGTGTTCTGTTTATTACATATTTTTGACTAGAAAAAATGTTGAACAAAGTGCAGAGCTGCATCTCAAATTAATCTACAGGTTCACTGCTCTCAGATGATTTATACCTCATCTATGTGGCACAAACTGGTGACCCCTCCCCCAAAATTACCAGCTTAATCAATTGAATAGTTATTATATAGACTATAGACTATATCCTTGCCATTTTTTCACTAGTTTATGTATCATCTGCTACTATAACTCTGTTAGTGTGAAAACATAAGTATTTACAACTATCATCCCTTCAACAAAAATCTTAAAGTATGTATTGCACTTTAGATTTATACCTTATTTCCATTTGAAACAGGAAAAATGCACCAAATAAGTGATTCTTCTGGAGACGAGGAATCCAGTGACTCCAGGTTGGATGTCATGGAGGAGACTGAAGTGATGCAACAAGCAGTGATGAAATACATAACAGAGGAGCTTGAGTGCCTCAAATCTGCCCTCTTAAAGCAGAACCTCATACAGGACGTGAGTCATCTAAGGACTCAGCTAGATAAGCATTTCAAGCAGGAGTTGCAAGTAAAATACAATTTTCTGGAGAGAAAGTAGGCAGTGCACCTGAGTAGCTTTGATGAAAAACTCAATAACAAGATGACGGTGATGATGAATTAAATGGAGTACACAGGGGAAAGCCTATCAACCATTCTGGAAGCCCTGCAACGGAAGAGTGGAGAGTTCCTGGAGGTCATCATATCCAACATTTATCAGGCACACACATTTTAATCAACAGGCATGTCTCTCACTTTCTTCCAATCTTTCACTTTCTCTGCATCACCTACTTCACCTCCCTCACCGCTGCTGGTAAGACCAGAAGCACCACTGCTGCAGGCTGGAACAGATACCACACCGATGCAGTCCAGATCTGCAATGACACCTCCACCAACCACCTCCACGAGAAAAATAGCTAACAGCCTGGACAACCTCAAGCTATATTTGATGAAATGCCACCCTGCACAAGAGAAGGTGTCCCCCTACAGAGGGTGAAAAAAATTGCATCAAAGGTTACTAACAAACATGAATGGGCATGCAGTTGTAAAAGGTGCATGTTGGCCAAAATTACTGTACTTGAAGAACCACTTCCCTTGAGTACTTCTTGGGGGGAAGATCAAGATCACACTGAAAAAGAAGACTACATCTACACAGGTGGAGGATGAGCTGAGGAGCTCACTTGAAAATTATAAATGACAACTGGGTCATTTTTTACATCTCAAATAGTTAAAAAGTTTTGGTATATAGGATTGTTGGAGTTTTTGCATTTTTTGTAATGTACTTTTCAGTTTTATAGTTTATGTAGTTGTTTTCAACTGGCAAATGGGTGTGAGACTTGCCACCAACAGGAGAGGGAGGTTCAGGTCCTGGATGAGGAGGAGTAGCCATTGACGTGTTTGAGGATGTGCAAGCTGTGGACCTGGAGCATGACCACCACACAATATCAGAGCTCAGAAAATGTGTCCCTGCAACATCAAAAACACTACAACTAATTTTGAACATTTTACATAGTTATTTAAAAACAGCTGTTGTTCTTTGTTTTCTCAATGTTATCACGAAACCCCCTAAGAACTGAAAAAAACAATACAAAAAACATAAAAACACACAGAAGAGTAATTAAAAAAACACATGACTGCCTTGTTGAGGCATGGGGGCTTGCATGCTTCATCGATCACGGCTTAGCAAAGCCATTCTAGAGAGACCCTAGGTGAGGGGCCAAATTAAAGACTCAAAGGATTATGGTCATGGTCAAGTGTAAACAATTTTGGAACTAAGTTGCCTATGACCTCGGTCACAGTCAACAATGTAATTAAAAGTGAGCAGTGGTCAAGTCAGAGGGATCGAAGAGTTCAATACAGCATCTGGAAATTGACAAAACATTATTAGTAGACAAGTCTTCCTCTTTTTAGGGGACATGGAAATACTAATCTACCTTATTAAGATCAAATCATATATTTTTTGTATACCAATAAGGTATATTTAACAGGTTCTTGCCCTGGAACACGGCCAACTGTTGTGTGACAAATTTAGAACATAACTCATTGTTATAGGCATTTTTTTTTTTTACTTTCCAGGCCTAATCCTAAACAAGCCTAAATTCTTTTGCTTGATTCAAATGCATAGACATGAATGTCGAAATAATCTCTACATCTTGCTCTTGGAGAGAAAATTAATATGTAGTAAAGTGCAAAGGTACATATGTTAAATATTTTCACTTACACTGCATATGAGTTAATTACAGAACTGGATAAACCTGATAGCTAATAAAGCAGGGCTGCTGTCATACTCTAATCCAATTGAACTACAGTAGCAAGAACATCAATGTTACTAAAGACAACCAACCAAGTTTTCTTGGTTTGATATTTCCCAAGACCTCTGCAAACTTGGTGGGTTGGTTGAGTGGAAAGTAATATATCAAACTCTCTTTTTTTTTTTAGAATAATTAATAATTATTATGAAACTTCATGATGGTTTGATTGGGGGCACAGGTGAAAAAAAAGTATAAAAAAAATATACTCATATCTGAAAGAAAGAGAGGTGGATACATCTATAGCTACTCATTATATCTAAAATTTTTTTCCTTTTTTTTGGTGGTGTGTGGTGTGTGTTATACTAGATTTAAGATGCAAAATTTCAAAAATTTCACATAGTGTGTGTGTGTGTTGTTGACCTGAGGATCAGCAACACACACACTTATATTCCCCTTTTTACCACTTCATGGGAGTTAGGTGGTTAGAGGCCCCAGTTAAGTAACTGATCATTAACAAAATAAATAAATTAGCAACTGTTGTTTTTGAACCTGGTATATTGCTCCCATTTTTACGTTATTTTGTGCTTATCGGTAAAAACACTGCAGGACTTCATTATACACAGAGTCTATCAGTATCATTATCAATCAGTATTCTGAAAACAAGAAGTAAGAAGTATTTTTATTTATTGTGTCCTCAAATGGCACTTGCAGGAGCAGAAATTATTTCTAACAGGGTTCTTCTTCCCCATTCCTGTGTTCCTCAGCAGTCAAGCTTTCCTAATTCTCTAGCATTTCTTGTGCTTTTGCACAGTGGTTCATGGTACCAGGTATTTGATTCCTTTAGCTGCACTGCTGGGGGGGTGTGGCCTCGATGACTGCATATGGACCTACCTGTCTTGGTGTGTTCCACTTTTGTCTGAGGACTTTCACATTACCCTGTCACCTGATAATACCTCAAGTGGTTCTTTGTTACTATCTGGTTTTGCCTGTACAGAGACAGAATGGGAATAGATATTCTAGTGGACGTTATTTCTTTCACAAATATTTTCATGTTTTTTTCTAAGTTTTCGAAAGAGAGTCGTTTGCTTAAACCCTTAAGCACTGGAAAAGGAATGGGTCGGATTTTTTCCATTTTTGCATCTCTCATTCAAATTGCTTGGTTTGATTTCCTATCCAGTAGACAATATCTTCCTAAAATATTTAAGGTTGTTTGACTGGATATCAGTATAGGCGGTCCTATTTATTTTGTCTCTATACTTCAAGGGGACTGGTTCTGAGGTTGGTATCAGCTGCTTTTTCCCTAAGAATCCTGCAGTCTTGACAAACTGTCCTGACATTGGGAGGTGCCTGGCACTGGAAGGTCCCAAACATGTATGGGCAGCTCCTGAGTCTGCCATGGCCTGGATGAGTTTACCTGCCAGGAGAACCTTCAGCATAGATTCTTCATCAGGGTTCTATGTTGTTATTGCAGACTGACGACCTCCCTTCAGATCCTCAGGGCAGCCTTAATTTTCAGCAGGCAAGCCCTGCCATGAGTTGATGGGTCCTGTCAGCCCTTTGCACATTGTGCAAGTTGGTCCCATGGAGGCTCATTGGTCCATGGGTTTGCTCTACATTGTCTTTTTTGATGTCCATACTGTCCACAGCACCAGCACTGGATGCTTGCTTTTTGCAGGGAACTTCCCTGGACGATATCCATAAGGTCTGCCTTTTCCTATTGGTGGTCCTCCTCTTCTCCTCATAGCTGGATTGTAACCCACTGGAGCACCTCTTTCTTGCTGCTGTATTATTATGACTGGAGGTTGGGGAGCCAATGCTGGTTCAGTTGGTAGGTGATGAGGAGTTTGGCTAAAGCCAGGAGTGTAGTTACTACTGCCTGGATCTTCCTTTTACCAGATGTAAGCTGTTGCTGGGTAAGTTTCCTCATTGCCTCCTCATGCTCTTGTTTCTGGCACTTTACTGGGGATCTGTGCATTTCTGTTGCATGGGCAACATTTTCACCAAAGTTGACGAATGGCATTGTATGGAGAGACACCAGTTCTTTAAGTCTTCTCTTTAGGAAGTGGGAGTTCCTCCAGTATGCAGTTTCTCATGACTGCTTGATGGAAGGGGCCCAACTCTGGGTCTATTCCTGTTTCTCAGATCCATTCCTTCTTCTTGTTGTATATAATACACATATATATATATATATATATATATATATATATATATATATATATATATATATATATATATATTTCTCTTGAGTTCTCTGTATCTCTCAGTGGTTTGGATGCAATGAGTTATGGATGGATCTTTGAGGGGAAACATAGTCTGAGCATGAACCAGAGGTGACCTTTTGACTTTGCTGAACTGGCTGTTCGTACTTGATTTACCACGAATTCACAGAGGTTGGCAATCTGTAGGATAGTTTCCATTTTATGTTTCCCCAGAATTTTTCCCAGCAACGCTATCTCCTATGGTCCGTGTCTATTGTCACCATGGGTCCGTAATCACTTTCTCCTTCTTCCGCCGTTTCTTCTCTTTGCTGATTCTGTCTTTCACAGCCCTCAGCATCCCCCCAAGTCCTTATTATATCTTCCTACACCTCTATATCCTCTCTCATAACTGTCCTATGCTGCCATATCCCCCTGCCATATCTTCTAAGTTTGGATAATGTTCATCATTTTCTTTGCTTATGTTCTGTGAGTGTCGCTCTCTCCCTCAGCTCATAATCTCCTACCAGAGTTACCACTTTTTGTAATGGCATCTGGAGAGTATTAAGGGTTGGGGGGCATTGTGGCTTGTGAAATCCTTTTTTCTCTAGCAAAAATCATCATTTTTCTCCTTGTCTTTATTTGTCATCCTACTCTGTGCACTTTCTGCATCGGACAGTACTTCTTGATTCAGAACTTCATTTCCATACACAGCAGAGGATATCTACTTTGCATTCATATTTAAGCAATATGCACTGCAGCCGCAGTTCTTTTCTTATTTTGTGCAGTTTTCTACTTATCTAGGTCAGAAGCCTCCTATCATTATTAACCGTGTCCGTTTTAGAGGGGGAATCTATTGTACTTGAAAGCTTTCCCGTAGTACTTGCTTTTAACTCATAATAAAAAATATCTTATTGTAGTCTTCTGCTGCTGATACACCCTGAATCATTCTTGCCTATAACCTTTCAGCTGAACAGTGGTAATCCGCAGTGCCTTTGCACTACACCGATAAGCCGATCGCTAAAAATCCCAGGACAAACCGCCCGCCAATTCCGCTTTAACGTTCTCCTCACCTGTAGACTTTTTTGTTAATTTTGTTTATGGGAGCCGAATTTTTAAACTGGTCCTGCCAACAGGAAACAGTAGGACCTTAAGTGCTTAAATAGGTGGCCACTATCCATCTGTGGGAAGGACCGCTGCTGCGACAAGACTGCGCCTCATGGTGATGAATGTCCTTGTTTTCGCTCTTTTCGAAATCCTGTTCCTGACGCCAACTTTTTTTGTGATGAAATTAATTAAAAACAAAAGATCTAAGTCTGATTTTGTAGAATACAAAGACTGATTATTGGCATTGAATACAGTCTAAAAAGTTTTCACAACTCCTCCCCATCCACCGTCAGATACTCTCCCTTCTGGGTTTTCTACCAATGGGGTTTTTTCTTCCACTTCTGCTGATTACCTTACCTCCTTTATTCTGACCAATGTTTATATTATCCACTTCTGACGCAATTTATTTCTCAGGTGGCACCTGAGTTGCAAGGTAGACTTGCTCATATCATATTTTAACATTCTACTAGTTTTGCTTACTTCTAACTCAGGGGCATAGTCTGAGGGGAGCCTGGGAGAGGTTTCTTTCAAGATTCCAAATAACAATTGCTTTCTTACCTTGTCCTCTCACACCCTGCAGTAACACGTGTGGTTATTCAAGTTTAAGCAATTTAAGTGTGATTAAAAATGTATATATTTAGCAAGTTTCCACTACAGGCTCTATCATGTTGTGGGGTTGCTTTGCTGCCTCTGGTACTGGAGACAACAAATGTATCAAATAAAAGATGAATCGGGAGATTGCAGAGGCATTTTAGAGCGAAATGTGCAAATAACTGATTTAGAACATTTTCAATAGTCTGTTGTGCCAGTCAGCCTGCCATAAAAATGTGCAACAGTCTCTCTGTGTCATTCATAAAGAAAAATGGCTGTACTTTGGCTATATTTTTGAGATGATAAAAATTAGATTTATGTGAGCCCTAAAATTTAATTCTGAGTCAGAAAATAACACAAAAGTTGATTGCCTACTAGCTTGGGATGAGTCATAGGAAAATAAATTAGTAGTCAGTGGCCCTCTCTGAGCCTTAGAGCATCAGTTTTTCTTGTGTCACTAACATGGCCATACAAAGCTGTGTATCATCAACATAGCAATGGAAAGAGATGCTGTGTGTCCTGATGACCCCACCGAGGGGTAACACATATTAAAAAGTATTGGTCTTAAAATTGGAAATTCACTAGTTGTTTTAGAATGCTTGGGCAATTATTGGTTACTACGAAGAAATGCCTCCCGGAGAGATAGGAGGTAAACAAATTAAAAACAGTTCTAGACTCTCCATTGTGATCCTTCTGTCTATTCAAAACAATCTGGTGATTAATTGTATCAAAAGCAGCACTCACAGCAGCAATCACATCAAGTAGTACCAGAACTGAATGTTTACTGGCATCAAGATTTATCCTAAAATGTATCTTCACCATTTTATCCTAAATATTACATAAAATTGGATGATTGGAAGATTTGTGTCTGTTTACTTGGCTTTGATGGCTCTTGACTACTTTTTTTCTTTCAAGAGAGGGTAAAAAAGCACAAACCTAAATACTGGATATAAAACACCCTGCTGAAGAGAGCAATCGATAATTGTTAGGACCTGCTGAGATACCGAATTAAAAACTTCATTCCTGGATATTTCAACATCAGCCAGTGTGGCCAAACACTGTATACTGGATTATTCTGCAGCTGGTATGGTAGTGTGTAGTTGGTCTTCTCCCTGATGTAATTTGTAAATTCTTCAAATATAGACACAACAAGTCTGCTATGCTGTGTAGCAGGATTAAGATGGTAACAAATTTTGTTAAAAAGCACTATGTGACAGCTTATTTTCTTTATTTATCTTATTAGAAAAATACTACAATTGAACTTAATACACATGTCATTTAATTTTGCAACATTATTGCTCTGCAGTCCATAGTCCCTCTTTAATGCAATTGTGTGATGATTCTTCCATGGCGTGCTCTTCTTTTTAATGTTTTTTCTTTTGTTATAATCTTAAGTGGAGAAAAAAAGCACAGAAAGCTCAAGACACCCTTTCATCAATTCTGTCAAATGAGGAATGTATAGATTAGGATTTCTGGCAATACATGCTAAGTGTGAGGTCAAAATTTCTTCATTAGATTCTTTATGGTAGATCTGTAGCTAAATCTAAGGAAGTGATTTCATCAGTACTTATTTAACTGCCAAGTTCCAATATAACAGAGGACTCTTATGCTAACGTTATACCTCTCTAAATTAATCATTTTATTGATAGTTCTGCAGGCTCAATGAGAATGACACTCGACTCTGCCAAACAATGCGAAAAATTTAAAGAATATGGTGTTCTACTACGATGGAATTGTATTTGACCAGGATATACCCTTTAACGCCCACATTAAACAAACTTCTAAGGCTGCCTTTTTCACCTACATAACATTTCAAAATTCAAGCAATTCCATTCTCAACAAGATGCAGAAATACTAGTGTATGCTTTTTTGCTTCTAGGCTAGAATATTATGGTTTTATATAAATACTCTCCAGCTGATCCAGAATGCTGCAGCGTGAGTATTGACAGGAACTGGGAAACGAGATCATATTCTCCTATATTAACATCACTGCATTCGCTCCCTCTTGTCTTGAACCATCCCCTAGTTATGCTGCTATAGGCCTAGACTACCGGGGGACTTCCCATGGTGCATCTCCATGGTGCTCTCCTCTTCCTCTATGTCTATATGCATGCGAATCCCATCAATGCTTGTGTTTCTTTCTGCAGGTTTTCTGCCTCTGGAACTGCAGACTCTGGATCTGTAACTGCAAAACTCCTACTACTCCAATAATCCTGCTCAGCAACCCCTGCTTCAATTAATTATTATTATTATTGTTATTATTATTATTATTATTATTTGTGTTATTATAAATCTTGTTATGATTATGTATCTGTGTGTGGAACACTAATATGTTCTCGACCCCCCCCCCCCCCCCGTGCATCTCACTCTCTCTCTCTCTCTCTCTCTCTCTCGCTTTCTCTCTTAAGCTACTGGTTAAGTTGTACAAGGTTTATACCTCTTAAACCTATAAAAAAGTTTCCTCTTGCAAATGCTGCCAAGTATGTGCTCATGGGGAAATGCTGATTCGCTTCAAAAATAACTATAAAGAGTACAGTTCTAGATCTGCTTTATATAAAAAGTGCCCTGAGGTAACTTCTGTTGTATTTTAGCGCTTTATAAACAAAACCAAATTGAAATGAATTTAATTCAGTCACTGATACAATACGATTTGTTAGAATATAAAATATAGTATTGAATCTAGTCACCATATTGACTATCTCAGTGTCCACAGTGTCAAGAGACCGTTTACTGAATCATACAAGATTATTCATAGCAGCTCCACTAGACCTAGCCTTAAGCTAAGGCAGGCTTGAATTTGGCCTACTGATGAATAGATCTGTGTACGATGCTGTTTTGCATTATTTCAGTTTTGCAGAGCAAACAACATAAAAAACAACAGATTACCACCACCGTAACACATACACACAGTCATGTTTCCATGACTACAGAGGATATTACTATGACTTACAGTCATTTCCTGGAGGCTTACACATAACCTTAACTTTAAACATAACTACTAATTGCTTAACCCGTACCCTTACCCTAACCTTAACCATAACTACTTCTTGCCTAACCCTAACTCTTACCCTAGCCTTAACCTAAACCTCACCTTACCCTAACCTTAAATATGTCTTCGCTTTAGAATTTAATTATTTCATTATGAGGTCTTGCTTTTCGTCCCCATAAAAGCAAAGAAGTTGCAAAAATTATGACTTTGTAATCAGATTCAGGTCTCCACAACATTAGTAATACCTGAGCCTCTCACACACACAAACACGCACATATGGTATATGTTAATAGACAGACAAACATAAATGCTTGCCTTCTGTCTCTCACTCACTCTCTCTTACTCTCTCGCAGAAATATTTACACACACACACACACACACACACTTACATACATATACCTAATGTAAGTTACCAAAAAAAAAAAGAGGTGGGAGGTTGGGGTTACCTCTCCTATCTCTTACTGAGTACTCTATTTCTTTCATTGCTTCACCTGCTAATCAAGGATTTAATTAGTGCTTGCCAGACAACTGGTTTCTGCTTGAGCAGAAACAATGCCTGATAGTGATATGAATGGACAGTGGGTGAATGCATCGCTCATCATGCATGCATAGGTAGAGAATAGAGGTCAGAGTGACAACAAATTGGATTATGAGGAAAAAATACAGCACAAGAGGTATACAATATGTTAGGCCTCTTCAAATATTGTTGTTATTGTTCACTACACTGCCATTCAGCTTGTAGGTGCAGTGGCATTTTAATATTTTGAATTTCAATGTGATAATGGCATCTTTCTATCTATCCTGATGGTACATGGTAAACTCTTCACTACATCCATCCGGGAGATTAGGTATGCTGATGGTAATATTATCTTTGCCCATTCAGAAGATCTGTAATGCATCTTGATGCATTTACAGAAGTACATGGTCTTCTAGGTATGGTCCTGAACATGAGGATGATGCAACTTGTCCACCAGCTGTCTCCTGAAAGCAAATAGATCACTTTCACTTCTATGGCAGACACCTCTCCCCCAGAGCCGACACTGGCAAAGAAATACATGAAGTCTTTAAGATCTAGGACTAATAAGTGAGAACCACACTGCTCATTTACAAGGTAGGTATTCTCCCCGTTCAACTGTCTGAAGCAGAGACCCAGACCCCCTACAATTAACATGAGAGCCCTAGAGTCCCACTACAAAAGATGTCTCAGATAAAAACTTGAGTACTAGCCAGAAAGATTAAATACACAAAACATCAGTGCACTTTTGGAAGCAAACATCGACAGGATTGCCACCAGCATAATTAAACAGTAAATCAGAGGGACTGGCTGTGTAGTAAGAATGCTCGGACCCATACTTTCCTGAAAAGAT
This sequence comes from Istiophorus platypterus, assembly GCA_016859345.1. Classification (NCBI taxonomy): domain Eukaryota; kingdom Metazoa; phylum Chordata; class Actinopteri; order Istiophoriformes; family Istiophoridae; genus Istiophorus; species Istiophorus platypterus. The sequence goes on from CM029125.1 coordinate 11,770,634, forward strand.
TCTCCAGTCCTAACTACAAGCAGGCCAGCAGGCACTTAGAGGTCAGAGGAAAAGGTTACAAAGACAACATAAGGATAAACCTCAAAAACTTCCACATCTACACCACAAACTGTAGGACATGCTTAAAACAGACCAAAAGAAGTCCTTGTACGCTTACAGTGATACCAACCTGAGTGTGCCTGATCTTGTCTTATCTAAGAAACCAAGCAGGGTCAGGCCTAGTTAGTACTTGGATGGGAGAGCGGGTGGGCTTGAGGGTGTCTGTGGCTCAGGTGGTAGAGCGGTTCATCCCCCAGCTACTCCAGTCCGCATGTCGAAGTGTCCTTGGGCAAGATACGGAACTCCAAATTGTCCACGATGTATCATAAGTGTGTGAGTGCGTATAGAAAGTGCTGAATGTATAGAAAGAAAGTGCCTAATGACTGTATGTGAGAATGGTTGATTGTGGCAGTAGAATAAAGCACTTCAAGTGGTTGATGAGACTAAAAAAGTGCTGTATAAGCACAGTACATTTACTGTTTGTAAGACTTTGTGGTAATAATTTATTTAATGGCAATATAGGTCCTAGTAATTTCCTGGGGGGTTGTATTGAAAAAGACTGTGTTATTTGGCACTAATTATAGGTAAAACAAAAGAAAGTTCTGAGACAATATGTAGTCAGTTTAGTTAGTTTGCTGTGTTGAGTGTGTAAGGGATTTCTTTGAAAGAGTTGCTCCATATAAACCCAAGTAATAATTAATTCATTATTCATTTATCATTAAAAACAAAAATCCTCCAGGTATGCTGAATTGTATTCTTGCCTGTAGACATATTTCACATTTCTGTATGTTCAGCTGACCTGCTGTGCTAACTAAGGGATTTGGTAATGCCTTTTGTTTTTACAGTAGACTTTCTTAATTATGTACTGTCTCAGGAAAAAAAGTTCTCAATTGATGCACTTCCAAATAATTCCAATTAAATTCATTGCTGGCAAAATGTAGACATTTCCATAGTCAGTGATAAATATGAAATTGGTCTACAGGCGAGAATACAATTAAACATATGAATGTGGAGAAAAAAATTATTAGAGTAAGTAAATGATTATTTACTTTGGTTTTAAGGGAGAATTTAATGACATCCCAAATTTCTGCATAATTAGTTCTTAACTACATAGTTTTCCAGGGTACATTTTGAACATTTTAAATGTATATTTGTTACATTACATTACATTACAAATGTATTTTTACATTTGAAAAATACAGACTTGTAAAACTGTGTGTGGCAATTAATTGGAATTCATTCACTGGCAGAATCCTAATTAATCAAACAAAGTCTCTTTTTTCCTTATATATAATTACCTGTAATAGAATAGGAGGTTAGTGGAAAAATACAAGTCAGAATTTGCTTAAGGCAATATTGCATGAATTTCTTTAAAATCTGGAAAAAGAAATATCCAGATGAATGCAGAGTTGGTGTGAAATGTCTATGATATGAGAAATTACAAAATTATTGACAAAAAACAGACCATGTAAGGACAATATTTTTCCCCCTCTTTTTTCCTCAGTCTTCTTCTCCTCGTTATCGGTACAGAATGTTCTTTTTTACTGCACTTAGCCAACAGTTTTCTCTGAGATGAATCGGAGCAAACCTTGGAAATCCATTTTTTTCTCCCTTCTTCCTTTTTTTCCTTCCATCCCCTCGCTCTGCAATTGCTCCATGTATAAAGGGATGTCCCTTCCTCCATCAGTGAAGGTAGTATCAACTGAGATTAAGTGACTTCGTAAGTCATCAACGCTTAGTCTTGTAATATTGATCTGGTATACAGGGTGAAATAGGGTGATCATTGGAGAAGTAATTATAAAGGGTCTCAGCCCGAGTCCTCCTCCTAGCTGTTTATCGGTGCGCTCATTAAAAGACATTGGCAAGCAGATGGGGCCTATCTCTGCATTTGCTAGTCGACCACAACGTAAAAGTCAATGGGTCATAGCTCCCGATAGTGCAATAAGTGGTGAGCGCCAAATTGGAGGAGGACTGATTACGTCCCTAAGGAGATGTGTGATGAAGCCCTTGGCTTTGTCAGAGCTGTCTAGTCATATTTCATCCAGCACTCCATCTCCATTTACTCTGCCTTTGCTCTATCTGCTGCTGTATTTTGATGACAATCTTCACCCTGTCTTACACTGACTTGTTCTTTAATTAATCTCTTGGCTTTCAAGCAGGAGGGTGTATGCAACATTAGATTGGTTTGCCTGTAATTGCAACCTTTTCAGGCTTTTACAACATAAGGTTATAAATGTGTAATTTCTTTTTTTGTTTTTTGTGTGATTTTTTTTTGTGTGATTTATAAAAAGATTCAAATGAAGATATACTTGCTGGATGCATTTTCCAAGAGTGTAAACTTGTCAGAAGGGTGCATGCTATGGGACACAAACTCCAGTGTCTCACATGAAAGTAGGATGCAAAATTGTGAAAATGTATAAAATTCTAAAAAATGTCTCATTACAGTAACCTAGAACCCAGATTGATATCTCAAAATGTTTTGTCCAACCACAAGTTCAAAATTTTATTTAATTTGATTCAATTTATTGTGATATAAAACAGAGAAAATTAGCAGATCCTTATCTTTGAGAATCTGTAACCAACAAAGCTTTATTTTTTGTTACAAATGAAACTTAATTCATCAATTATCAAAACTCTACATGTGTGTTTAATCTGTGTATATTGTATCTTTAATTTCAGAATAAATTGCTTGTTTCATCAACTAATAATTTCAGCACAACTTAAAGAAACCATTTGTAGTACAAACCAAGAAATGTAATCTTTTTCGTCATTATATTGATTTACACTGGTGCATGATCAACAACTCATTCATATTTTCTCCTCAATTTCTGTTACTGGAATCATTTTCCAAGTGGACCTCACCACAAGAGGACCTTATTTAGTTTAAACTGATGTGAATAGTATCTTCTTGTGACAGAAAACATGCAAAATTGAGCATTAGTTCTTTCTTAAATTGGAAACAGTAGTTTGACAAAAAAAAACCCAAAACAAAACAAACAAACAAACAAACAAAAAACCTCAAGCTCCAAAACTAGCTTTTTGGAGCTTTCAACCATAACTGAGTGGACCTAGAGTTGATATTTTTGAGATCCAGAAGTTTGGGGTAAAAATATATCTCAAAATTTACTTGATGTATTGGCCCAAAATTTGGTTCACACATTTATGGTGCCCAGAGGATGAATCTTAATGACTTTTTTAATCCCCTGACGGTTTCCCTATCAATGCTAAGATATGGATATCTGTAGTTTTAAGTGAAATATCTCTATCAACTACTGGCAGGCAACTGGCCATGAAATTTAGTTCAGACATCCATGGTTCCCACAGAATTAATTGTTGTCAGATTGTAGCATGTAGCATTTATGCCTTTGAAAAAGTCATTAAACCAGGAAACAGATAATGATAGTGAGTAATTGCACATTTCTATTTATCAATAATAAACCCTGACAGAGTCCCCCATTAGAAATACTGTGAAGAGCACAGCAGCACATGCAGCAGCAACAGCCTATTTTTTCTGCTTTAATGTGAATATAGTTTTAGTGTCTATGTACACCAAGTAGGTATTTGTCCTCTGAATTAAACAACAAAATATATTTGTCCATGCCCTCTGGATTGATACATTGAAGCATTTTATAATCTGACACACCTATCGGTGACATATTTTGTTTGTGTCTTCCAAAATCTTTACAAATCACTGTTGAAAAACAGAAATTTTTTATGAAGTGACAACACCATGGTTAAGGTTTGTTAGGCCACTATACTCGTTCTACGTCACTTTTAGTTATTACTGCATGCTCACAACAAATAAGCTGTGCAAGTAGCAGCAATGCCTTGGTGGAGTGTGTATTAACCAGGTTTTGCCTCTCAGGCTATGAAAAAGTTAACGTTCTACCCTGTGGAGGTTGTAACTGCAGCCTGTGAGGAGGACTGCATGCACTAGTCAGGGCTGAAATTATAATGAAAATGTTTTGCAGGTACAGTAAATTACAGTCAATATTCTATAGAACTGAAAATAAATAATATATTAGGCAGTAAATGATGGTGGTCCTTGTGGTAAAAATGTAGTATAGTATAATATTTATCTGCTACAAAATATTAGACCTCTAATAACGAAAACTAAATGCAATTTTAATTGGAAGAATAACTTATGCTCTTGTTTTTTGTTTGGAGGGCAATCTCTTCTACATAGATAAGGACATCTGAGCAGACATCACACTCAAAGTCTCCATCCTGCCAGTCTGTAGATTAGTTATTGGTGTGACTTGAAAAAACAAAATGTATCACAATAAGACTGAGTAGAGACAACATGCAAAAAGGAAGAGGTTCACATACATTGAGCCAGCAACTGAGGCTGAGCGAGTCATACAGGCAGACTGTTAAGTTTTCTGGGAGTTTTTGTCTCAACACTTGCTCCATAGTCAATAACAAGGAACGAATGGACCAACTCTGCTTCAACATCTCTGAATTTATTGGAAATTTCCTCACAGAATTTGCTCAGGTTGATAACCTTACAGATAGGAAAACACAAAAACAAGGAAACTATATGATGTAATATACATTACTATTATCAAATCCCTTTTCCCCTTAATCAAAAAAAATAAAACTCCGCTACTCTTCACCAGTTTTCATCTAAATTCATTTTTGACCTTGCTAACCTCAAATGGCAAGTCCTCATGTCTAATGAATATAACATATAACATATAACATTGATACAAAGCTATTTAGTATATCATACACATTACAAAAAAAATTGTAAAACACACAATGATTCCTCAAACCTAAAATTCATTTTTACTAAAAAGAAAAAAAAACACCAGAAACAAATACATTTAAAAGTTAATATTAAAGTTAAACTGGCTAACATACCGTTAGCATCATTGCAATTAACTACAGGGATGAAGAATTCCTGTTTACTTTCCCTCTGCAGTTGTTGCCATGAGTTCCTATTCATGCCTCTCCTTTACTGGAGAGTGCATTTACTTAATGCACAAGGCGCCTTGTGCATTAAGTAGCTGCACTTCACCAAACTTCTTTTTTTCTGCCGCAGCACGACGGAGCCCTGGCTCTGCGCAAATTTTCAACGGGATCCTCACACGATGGAAGAGGTGCTCATGAACCTGTCTCCCTCTGCTTCTGCTATGTTGCCTAGCAACCTTGGTCACATTTTTCCCCCTGAGTGTCAGTGGCTTTTCTTTTTTTTTTTTTACAGTATGCCAAGTTGAAAAAAGGACATTATTAAAGACATTATGGGGCCCAGTTTTGAATTGGACCATTTAGGAGACAGATTAGAGTATACTAGATCTTGTAAATGATGAGGAGAGGCCAAATTTTCCTCTATACACTGCCATGAAAGTAATATTGGGGTCTCTCAAACTGATGATGGGCATAACACATATGACCAAAAGTACATCTAGAACGGGGGACAGCTAGGCCCCTCCAAATGAATTTGGAGACGAGACAGTGGATCTTTTACCAGTAGGCCTTGGGGGGTAGAGGGGTAACATATTAGAATAAAAGCTTACCCTTGGTAAAATATCCATTTTTATAATAGAAATACATACTTGGAGGGAAATTGGGAGAAATGACTTTTTTTTCGTGACAGGAAGTTTTTAATTATAGTGGCATACAGGGAGGGGGGAAATAATGACTCCTTGATATTTGAAGGATTTCACCACTTGAAAGTGAGATGATATGCAGTACAGGAGAAGAAATGAGTTGAGTGGAAGTGTGGTGATGATTTATTTAACCCATTCAACAGGGATGTTATTTAAAGAGCAACTAGTCTCAAATGAAGCTCCTTTTCAGACCATGGTAATAAGTGCTAAATACTGATGTACCAATTTGTACTATATGTATACTAAATTAAGAAATACATGGTTAAAAGTATGAGGACACACAAACTAAAGAACCCCCACAAACATACAATTCAAGGGAGTCATTCCAGTGGGAGAATATCAAAGAGTAATTCATACTGATCTATTTATTTTTAGTTTCACTCTTCATGACAACAGTAGATCCAAATAAACTTGTTGATAAAAATAAAGAAGTGAAGAATAGATTAAGTGTATTCATGATTTCAAATGTGCCGAAGTGGAGAGGCCCACTTATATACTTGCAAGGATCTTTAGCTGAATATATTACTATGTATTAATTATTTTTCGATGTTCCAAAGGGTTTGTATATTTTCAACCAAATACATTTTTACATCATATTTAGCGCACTTGTCATTTATTTCTTACTTTAATTTTATTTTTCAAATAAAATGAAAAATAACCTTATTATAAGAGAATCTAAATACAGATTGAAATCTTGTGATAAATCCTCTGCTTTAACTGATCTCCATTATCAGGACAAAGATTAACATTAACAATACATTCCATTTTTAATGGGGTTTTTTTTTGTTTGTTTTTTAAAGAAAGACAAAACAAAATTCTACATTCTGTGTAGATTACTTGGATTTGTTGGCCATAAAAATCCAATAATAATGTGGAAACTTTTAATTCATTTTGTTAAAGGCCTGCACCCACACAGGTGCTTCCTCTTATTCTGGCTGATTAGACCTTTGCATAGATGACAATGGGCAAATTATGCAGGAGTTACATGAGGTCGGCAAACCTTACAAAGCCATTGCAATTATAAAGGTGTAAAAAAACTACAAGAGGGTCGTGGAGATGTCAATTAAACTGTTACATTCCGTCATAGGTGAATGTAATTAATCATTGCGTAAAGTTCATTGATGTGATGTATTCCTCCTCATGCAATCTGGGCCTCAGCTCAAGATCGTCCTTCCTTGTGGTACATTTGGAGACTTGAAGCCCCTCTATCCACTTTGAGTGTATATATGGACCAAGGAGCTGCATTTCAATCTTTCTTGAGCATTTGTTGCTGCCTGCTTACGCCCTGAATATTTGTTTGACAATTTTTGTAAGGATGTTTTCCATCACTCCATGATAAGCCTGTAACAACCTTGATAACATTTGGTTCTCATATTTAAGTACTTCTCCTACTTGCATCACTGTTAACTCTTACCTTGTAAGCTGAGCAAAGCTGCCCTACCAATCTTATGTCTCCTTTCTTCTGTGTTTTTGTGTGTTTATAGGGAGTTTACGGTTAGCATTTTAGCCTTTTCTTTTGTGGGTATTCTCAATATCATGAATTAATTCATGGGTTTGTTTGCTTTGTTATTTGACCTGGGCCTCCCCTGAAGATAAATTATGCTTCAAAGATTGACACTAAAAGACTGAAACTTAAATAAATGTCCCCTCAAATCTTTCATCTTATTTTATGTTACTCCTCTTTCCCCTAGATCATCTTGGGGTTGAAAAAAAAACACACTATATAGAATCAAAATCCTTAGAGGGGTGCTGCATTGATTATATTATTGTAATATTGGATTTTAGCTTGATGTAACTGCCAGCTGTGCTGACATTTGTTGACACATTTGTATTCCTTTTCGCCTAGTGACAATTTCACCTACTGTCAGTGACAAAAATTTCTAATATCTCCAGCTCAGAATTAGTTGGAGTTGGAGGCTGCCATGAGTTATATAACTCATGGCTAGTTATATAACTCATGGCTTATAAGCAAATCAGTTGCTTATAAGTATAGCTTAAACAATAATGACCTGAATGCGGCAATAAAACTAGGCTTTTTTGAGGTCTCCTTGCCTGGGAATTGAACAAGAGCAGGCAGGTGTAGTAGGAGTAAGTGACAAAAAGCTGCAGTAAAAATGACCATTTACCAGCCGCACTCTCACAGTGGAAACCAAGCCCGCATAAACAGTGCTGAGCTGTGAAGTTATCTTTGGTGTAATAGCCACACTGGATGTTGAAACTTCCAGGATCATCACAACACATACAGGCCCAAAAATCACTAGAAAAGAAATTGCTATAAAAAACAAACTGAATCACAAACACCCCAGGATGACTCGTCATCAGATTTGATATTGTGAGAATTTGATTCATTCTGTCCAATAAAATGTGTTAAAGTCCAGAAGTCATGTACTGTACTTGAATTATTTTACCCTATTCCTGGGAGTGAACAGAAAGTCATTCAACTCGGAGAGTGGAGGTCTCACTCATACGATCTCAAAAAGCTAAGCTGGAGAGGGACTGTTGAGAATGGTCTATTGGCCCAAAAATATATAGGAAGCATGAGGAAGCAAAAAGAAACACAATGGAGGTTATTTCAGCATATTCAAACAGTGAGTAACTGTCATAGTAATGGATGGAGCACCATTTTTGAATGCAGTATCCACTTCTTTCTACATCCATGGTAGAAACATATCCACTGCAGTGAGTTGGGTGGTACGACACACTCACGTTCAGATGAGCGGCTCTCATGATGTGACTACTGGACACAAAGGATGGACGGATAGTGCAGAGTACAAACATAAAATAAATGAACTGTCAGGATGGGTTGGAAAACTTGCTGAGGTAACCAATTGCACCTGAGATATATAAGATATCCATTACAGATAAAGTTATTTTACTATTATTATTATTATTATTATTATTATTATTATTATTTTGCAGCACTCCAGTCAGATGTATCTCAGAGCCAGTATATCAACAAAAGAGGATCTGAGGTGCAATTTTGCATTAACAGCTTGGTGGATCTGCTCAACTGAGGTTGAGGTGCTGGTGGCTCCTGGAGACCTTGCCACTTTCTGTTTATCTCATCCTTCAGTCTATACAGGAATTTACATAAACACATCTTGCACTGAAAACATTCAGGTGTTGTTAGACCAAACTCGACTGAAAACAACTTTATTATACCAGTCCATTCAGCTAGTACTCAGTCTCAGATAATTGCCATGCAGCAGTCTATACCTGTGATAATCATTACAGCACCTACTATTTTACATTTAAAGTGGGGTTAAAAAGTCTGAGACCACAGCCCCACTTTGGGTTACTATATGTCACTGTATGTTATTGCATGCATAAAATTTCATGGCCATGATATGGATTTTCCTGCATTGGAGTGACCACTCAAAGGTAAGCATGGCAACCATATGTGACTGACCTTTCAACCGCAAACCCATTCAAATTCCAAGGTAAATAATCTCAACAATTACATACATACACAGGGGGAGGAAAAACAGGAGTGCTTACAGGACAAACAGGTCAATCTTAAGAACCCTCTTAACCCACTTGTTTTCCAAGGTTTTTTGTTGCTTCATAACACTTTCAAAACTAAATAACCAAGCAAGATTCTGTCATTGTACCTGGAACATTTGGAATAAATAATAAGGCTCTCTGGTTAATAAAAGCTATCATCAAGCTCAGAAGATATATTCTCTTGATAAAGTCAACTTCATATTTGTAATAATACAAAATAAATCTAATCAAAATAAGAAGAAAATTAAGAGTTTATATAAATTTTCTTGACAAGTGGTCAGTATGAGGCAATTTGCTTTTAGATCAGGGGACAACCAGGCATTTCCCCTTATGCCCTGAGGTGTTGCAGTTGGTGGAGAGCGACAGTGGTGTCTGGTTCCAAAGACTACAGCTGCCTTGGCTTCGTGAGGATAATGTCGGTAATATAAGAAAAACACCAAGTGAGATAGAACTCTAACCAGCATGCATTGTACAGTGATCTGCAGTAATTGATTTTGCACAACCTCGCCTCATTTCAAATGAAAAAAATATCTGGTTCATTTCAAATGAGCCAGATATGTTTAGTTGTAAACTTGTTGCACTCCCATATGAGTACACAGAGCGCTTAAGTGAATTTTTTGCTATTAAAGGCAACAAGCTGAACAAGCTGTAAACACATTGACATACTGTCACCCCATAAAGCTGATATGGTGGATGTATTACCAAACAGCTGGGTATTTACGCATCTAGGAGACACAAAGTAACACATTCATTATGAGTTGTGTTTCTGTTCGTCTGATAAATCTAAATCCAATACTGGTCTTCACCAATACCTGATGAAAATATCTCTTATCTGAAGATGTCAAATCTGCGCATATGTCTGTTGACAACAGCCTAGTTGATTCATTTAAAATAATTTTAGCTAATTAATGTAATGACCACAAGATTTCCTATGACACTGTATTAAAATAAAACAGTTATTCTTATAAGGTTACAACTAAATTGTATATTTTTTTGGCACAAGGCTGAAGTAGCTTGTTACTCAATATTTTTGAAATGAAGGCAATTAAATTAAATTCGAATTGTGTCAAGACATTGTTAGAATACATTCTATTCTATCTACTGGTAAGTGATTCATACCATCTGCACATTCCATTATTTTCCAAATCATGATTTTGCTGGTGCACCATGCTCCCTCACTTCATTTGGCTGCCTCAGATTGAAAATTAAGATACTGTTGTGACTCTAAAGTGCTTTCACACATTCACCGCAACCCTGAATTTATCTAGAAATCACCTGGAGGAGCTGAATGTGAAAAGTTTTGTTTTTTTTTTCAAATATAGTATTGCATCTATATATAGATCACTCATCATCAACCTCCAATAATAAACCCAACCAGTCTTTATCCTTACTCACACAGTACATGTCAGATTATGAACTAATGAACATCCGTTATAGACTATTTCGGTCAACAACTCTATTACACATAAAATAACTGACCCAGCCATTCTTAGCATTATCATCACTGATCATGGCCCCGTTAGTTGTTTTTTTTTCTTATTAGAACACCAACTCCCTCTCCCTCCCAGGTGGCAAATTTCACAACTGTTTCAAACACAAATCAGCATCCTTTGTAAAAATCAGTAACACTGCTGAAATCACAGCATGTTCACTATGGGAAAATGCAAAGACTGTCATTAGAGGAAAGATAGTATCATACTGTTCATGCAAAAAGAAAGAGGATATCACAAATAACATAATCTACAAAATGAGGTCATGAGATCTTCTGGTCTCCAAAGCACCTACTAATTAAACTGAATAAAATGCTGAAAAAGAAAACCAAAGCTATTCTCCAAAACTCAGACAGCAACAATTTGAGTTTGGAAAAAACAATTAAACTTTTCAGCAAATCAGCTAAAGCAACAAACAGAAATATCTATCATTACCTCAATCATAGACTCATCTGGAAATATAACTCAAAATCACTCCATAATTAGTGACTCTTTTATATCCTTTAATTCAAATCACTTCACTTCGCTTCAGAAAACTTAAGACCAGAACACTGCATGTAGAGATGCTGAAATATTTCTGAGGAAAGTCTCCCTACTTAATTAACTAAAAACCAATAGGAAAATCTATAGGTACCACTCTCCCTAGGAAAAATCACCAGAGTGCTCCTTCTAATGCCCAACAAATTACCTGAACCAGATGACTATATTTTATAAACAGTTTTTGCCTCGCTTTTCACCTATGTTCTTTAAAGTGATATCTGAGATTCACCAAAGACCACTGTACCACATTATATGAACCTCAAAAATGTAAAAAGAATCCCATTCAATGCTCGACCTATCGCCCTTATCATTACTTAACACAGACACAAAAATGAGAAAGCAAAGCTTTATCAGATTTCAATCTGTATTTTCATCATTAATACACATATATTAAACCAGCTTTATTAAGAGGAGGACGAAAAAGATTATTTAACTTGATCAGTTTCTATGAAAATAGCACCTCCCCAAATGATCCACCATTTATCATAGCAACCCTTGATTCCTAAATGGCTTTCGGCCAGGCAGATTTGTCCTTTTTCACCTCATCTGTTAATCTCCCTTAATTACTTTGGATACCGGTCATATTTCATATTTGCATCTGTTATAAACAATGGGCTTATATCAAAACTGATTTGATCACAAAGAAGCACTGTATTTCAGGCATCCAATCAAAGTCCCACCCTCAACAAATCAGTCTATACACAGATGACATTCTGTTATACATTACAAACCCCTCATCCTCAGTTCCATCAGTCCATAATTTGATCAGTAATTATAGTAAGATGTGTGGCTGCTCTAAGGTGTTGCACCTGTGTCTCATTGTCTCCCTTCTTCTAATGTATTTTGTCTCTGTGCCACCTTCTCTTCTGTGCCAGTTCTTCTTTTTCTCTGTGACAAGCATAAGAGCCATTTTTCTTGTGTCGAGTCTTCTTGATTTGTTTTTCTTTTGCTAGTTTTTGACCTCTTTCTTGCCTCAACCCTTTTGGTTATGTCTACTTGAGTTTATTTGCCTACCTGTGTACCAACCTGTTTCCCGGTAAAGTTACTAAATCTTTGGAACCCAATTATTTGACTCATTAGTAATGCTTTTGAGTCCTTTGTTTTGTGATTACTCATTGGTTCATAGTTTAGCTACAATGAGCAGCAATGTTCAAAGAATCAGGGCAGAACCTTGTCCAGAGTTTATATGAGAAAATGGCTCAGATGGCTTCAGATTTTACCAGCTACATGCTTTAATGGCATTATTTAAACAACAAGTATGTCCAAATCATAATAACTGGGATTAACCTGAAAGCAAATGAAGGCCTCTTCATTTCATCCTGGTTCAAATCAATACAGAACTGAAAAAATAGTTCAAGCAGAAACAGTTGAGAATTGACATTGGGTCCAAATCCCCCCCCCCCCCCCCATACACATGCACAGTGACATCGGAACGATTGCATGTTCAAACTGATTAGCTGATAAGCCAATAAACAGAACCTGTTGATGTAAAACAGTAAACAGTTTTTACTCTAACAAGTTGATTCTTAACTGTGACAGTGAGCAGACAGCGACAAAGCTTGGTTGTGGTGAGGTAGGGAGTGGCTGGCGGCAGACAGGGTGCTTGAAAGACTCTTCTTGGAGAGAAGGAGATATGATAAAATATCTGACTTTCACACAGAATGCCAGAGGCTGTGTGCTGTGCAGCTATCTTGCCTCTCTGGAAAACATGGGAAATTGACATACACACATTATTTCAGGTAAAACAGGCATGGCTCAGTGGTCAACCTACACATCCATGTATTTAAAGGAGAAATCCACCTGAAAGAGCAACTGTTGATGTATAATTCATCCTGGATTCTTTTTGTTCTTATTCCCATGGATGACTGGCCAATTATACCCACCGGACTATGAATGTCAGGTGTCAGCCCGGCTTAGATTTAAAGAGAGATGTTTTCCTCCTGCGCTAATGTGCCACAATCATATAGGCAGGAAACCCCCACTCAAAAGTCAGAGAAACCTGCTTCTCCACTGACAAAAGCCCTAACAGTCCAGATACAGGACATGTTGTGTTCACCACCTTCACTGTACTTCAAACTCTTGTGTTATCCACGTACATGAATAACCCACTGATGATTAGAATTTCAATGCAGCTGCATTTGCACTTTAAGCGGGAAGCAGTGAGTTGGGGCTTAATCAATATTTTCTGATGGTGTCTACAGGCATTTGAGGACAGAGAGAAAAAAAAAATTACTTTAAGTAGAAATGTTTAGGCAATTAATTTTTAAGAAGAAGAAAATTTCCCATCAGTCATGGATAGAATATGATATAAAAAACAAATTCCAGGCTCTTAAATGGCTGGGTAATGGTTAACAATAAAAAGCCTTTAATAAATATTGGCTAATACATTATAACAGGACTAAGAGTCAATAGCCATGCTAGCCTCTCTGTGGGGCTTTACTGAGCTAAATGCTAACATCAAAATAAGCTCATGATGGCATGCTGGAGTTTAGCAAACACATTGCTTTGGAATGCTAAAATTGCCAAACAGCATTTAACAAGAAGTACAGCTAAGGCTTATGGGAATATCAATTTGCTGGTATTTGGTTATTAAATAAAGTTCTGGACAAATCAAAATACTGACCTGGTGATTGTACTAAATGAAAAATCAGAAGATCCCATATTAGTTAGGATACATCCTCTGGGGACCATGATGGTCTGTAAATTGGTGCACATCCATTTCATTGTTAAGACTTCATTGTTAAGTCAGAACTTTTATGGTTCTCTGACTTTTTCTTATGAATAGATTATTGCCATGAAATTTGGTACAGTCCATTGTGCCCAGAAGATATATCCAACTGACTTTGTTGACTGTGATCCACTGACCTCCAATCTAGTGCAGCCTACTGGTCAAATTCATTTGGTTTTGGGACCATAAATGCTGGTACAAGCATTTATGGCAATCCTTTCTAGTTTTTGAGATATAGAATTTTTCTATGAGAAAATAAGTCATTTGACATTGAAGGTTCATTCACCATAGACTAAAAACACAAGGCATAATCTAATACTAAAGACAAAAAAAAAATACATCTGATAATCCAAAAATATATAACATCTTATTATACTGCTAAACAAAGCAGTATGATGCATCTAAAAATGAGTGTGATTCCCAAAGGATGCTGTTTAGGGACACATGGCAAGTAAATAATTTCTGACCAGTCTTTTCTTTACTGTACATGCATTTTAGAAACTGGTTTATCATCCTGAATAATCTACTGCCTGTCTCTTATGTGCAATTTGGATAGCCTCTTTATTGAAATACAACAGGGATTTTTAGTTAAGCCCCCTGGGTGCTAGGGCTTTGACAAAATAAAAATGATCACACTTCATAACAATTTCAATGAAATATCTGGTTGTCTGAAGTTGACATTTATGAATTTAAGAATATTTGAGGGTGGATTTTCCTGTCTTCCTTTTGTTTTCTGGATACTTAATTGTATTAACTTTAGCCTGTAAAACTCCATCAGAAAGTGACAAGAAGAAGAATCAGATCTGTGATATGCTTTAAATCACACTGAGACCTTGGTCATCCAGGATGCAGTATCCAAACTGCTGTTAAACCGATGAGTATTTTAGTAAAAATGCAAGAAAAGACAAGAAAATCATGAGGGAAAAAAAAAAATAAAATTGTTTTTGTTTCATGTGTGGTATTTTTTTTCATTGTTCAATGTCTCAGTTCATATGCCTCAAAAATGACAATTATAGTACAACACCTCTCTCTTGTGTTCAGCTTTAAAACTGCACAGCAAAAATCTGATCCTTCCATCAGCCCAAAGATTTGGAGAACTCTATGCATGCTTTAATTACACCATGTCTAATCTACTGTCTGGAACACCTTGAGTATCAGCAAATTTTTCCTATCTTGGCTCCACTGGTCCAGATTTCTGCAGTGAGGCTCTAGACAAAACTAGATGTACACCTTACAATACAGCAATTTTAGATTCTTCTCTACGAAAGAAGTTTTTGTGCCTCTGGGAAATGCCACATATCTTCAAGGCTGAGATTTCAGGATGGTTCATTATCAAGGCTGAAAACTAAAGGTGAGTTTGCTTTTGCTGTTGTTGCAATGCAGCTATGGAGCAGTCTCTCATCAAGTCTTAGACAAGCCAAATTACTTATGTTAAAAAGTTTCTTCAAACCATTTTTTTAGAATTTTTCCTTAAATATTCTACATTGTATTTTGTGGGTTTGTATACTTAATACAGCTTTCATATACAGTATTAACTTCTTTGCCTTTCTAATCCATTACCCCCTTTTTTTCTTTGAAGCAAGAACTTTGGATCTCAGGTTTTGTCCAAAAGATATAAGGGGCCAATAATCAAAACTAATAAACAAGCTGTAACAAAACACTGAAATAGACACACTGTTATCTGAGAAACCCACTTTGACAGAAATGGTAGACAACTTTAATATTGCATTATGTCCAACAGATGGTGCTAAAAATACATTATATGGATATGGATGGTCTGTGGATGTTTTTCATTGTTTGACTAAGCTCCTTGGTTCCAACAAAAGGCAATCTTAGTTCTACATCACTTAATATTTTACATAATAGTACACATCCAACTTTTTTTCAACTTGGCAATGCCCCATGCACAAATCCTGCTCCATAAAGAAAAAGTTTTCCCAATCTGATGTGGAAGAACTTGACTGACCTGCAGAGTCCTGACCTCAACCGCATCCAACATTTCTGGGATTAGTGGCACATTAATGCCCATGGAAAATACATTCAGCTTTCACGTATGGCTCTTATTTTTGGATCTCTTTATACAGTGGGGCCCAACAGTCTTTCCCAGCTACTCATAATTTTGGACCCTTATGTACTTTCTGCCATATAGTGTATCAAAAAACTGCAGTTTCAAAGAGAAAGACAAATATCATTTGAAGGCAGAAGAGGACCAGCTTTATTGATAGTTTAGTTGACCACCAGAGCTAGTAAAATAATTTTAAGATACAAGAATACTTTATGGGAAAGGAAACTTCAAGATTCTGTACACAGAAATCTATGCATTTATTCATTAAACAATAAATAAAAGTCGGAGTATCAGCGCAATAAAATTATATACCAGAGCTGAGAATGGAATTCTGACAACACTGAAGACGTTGCAGATGAATTGTTACAGTGAAATATCAAACAATTGCAGAAGGAAAATGTAAATTTATAATGTCCAACTGAAGAATTAAGGGCAAACTAACCCGAGTAGGAAGGTAAAGGGAAATTGGTTACAGAGTTACAAGGTTTAATTGCAAGGCTGATATCTATCCTTTAAAAAAATTTAACCATACAGTATATCCACACCCTTAAGCTCTACAGTCATGTTTATCTGTCAAACCCCTCTCATCAACTGGGATATTCCTGAAAAATCAAGGACTAAAAAAATAAAGAAGTGGTGAATTTTCCTACAATCATAGCAGATGCACTGTACAAAGGCAGAGAGGAGACAGATGAGTGAAAGTGAGAAAGTCACCCAATCATGTCACTGTGTACAACTGATGACTAACAAACTTTGCTCTACTCAAACTGCCAGTGGAGTCTTTACCACCAATCTGAACAAGCTTCAGTCTGCCTGGAGGTAACTAACATTGCAGGCCATTGACTGGGTACATTTGTGGGCCTTTTCCGCAAGAATAAAAGTATAAGAGTATAAGCTCTGTATACACAAAAGTAAGCTGGAGTCAACGGGCTTTTAGAGTTAATTTATGCAACTTTTACATCAAAGAAAGGATGTGGTTAACAATATTCTCACAAAGTGAGACTTGTCATTGTCTCTACTTCTTGGTAGGGGCCCTGCCTGGTTAATGCCCCCACAACTGCAGTTTGTGACATAGAGATAGTTATAGTCACAAACCTACACTGAAATAATCCCAATGTCACTATCACTATGACACCATTAGGGTTATTTTCTCACATTTGACAAAACTCCTCGACGGACACAAAAGGAATTGAACTTTTCACAGGCTAAGCAATACTCCTTACGATGAACTCAATTTGAAAAACTGGAAGAAAGAATTGTAAAAAAAGTAAGTTCTGTTGTTATCCTTGAACTGAGGGCAGATTGAAGCCTGAACAGATTCTCAGAAGCAGTCTGAAGCCTATTCTGACTTGTTTGACAAAACATCCACCAATTTTGATACACAAATGCTGTTTTAAAGATGTTTGAACTGCAATGGAAGCACTAAATTATATTTTCCAATTAAATCAATATGATTGGCAGACAAATCTTCATACAGCCTAACAGTAAGGTACTTCTAAAACTATCATTGTCATTTTGTTTTCTTCATGGGTTTTGCACCGCACGTTTCAGGTTTTGAAGAGATCAATACTATATTCACAGTCTTTGTATTTGTGTGTATGAAGTACACAAAATGACCTATATACACGTCAGAGTCTTTTAGGAGGTCCAGCGCCACCAAGCCACTTTCATGCGGTCCCAGACGGCATCTAAAGAATCAAAGGCAGGGCGTACATCCAGGATGGAGAACTGGTAGGTGTCCTTGTTGATCTCACCGTCATAGTAGTCAATGATGTAACGCACTTCCTTTCCACAGCGGTCGATGATCCAGTCATGGCGATCAAAGGGCAGCTCGTAACTGAAGGTGAGGGGAGAGATAACACAGAAATTCATTTTATTGGAATAAGATTTAAAAAAAAAAAAAAAAAAAGAATAAAAAGACTATAATTGAGTATTTCTGCACACCACAGACTACTTTGGGCAACTTGAACTGACTAAGCTTGACTAATTAACTGCTAGAAAGGGGCTAGACCAGAAGAACATGTGAAATGTGCCCACTGCTGTTCAGGAGACACTTGACACTGAGATTTCACTTTTTTTTATCACTTTCTAGGCAGTAGAGTTTTGACTATAATACACCAAGTCAAATTCTAATTGCAAATCTCTCTTCTGCAGCTCTTTGTATTTTAGATTGGATGTTTATTAAAGGATATCTCTCCAATACAGATTTTAGATGTTAAATGAGATCGGCATGCAAACTCTAAACTATTCAAACTGCATTCAGAGACAAAAGAAAAGGCCAGATTTAGAGTAAAACAAACCGTCTTCCAACTACTGTATTAAAAGTGTACTCCACTGGTATAGGATTAAACTGCTATAACACTGTCTTCACTCAAAACGGATAGTTAATTAGAAGAAGAAAAACTGATGCAGCAGAACCAGAGATGATGTTTTTTGTTTTGTTTTTTTAATTCTGCACATTCTTCTTCCTAAATAAAACCTGACCTCCTTTATTACCCAAAAATGCTGATAGTTTGGTCGGTGAGTTGCTGTGTTATCTGTATAATTGTGTAGCCTGGGGTCTTTAGCCTTTAAGCAGAGATTAAGGGCGAGCTAAAGAGGTCACCTCTTTCAAACTCCACATCCCCAGATTAGTTTCTTTTTTCAAACTTTTGGTCTTCAGACCCAGCCGACACTGACGCAAGTGACATTGAGGACAATTATCAGACTTATTACAGCGCCAACTGGATGAGGCAATGCATTTCCTTTGTTAAGCATTTTATATTAAAATACAACAAAACTAGATCTTCCTGTTTGTTTATGTCAGGTACTCGTATGTGAAAAGAAGAAATTGTGTTTTCCTTTGGCTGATATACACTATTTAGAACAAGTAATTCAAATGAGTATAGTACAATATGATCGTAATATAGTGGGTAAATATACTCTAAGCCATAATATATTGAAAATGTGGCTACTTGAAGCAGCTACATCTCTTAACTACTGTCAATGGCTAAAGGAACCATTATGGAGATGTGACAGGGCCACGACGCAGCCACATTAAGTGGGCATTAGTTAATAGTTGAAATATACATCCCTGTTTTACTTGGGCTCTGCTGCTCAATGTCTGAATATGAAGTATGAAGGGCTCACCCCATCCAATGGCGGAAGCGAGCCCTGGGTGAAAACTCCTTGGCTTTCCCACCAAACCTTTTCAAGGTTGGCCCACATGGACATTCACTGGGAGAAAAGACATGATTAATTCTCATCAAATAAGTACTTTTTATGAAAATATTTTGATGAACAGGTAGATCATGTAAAGTAAATAAAGAATAGACAGTTCCATGCTGATTTGTATGCTTTTGTTTCATAGCTCACCCTGCATGCAGGGCCTCCCATTTCAGGATCTCATGCCAGGCCTGTTCGTTATTTTTATTGTGGATTTTAATGATGTTGGTCATGTCTTGGGGGGCAAGGTCATCATCACGCCAGCGCCAACTGCAGTACAGGAACACATACAAACAGGACAGAGTGTTAAACCTAGTAAGGAATCTCACAAAGCCAACACAAGAGTTTCTTTACTGCTCAAGCACCATCTCCTAAGCTATTTGGCCATTAAACCTAATAAAATAATATCTGTCCAAAGATACAGCCTTTTCAATTCAAGAAGCACTAAGTCCTAGAAATAAAAATAATCAAGCTCACTAAAATATTTGCAATGGCATCCGCATGATTTATCTATTACAGAGTTTGTGTACTGTGACAATGCTTTTTTATATGTGCACCTGTCAATTCATTGCATTTGCCTTAATGAGCTATTTTATTCATTTACTTTATATTTGAGAATATGCAGTTTGGAGTCTTTCCTGATTAAAAAAAAATATATATATCATTACTTGTATTTTCACTTACTGACCATACTGTTTGCCACTGGTTTAAATATCACAGTGACATTTATAGCCTTTGAGCCAATGTTCAAAACAAGTGACAAAAATATTATCATATGCATTTCTCTCTCTTCCCTTCTCTACCAAAAACGGAGTAGACAGTATTTTGCTATACTGTATATGTGGTGAGCATAATCTCCCTTCCCTCTAACAAACAGCTAAAGGTCATTAGATATGATTTGACATCTAGGCTGGCAGGTGAGGGCTGCACGTTCTCCCCACTAACATCAGTTGCTTAAATTTAAAAAGTCCATTCAGTTTGAACCCACCCCTTCCGCAGCATGGCATTCCAGAACATTTGTTCAGATGGGTAAACCCAGTTCTTTTCAGCGCCATGGCGGGGAATGGTGGACTCCTCTCTGGAGACTGACAAGTCAAAGGGCTGATCTGGAGCTGGCATTTGATTAGGAGGAGGCATCTGCATTCACAGGGGAAAGACTGATCAAAAACAGAGTCCACACAAAACTCTAAAAATGTGACAAGAGTGAATTTGTGGTGTAAATTACAATATGAAAAAATACTTAAATACAAAAGAGATGAAAGACACTTAATCATACTGAGTCGGAATAAAATTTCAGGTATGGAAATGAGCATTGCTTGGCCAAAAACAATGCTTTTCATTTTACAGACAAAGAATTTAAGGGTGAGAAGCCACGAATGCGAGTTGAGTTTTTTAGTGTAAAAATCTCCTACGAGCATTATGTTGTTATATTATCATTAAAGCAAAAGTTGTAAAATCCTTTGTTTTAATAAGAAACTTGCTTGTAGTGCATTTCAAGATTAGAACAGATATGTAATCATTTAAGCTCAGATTAAAGCTGTTACAGCTTAGTAACTGTTGATGACTGAGTATTTCTAACATCAACAAATATCTCTACTAACAGCATTATGTTTCCTCTAGGGTTGCAACCAACCATTATATAATCATTATCAATTAATCTGCTGATTATTTTCTTTATTAGCTGATTACTTTTTAAATGTTAAAAATAGCCCAAGGTGATGTCTTAAATACGTTTGTTCTGTCATACTAACAGTCCAAAACCCTAAGATGTTCAATTTACTGTCATATATGACGATGAAAACTAGCAAAATCGTCAGACTTTAGAAGCTGGAACTGACTGACCAATCATCAAAACAGTTGCGGATTCATTTTCATTTTTATGACTCTACAGTTTTTTCATTATTGCTTCAAAGGCTGTAAAAGTTCCATCTTGTTTGCTTCTTGTTTTGTGAACTGCAATCCTGTCCAAATAGTGCTTTATTCAAAAGACACTTTTAAAATTACACATTGATTTATTCCTGCTTGGCTTTTACCTTCTCAGTCCCTTCCCCATCCACCCAGCACCCAATCCCTCTTTTCCTACAAAAGTGGTGCAGGTACCATGTTTGCTGGGTCGATGTCACTATTAAGGCCTGCTGCAGCTTTCATGGGACACTCCACAAACTCATAGGCTCGGTCCTGGTGGGCTGGACCTGCTTCTGCTCTGTGCATTGGACACTCTGATGGAGGAGACGCTAAAGGAGACATGAGCACCCAAATGAGGCGTAGTGGGCACAGTGCTAGTTTACAGCTTTAAACAGTACAACAACCCAAATCTAGAAAAATGCAAAACAATGCAGTCAAGACTAGAAAATCTGCTACACTTGTGTAACAACCAGGAGGCAACAGCAAGAAGGGGTAGCACCAGTAACTAGCAAATGCAGCATAAAATAGCTTTACATCAATCATGTTTAAGCCCCCAAATTAAAATAATCTGTAAATTCTATGTCAGTTAATTTGTATTTGCTAAAGTGGTGCTGAATAATTCATCATTTACAGGCATGTCACAAATAATTTCATAGACCCGTGTGGCACTGACCCTAAAAAAGATACACCTACCATTTACAGGCTTAGCTTGATGCATGGGACACTCTGAGGGTGGATAAACTGAGAAAAACAAATACAGACACACAAAATAGAATATGTTAAGACAATCTAACACAAACAACTATTAGAAATGGTATAATAAAATGCTATATAGCCTTGATCCTTCTGCAGCACTACCTGGTACAGGCTTGGCTTCTTGGTGCATGGGGCATTCCTGCGGAGGGGCAGCCATCATGGCCTCTGCCCTGACTGTAGGAGCAGCAGGTGTGGACGCAGAGGCTCCCATCCTACCCAGTCTGATAAGGGAACAACACATACAAGACTTTATAAACAGTCAATAACCCTTTATGTCACATGAACTAGTATGGATAAGTTTAAAGACCGGAGTTACAGTAGACACAGAAGCTCAATATTTTTTTAAGCAAAACTGATTTCTGTAGCCTTGAGTCCAGTAATTACAGAGTCAGAATGACAAGAAAAACTAAAAACCTTGTGCAACAACATCCCTGTAATAAATACCGCTGTGGCACCATTATCAAAAATATCTAAACAACGTCCAGTACCTTGTAAGCACCTCCATTTATATAAATGATTCCTCATCTGACAGAACTATAAAAATCACTTTGAAAATTTGTAGCTGAATGTGTCAGTCCAGATGTCTTTGCAATGTTTCCCATTTGAAGGGCGAGGAAAGTGCCTCCATACACCTTACAATGACAGGCGCAAACTGAAGTGTACCAGGACGTTTCATAACAAGTAACAGAGCACGATGGTAGATAACGGTGTGATGACTTTTTAAATCGAAGATTAATTTCTATAGAAATTCCGATTGCTGTTGTGAAGATAAAATATTGAGGGTTAAATGGCAAAATGGCAGAGGGGGCTCAAATGTTATCCCCAGTCAGGAGTTATCCTTGATTAACCTGTCGGTTAACGTTAGCATCGCGGCTTCATTCCAACTACGACTGTTTCATTTAGCAAGACTGGCCATGGCCTTGTTCGAGATCTCTCCATATCTCCGATTTATTCCGCGATTCAAACAGAATGAACAGAACAAACTGAAACTATATGTTAAACCGGGTCGATGCTCAGGCTAAGCATCAGCCAGCTGCTATCATTTAAGGTTAGCCGGGCTAACTAGCAGCTACGCTAACGTTAGCGGACATGTTATCTCCTTCGCTTTTAATTCTTCTTCTCTTTTTTTACATAGCTCATTAACATTATATTCAAAGTGCATCTTTTAGTTTATGTCTAATCAACTGATTAGTAGGTAGAAGAACATAAGACAGGAGAGATTTAACCAACCTCTTACAGGAGTAAGCGGAGAAGTTCTCCTCTGTCCGGCTACTGTCCCAATGTCAACGTGCACGACAGTTATTACGTTACTTAGAGGTAGTTGCACAACCGTGGGTTACATGTGCCGTACGTGGGTCGTTACGTCATCCCGTTGACGCGGAGAAACGACGTAAACATTTTGTTATGTAGCTTCAGGCTATAACATAACAAGTGATATAACATTAGTTTTACTATTTCGTAGTTATACATTCAAACTGCAGTCAAAAACCTCAATGGTCCTAATCTAACTAAAACTTTTAAACACCAAGAGGCCAAAAATTGTTTTATCATAAGTTGTATTTTTATTGGCTAAAAATGGATTGAAAAGTACAGCAGGGCTCTAAATCAAAGTTCTGGTGCTCTTAAGTGTTTACTTTGTATATTACACAGGTATTTTCGTCGTGGTGCAAAAATAAAACCATCCTGTAGTAGAAGTGGCTGGCCACGGGAGGGCGCCAATACACCGCATTATTTTAAGATTTTGTCACGTAACTATATCATGGCAATATTAGAGCGGAGTTGTTTATAGTAAATTCTTTTCCTCAGAGTCATATAAGGCAAAAATGGTCCCCATTTTGATTTACACGCTTCTTATCGTCTGCCTCTTATTAGTTCGATTCAGTTCGTTCAAATGTAACGCAGAAGAAAAGAATTAAATTTAACTTTGAGTATTCAGACCTGTCACTCAGTAGAAATGTTTGCAAATTTATTAAAATGGAAAAACTGAGATCATATTGACATAACTATTTAGACCCTTTACTGAGTAATTAGTGAAGCATGTTTGGCAGCGATTACACCTTCATGTATTCATGGGAATGATGCAACAAGCTTTTTGCACACCTGGATTTCTGTCATTCGTTTCTGTAGATCCTCTCAAGCTCTGTCAGTCTGGATTGACATTGGGCAGGTGATGAATGATGTTTAGTTTCCTACAGACACTTAGAACTAAGGCCAAACAGTTTAATCATGGATCCATCAGAACAGAGGATCTTGTTTCTCACAGACTAAGAGTCATTGCTTTTAGTGTCTTTTGCTGAGGAGAGGCTTCCCTCTGGCCAGTCTACCACAAAGCTGTGTGCTGCAGGGATGGTTGTTCCTTTCAAAAAAATAAACAAAACAAAAAAACTATTTCAGCATAGGGCTGCAACATAAAATGTGAAAAAGTGAAAAGTCCTGAATACTCTCTGGATTTACTGTATATATAAAGTTGTACTACTCATTTGATATCAGGTTTGGTATCTTTATTATATAAAGAGTAGGGTTGTATTTGTTTCTTTTTCATCCCGTTCTATATATTGCATTTTCAAGACACTCGCCCTAATCCTAACCAATATGGATTTGAGCGAGGTTTCATCTAAACTTGGTTGGAAAAAAAATTTCTTCCTGGTCATGGACTACAGGACAGAGGAGTGAGGAAGGGAGGATGATAGAAACCACATTTAGCTGAAAGGAATACACCCAAAGTAAGCACACATATTATGCAATCGTGCAACAAGTATGCGAACATTACCTATCATATTGTAGCTGCTTGTCTATACACTGTGCTAAAAGGCAAATATAACATGACCCTGAGTTTACAGGTTTATTTTCTGCCACAGGGTTGGCTGCCGGCAGTAGGTGACAGGAAAAAAAAATTGCACCCAACTTTTTTTACCAGATGTCAAATGTCCAATGACATCCTAATCAAATATACAATCAGGTCCATAAGTATTTGGACAGTTACACAATATTCGTAATTCTGCCTCTGTAAACCACCACAATAGATTTGAAACAATTCAAGGGGTTTAGCAAAAATATCACGTTACATGTTTAGGAATTACAGCTATTTTTATACATAGTCCCTCACTGCATTCTTCTTTTGTTTGTAAGCAGGACATGGAGGTTGGTGGGAAGTATGCAGAGTTTGGTCAAACATTTTTCAGTGAAATACAGTTGGGTATTTAAGTATTTGGATGGTGTGACAGTTTCTGTAATTTTAATGCTGAAGTGTAGAGATATAATTAAGGACACTTAATAGAAGTAAGACATTAAATGGAAATACAACCTTTTAATACATAGATATTTTCTGGTAAAGTCTAGTCTGTAATAATTGGGCAAATGACAATTGATCAGTTTAATGGAAAGATGTGGCCTGTTCCCTTGTTATTTCATGCCAAATGAAGCTGTTAAAAGATCTGAAACTGATTCCAAGTGTTTTGCATTTGGTAATTTTTCATGTGAACTCTCAAATTATGGTCCAAAGAGATGTGGTTACAAATGGAATAAGCTCATCTGTAGGCTGACAAACCAAAATAAACCTATCAGATGGCTGAAACTTTAGGCGTCACCAAATCATCAACTTTCGTACATTCTTATATACAAAGAATGCACTGGTGAGCATAGCTACACCAGATGTCCTGGAAGACCATGGAAGACAACTAAAGTGGATGATTGCAGAATTCTTTCCCCTCGTCAGGTCAAGAATACTTTCAAGGAAGTAGGTGTATCATTGTCTAAGTCTACGATCAAGAGACACCTTCATGAATGTAACTAAAGAGGGTTTAACAAAAGGTGCAAACCACAGAATAATAGGAAGACAACAGTATGGAGAAGGATAGGAACCGGTTATTATCCAAAGCCATTAGATCATCTGTCAAACATTGTGGAGGCACTTTTATGCCATGGACATATATTGCTGCCAATGGAACTGGGTCAGTGGTGTTTATTGATGATGTGACTGTGAAGCAGCAGGTCATGCAAGCAGGTCAAGCACAGTCATGATGTGACTGTGAAGCAGCGATGTGAAGCAGCAGGATGAATTTTGAAGTGTATAGGGCTATACTATCTGTTCAGATTCAGCTAAACTGCAAAACTGATAGGATGGTGCCTCACAGTATAGATGGATAATGACCGAAAACATACAGTGAAAGTAACCCAAGATCTTCTCAAGGTAAAGAAATGTAATATTGTTAAGGGCCAAATCAGTCATCTGACCTCAACTCCAATAGAGCATGCTTTTCACACACTAAAGACAAAACCATGGTCAGAAAGACCCTCAAACAAACAGCAACTGAAGGCTGCAGAAAAGGCCTGGCAAAACATCTCAAGGGAGAAAACTCAGCATTTGGTGATATCCATTGGTTCCAGACTTCACCCGGTCATAGGCCGCAAAGTATTAAAAGTAATCCTTTTATTTATAATTATATTGGTTTGTCTGATCCTATTGAGCCTCCGAAAATGAGGGACTATGTATAAAAATGTAAATTGTTTGTGTGATATTTTTTTGAAACCCCTTCAATTAAAGCTGAAAGTCTACACACTAATTAAATCTTGATGGTTTTGTTTAAAATCCATTTGGGTGGTACACAAGGGTAAAATTATGAAAATTGTGTTACCGTCCAAATATTTATGGACCTGACTGTATGTCATGTATGAACTTGGAGCCAATCAGCTGGCTTATTATACCACTTTGATTAATGTTCTGCCCATCCCCACCTGGCTTCAGTGTTTAAACTACTGTGTTACATAATGATCAGGTGTGTTTAGGAAATGCTGCAGTGTTTGAAATCAGCCTGTAAACACCATGGGATTTAGTAAAAGTTTGACAGACCTCCTTTGCCCTGCATCACAGTCTTTGTTGCTTCATGGCTTTGTACTCCTGATTAATTCCAGTGCATTCACATCTGGCACTAATGATGATGAATGTGTTATTTTCAACTTGCTGTTTTTTGATGCTTCCTTCACTCTGTCTGTCTTTTTATCTGCTTTCGTTTTGCCTTTCTCTTGCTTTGATCAAACACATGAGGGGAAAGGCACATCTGTTTCTGCTGGAGGCACTCAACTGGGGGCTGTATTTACTCAGACTTGTTCTTTAGACGGAGTAATATAGGAGCAAAATGGTAAGAATAACCTGCATTATATGTATATTTTTAGGCAATATGGTGAAGGCCAGAGATGCCTGGCAGCATTCAAGCAGGCAACATTTTTAAGTTTTTAGTATAGAAATCAAGCATCAAATTAGTCACTGCCACTTTTCCTTGAAGACTTTGATGTGAAAACTATTTCCAAATGATCATAGTTTTCAGTACTGTAGTTACCTCATGAACAATGTATGTGGTATTTAAAGCCACAGTCCTTTTCAGCTAAAACCAGAGGGGAAGCTAAAACTGTTGCATTTGAACTTAATTTAAAGGCGCTTACCATTAAGTTGGACTGTACACTAGGAATCCCAATTCAGGCTAGTTGCCTAAAATAATGTTTCTGTGGCATACTTTCTGTTACTTTTTTGGCTCTAAGTTTCAGTCAAAAATATGGGCTGTTTGATGCTCATATTTCCATTTCTATATTCCAACCCCTGAATATGGGTTTTCAATGGACTGCTCCAATGCAAAGAAAATAAAACGAGTGTAGCCTGCAGTATCTGTAGTGAGCTGCTTTGTGGTCAGGAGAGTCAGTAAAAATGTGTGCAATGCTGATGACTTGATATATGTAATCTATCAGCTGTGAAGTTCCCTTGCTAATTAGCATATATCAGGGTAGTAATTATCCCTAGGCCTAGTTTTGGTTGGTTACTTACTACTTGGTTCTCTCCTACAGTTTCAGTTTTTCAAATTTACTCATTTAATTTGGCTATAATCCACCTGCCAAACTGATACGAATTTTCATAAACTAACTAAATTAGTTAACTATTTCACCATAAATTAACTATTTCATCATCTATTCTACTGTTTTTATGCACCCACAGAAATAAACTATACGAGTAGTCAAAAGTGTTTTATGGACATTTTGGTTCAAGGTTTTCACAGTTCATGTAGTCTGTAGTATATTATTAAAATAAAGTGTTAATACTTTTGTTTACTTAAATGTTTTTTCATATCTTCACAAATTGAAATTCAATAAATGAATTAATGACTCTGCAGTAGATGAGTTTTTTGTTGTCCATGCTTGACAGTCAGCTCTGTGTTCACATTAAACTTTAGTTGGGAGTTGAAAATGGTTCCCAGATACTTATAAGTGTCCAATATTTCAACATCCTCATCGTGTACATTGCTAGCTTTAGGTTTATCCTTGTTTTTCGTAAAATCAATGCTAAGTTCCTTAGTCTTTGACACACTGAGGTCAAGGAAGTTATGATCACAGCAGTCGATAAATGCAGGTAGGTCAGAACCATGGGCTGACTCCAAGGCCTGAAAAAGAGACAAAAGTGCAGTATCATTGGAGAATTTTACAAGGTAGCTTCCCTTTTTAGAAGACCTGCAGCTGTCCATGTACAAAATAAAAAACAAAAGAATGCAGCCCTTGGGTGAACCCATGTTTGAAACCAGGACATTGGATATAGCTGCATTCACTAAAACTGTTACTGATTCTATCTGTTTAAAAGTTTAAAAGCAGCATCAAAAGCTGATCAGGTAAATTAAAGTAAGAAGCAAGCCGTTCAATTAACATGTAGGGTTGCATCTTGTTAAAAGCTGAAGTCAACAAATAAATGTCTTGCATGAGATGAGGGTCTCTCTATGTGCTTGTATAATCTATTGAGGATGAAATGTTTTGTATCTTCCACACTCCTACCAGCTTAATAAGCACACTAAAAATGGTTTAATTTGCCAGCAACAAGGGACTAAGGAATCTCTTAGAGGCTCATGAAATTATTATTCCTATCATATGCTTTAGCAGTGTCCTATTTCAAGCTTGGTGATGCCCCAGGAGATTAAATTTCTGTAAAGACAAGGTTGAACTGTTCTTTTAATTATTTTTCAAACAGGGAAAAATGGTATGCCTGATCTGTTCAGTGTAGTGCTCTCTACATGTCCACTAGATCCAGGTCATCACAGGCCTCCTTTAAATGACATGTGATACCTACCTTTATTCCTCCATGTGTTTAGTTTTCACATTGCTATGCGGTTAGGCTGCCCTAACCATCTGTTTGGTGGTCACTGATGATTACCCATACCATATTTGCACTTTTTTCTTGAAAAAAAGAAATAATGTATAAAATTTTAACATATATTTTCCTTTACTGTTGGCAGTGTGTAATTATATAAACAGACCATCAATCAAAGATAGGGAAATCAAAGACAAGTTCTGGCTACACCTGGAAACAAATGACCTCCATTCACTTCGCTACCTAGCTTTAAAAAGGCAGGAAAAACACATACATAACTAATGGTTGGGGTCAATGTAGGGCATATGATGTGCATGACTGTTACACCACACGCAGAGGTTTGAAGTCCCGTCTGTGGTTAGGTTTAGGCAACAAAAGCACTTTGGTTAAGGTCAGGGAAAGATCAGTATCAGTCACTGTGAACTTTTCAGAATTAAAGCAGACCACAATATTTCACTGATCTTATCTAACTGCTGTGAATAGTTGAGCAAAGCTGTAGTCAGCACAAATGGATATTGTACTGCAAGATCAGATATTTTCATGGAAAAAAAATGTCACCTGTGAATATTTTATGATATAATCAGTATCAACATATTTGCGACTTGTCAAATACATAAATTAACAACATATCTTCATTATTTTGAGAGTAAATGTAATCTGCAATTACCTTTTCTATAAAATTTACTTGCTGTTTAAGTGTCAATCTAATTTAAGTTGTATGTAATTTTTGGGAGACAGGATTGGTTCTTACTGTGATCTACAAGCCTTTTAGACAGACTTTTACTTTCTCACTGAGTATACCAAGTTTTCTGAAATAAAATTGCAGTCAACAAATGTGCAGAAATTATGTGACACAATCATATCAAGATGGACCAGGATTTCAAAGGAACCTTTCTAACGTCTTGTGGAATCCAAACCTAAAAGAATGAGGCTGTTTTGAGAGCAAGGGGAGGCCCTAACCACTATGAGTATGGTGTTCCCAATGAAAAGTTTGGTGAGTGCATGTGGCCAGTATCAACATTTTTACAATGTAAAATACAAGTAAAAATGGTGACAGATAATCTATTTCCATATACTCAAAAGTAATTCACCGAGTGCCAAAAGGTTCTGTGCTTGGACCAGTTAGATTCACCTTATACATGCTTCCCTTAGGCAATATTAGTAGGACACTCCATAAACTTTGCATGGATGATACCCAATTGTATTTGTCAGTGAAGCCTGATGAAACCAATCAGTTAACTAAACTTCAAGTATGTTTTAAAGACACAAAGACCTGGATGACCAGCAACTTCCTGTTGTTAAACTCAGACAAAACTGAAGTTATTGTACTAGGCCCACAACACCTCAGAAATGCTTTATCTAATGTTATAAAACTCTAGTTTGCATTGCCCTGGCCTCCAGCACCACCATTAGGAATCTTGGAGTTCTCTTTGATCAGGATACGTTCTTCAACTCCTACATATATTAGATTTCAAGGATTGCCTTTGTCATTTACATAACACTGTATAAATCAGAAATATTCTGTCTCAGAATGATGCAGAAAAACTAGTACATAGATTTTTTCTTCAAGGATGAATTGTTGCAACACTTTATAATCAGTCTATCTGAACAAAATTTTAAAATGTTTCCAGCTGCTTCAGAATGCTGCAGTGCGAGTACTGGCATCAACTACAAAAAGAGATCATATTTCTCTTTGTGTTAGCTTTTCTGCATTGACTCCCTGTAAAATACAGAATTGAATTTAAAATCCTCATCCTCAGTTACAAAGCTCTT
Organism: Istiophorus platypterus; assembly: GCA_016859345.1. Taxonomy (NCBI): domain Eukaryota; kingdom Metazoa; phylum Chordata; class Actinopteri; order Istiophoriformes; family Istiophoridae; genus Istiophorus; species Istiophorus platypterus. Next base: position 11,801,370 of record CM029125.1, read on the forward strand.
ATATTAAAGAGTTCAAATAACCCTATTAACCCACTAAAAAACCATGCTCCAAAAATACGGGCTTACTTGTGGTTCCTAGATTCTCCAAAAGTAGAATGGAAGTCAGAGCCTCCAGTTATCAGGTTCCTCTTCTGTGGAATCTTCTTCCAGTTTGGATCCGGGAGGCAGATGCTGCAGAGTCTGGATCCATGACTGCAGAACACCTACCGCCCATATGATCCTGTTTAACACCCACTATGCACTCTCTTCTCGCTCCTGCCCCCTCCCCATTTCTCTCCCTCTCTGTCCTCCTCTCTTTCTCTTTCAACCAAGTCGGTGGATGGCTGCCCACCATGAGCTGTTCAACATTTCTACCTGTTAAAAGGGAGTTTTTCATGCTTGCTAAAGGGGGAATAGTTTGGTCTGTAATAACTGTAAAGACTACGCTGTGACTTACTCTATGTGAAAAGTGCCCTGAGATAACCTCTTATGATATGGTGCTATATAAATAAAATTGAATGGAATTTCAATTCTTGAAATACTATATCCACCTTTATGCAGCATTATTAAACATTGTTATGGTTATGTTTAGGCACTTGTAGGACTACATGGGGGTCAGAGAAGGATGATAGTCTGGTTTAGTACTGAAAAAGTTTCTTTTTGCATGATTTCTCAGATATTGATCAGATTTTCTGCATTGAAGGTCACAACCAGAATGTACAAACCAGAAAAATGAAATAGCAGCAACAACCACAAAGGAAGCACACAGCACATTGAGGGAGGACAACAACAAGATTCCTTGCTAGTGAGACTTTGAATAATGACAAATTCATGTGCCCAAGTCTGCAAGTGCCCAAAATTTGGCTGAATCCAAATGTGGACCCTCCAGACTGAGCCCTTGCGGACTTTTGTCATACCTACATTGAAGTCTTCAGTGTCATCACTTAAAGTTGGTAACAGTGCAGGACGATGAGGGGATAAATAGCCTATTCATATTCTGTATGCCTGAGATGAAACCTTTCCATCAATAACAGCTGATACAACAAAAATAAAAAATATGGTACATTTTATTAATTTCTTGATAAATTTTCATGGATAATTGATATTTTCCAAAATGTAGTCCAGTGAAGTCTGCACTGCAAGTGTGGTGAAGACTGCAGCTTTGGATTCAGCCTTTGAAATTGCATAGACTGCCGACAGCTCATGCAGCAGAAAAGTAAACTTAATGCTCATGTAAAGCAACACATATATGTCCTGATATATGCACTGTAGTCCGCCTGCCTGGTCCTATTCATCTTAGTCTGGTTTATTTATGGACTTTTTTAACCAAACAATACTAAAAAAAAAAGGGGGGGGTTCCTCTTCTTGCTATCAAGAGGTCACCATCATGTTTTTTAGTGTACATGTGTGGAGTGTACCTGTGTGCCCAAGAACAAAAATTGATATTATAAGTCTGATTTGGATTCATATTATTGTTTATATAGACTGTAATAATAATGGACCAGGCACAGAATCGTGTGATATGCCCTTGGTTATTATCCTCCCTGGTTACATGGGCGAGTGAAAGAGACAGGGAGATAGCGAGAGAGAGAGAGATGGAGCTAGAGAGCAGTAGTGGTCGAGCAGGATAGAGATTAAATAAGGAGATGGAGCAGCTTTAGCGGGAACAAAGTGAATCAGAGGAAAAAAACAATATTTTCTGATTGTTTCACAGTAGTTGTGTTACTAAAGCAGGAATAAACATGCCTACACCTCTGCACAACCCTGTAGGAAAGTGCCACATTGCTGTATTTTGTGTGAATACAACCAATGTGCACTTTTCTTCCTGTCCCATGTGGCCTCTTTGCTCTGCTACTACTTTTCAGTACAAATCAGACTAAAGACCAGTTAATTGGGGATGGCCTAGTCCATATGGGAACAAAAGCCGTGTCCCAAATTGGGAAAAAGCTGATTTTTGGGTCAGTAGTTAAGGTTAGGGTTATTGTTATGTTAAGTTTAGGGTAAGGGTGAGGGTAAGATAAGTATTTGTTATAGATAGGGTTAAGGTAAGTCCCCAGCAAATTAGAGTAAGTCTATGCAATGTACCCCAAATGTGTGCATGTGTGTATGTAGCTCAGCTCCTTGCTCTGTCAAACATACACACAGACCTGCACTTTTTTATACATCCATGAAATGGAATGAGTGCAGGTAAGAGAGACAGCGATGTAAGCTGGTCCCTTGGTTTTTATAGAGTCCCCACATTACACTCCGTGCTCTGCTATTGGCTTGGGGCTACACAACCACTGCCCAAAGGTTACAGCCCAGAAATGTACTGAACACAGCAAAATACACAGAAAATGAGGAAATATAGGCAAAGGGCATTATCTCTGCAAATAAAGACATTGCCACACACTTCTAGTTTGGTCATAAGTGATGAAGGATTGCATTGTATGAGTCATTTTTCCTTATGGATATTTATTCATTCTACAAATAGAAAGTTTTTTTTTTTTAGGAAAACCTTGTATAGTATAGCTTTAAATCCTAGTCACAGCACTGTTTCAAATCCACATTGAGAAAATAAACAAAAAAAACTGTTTTCTATTGAAATACAAATTGAGTTCTTCACAGATTAATTGTAGCTTCTTATTGCTTTTAAGTCCAACAGAGGCCCAAAAGTCTTTTGTCAGTCCAAAAAATGATTTAAAGTGAACAAAATTTTATTGTTAAAATACTAAAGTGCATTCACACTTACGGATATGAAATAATTGGCAGTACCTGGCCTGTCAGGACTCTGTAGTTCCAGCGGCATATTGTGTTGAGCATGTGATTTACATACTCTACATGCTCTGAATGGACAGTTGTTTTCAAACATTTCTGCTGCCATCAGACAAATCAACAATATAAATGATTTGTTTCCACAAGTCGCTCTTCTATTTTATGTCCTGTTAACTTTTTAAAGACTCATCGTAGTGAAATGAGACCATCCACAATCTACACGCTACAGGAAGTTAAAATGTTGCTCTGTCCACCCAATTTATGCAGTAGTGGGTCAACATTCAAAGAGCAGAAAACTGGCAATTGTAGCCTAAAAGTGTTTTTTTTAATAGATGTTTTTCAAACAGAGGGTAAAGACAGATGTACTATTTGCTTCACTGAATGGATATATCAGATAAGCTGCTTTTGTCATTTGTGTAATAATCATATTAAGATGGTTTGAAGGGGTTGGAGGTGAAGTTCACCAACTGCCTAACACCACCTGAATTGATGATGAATTAAATGTATAAAAACCCATCTAGATTTAGGTTAGCTGTCATATTATATATTATAATGTTATATCTTTTCTGAAAGCTGGTGGCAGCAGAATATAAAGACAACATTGACCAAATTTGCATTAAGTTGTTAGCTGATATTTGCATATTTATACACCCAGTAGATATGGATCAACACACTGTGTTTTTGGCCACCTAAAGGCTGTGGGTCCTGTATTTTCTCTTTTTAGTTTTAGCTCTCACCAAAAATAATCAGTGCGGCTTTATATTTAAATTAAAACTGAAAATTAGACCTAAAATAGGGGCCTGTGTTCTAACATTGGCATCAAAAATGGAACATGGTAAAATTATCAATTTCCAAATATTCTAATGCGAAACTTAAGAGAATCAGATTAAAAACCACATCAGAACAGATATGACTAAACAGCCTCCCATACACAACCAGTGCAGGATAGTACAAAAATATTATGGTACTGTAAATCCATTGATTTAACCTCATATAAACAGTATAAACAGTTATATACAGTAACACAAATACATAGCGCTTAATTTCTGATTGCTGCATATTAAAGCATATTCTATTTTAACATATCTTTAGATTTATTCTGTTTTAGTGAATCAGAGGCACATTACACAAACACAATTGTCAGTGATGCACAATTGTCAAGTTTTCTGACTTTTTGCAAATTCGTGACCAGCAACATGACATAATTATTTGAAACAGGATGACATTCAGCCCAGAGGGAAGATAAAAAAATGTATACACTTTTAAACAGACTGAGCTTGGTAAATCTCAAAATTTGATACCATTATACAGATTTTTCCCGTGAGGACAAATACAATGCTTTTTATGATATGATTAGGTTGCTCTTTGTGCTGCAAGCCACACATATTTTCAATTTATAAGTCATACCTTTGTGGTCAAATACATAAAAATACATACAGAAAATGAAAACATAAACTCATTCCAGTAAATCTAGGATTTACATTTAAAACAGGTCTGATGTACTTATTTGATTAGTTATTAGGAAGGCTGTTGTATTGTATTGAAGAAGAAATCCTTGGTCATGGATTGTATGTCTTGCATGTTCTATCGTTTAGCAGGTTCCTGCAGCCATCACAATTATAACTGGAGCAATGGAGGAAGTTAATGAAAAATATATAGTGAAAAAAAAACAACTTTCATACAGGAGACCACTGTTCCCTGTCTTTCCACTGTGAAACCAACAGTCAGTGTTGTTTCTGTAATCAATGACCATTCAACAACCTTAATCACTTTTATTTATTAGAACAGTGATGATGAAGGTCTCTGGGTTGTATTACAGTCGGAAACATGGGTTTACATCTACTTCTGGGCAAGAGTTTTATAGTCGAGGAACTATCAGTATGAGCTGCACAGTTCAATTGCACTTGCATTTTCTGTAGCATTATATACCTGCCATTTTGAGAAACCCACAACTATGTACACTTCTTTTTTTTTTTCTTTGTAGCTCTTTCTTACCACCAGTGGACCTATGACAATGGTCAGAGAGTTATTATGCATCTTTGCAGATGATGACAATATTAGACAGTGATGCATAATGAAAAAGCATCAGATATTTTTGTCTCAGTTGAGCAACTTAAATATACACCAATTAATTATACAAGACTTAGAGTCTAGAGCCAAGCTAGCTCGGAGAGGCTTTAGGCACAGCAGCAAATTGGACAAATTCTGGCATTGTGGTGTCAAATGCCCAAAATGAGGTTTGATACCTGCAATGATGATCATAATATACAGTATAATGAAACAAAGTTCAATCAGCACTGGATCAGAGTATAATCAATGACAATAAAATGGAATATATCCGCCATCTAACCCACAGTTACTGAAGGAAATATATTTGCTATATCTATGCCATGTACTATTTAACCATATAGAAAGTGTGTTAAAATGCAAAAAATACATTATTGGAAAAAAAAAAATGCAATAAGAAGGAGCCAGAATAGAATGGTGTCAATTTAGGATCAGAACAGAGTAAAATAAATCAACATGACCTGGCATGCCTGGGCAAGCCTGACGTGTTCGGAGCAAGTCTGAACATGTTTTGAGCTATTGGTGCATATTTTGAGCCACTGGTGTATATTTGGAGCTAATAGTGTAAGCTAAAGGATGGAAAATGGGCAGAGAGAATGACATCACCTTGCTGATTCAGCAGATTTAGGGCTATAAAAAGGGTATGCTTGGTATTGTGCTTCAGAGCTGCTCATTGAGGAGGTCTTGGATTTGGTGTCCACATTATAACTCTACTGCATTGAACCCTGACATCTCCTGCTGATTTTTGAGGACCTAAACAACATTTTTGAACCTTGAAGAAAGAGTCAAGGAGAATCTCGCCCTGGACAGGACCTCCTGACCACATCAAAATTAGTATTACAACATGGTCACAGTGACAATGCTATCTTGCTGATATTTAGCAGGTATAATCCTTATGATGTTCACCACTTAAAGCTTCGTGTGTTAGCATGCTAAAATTTGCTAATGAGCAATAACCACAAAATCCACATTACCAAATTATTGAATTTTATCTTATGAGGGACTTAAATATAAGTAGCAAAAAAAATAACTTAAAAAAAATTAATAATAATATATCCAATAATTACTGGGACATTTCTGTCAAAACCCTGTATATCATCCTCATGATGGCACCAAACAAAAAGCGATGGGATAAACAAAGCTCATAGAAACCATCATCTTTGAATCAGAAATGTCTTTACAAAATTTCACAGCAACATGTCCAGTAGTTGCTGAGATACTTCAGTCTGGAACTAAATAAAGAGAGACAGACTTACTGAGAGAAAGATGTTATCATGCACAGAAAAAAAAAAAAATCAAATTCTGCCAATGATAAGGTTACACTAGCCAGAAGCTAGCTAATGTCTAATGGGTTAGGGGGGGAAAAATTGCATTCAAAGACTGTACTGAAGTGAAAAGGGGAAAGAACAATTTACTCCAGAAATACAAAGTTGTTATTTTCACAAAATTTAGAAGGTCAGGGACATGGTGAACTTAGAGTCTGGATAAACATTTATTAAGTAATGGAATTGTTTGGACTACTACGACCTCCTGATGTTGTTTTCATTATTGTTGTATTGTGTAACAGTTGAGAAATATATGCAGTTCACTTTCTGTGAGTAGAGAAAAGCAGTGGATGGCCTCTGATCCCAGCAATTACCTCAGTATGAATGAAGGCCATGTGTATATGTACTGCCCACATTGCTGTTTTTGAGTGTTCCGCACATATAAAGGAGGTATTTATTAGGTGTGCATACCACACACACACACACACACACACACACACACACACACACACACACACACATTAGCAGATGTGGGCCTCAGAGTATTTAGTCTTCCTACATGACAGTCAGTATGCTAGTAAGTTTCCTGAGAGTTGTAATGAGATGGACCCGCTGGTAACAGTGAAACGCAAAGACAAATTTCACTTGTTTCAAGGACAAATTTTAGTTGTTTGTTTCACTATCTTCTCATTTGCTTGTCTGTAATTAAGAAAGCATCCAATCTTTTTCTCCTTGGACATTGAACTGTGTCCTTGGTGTTTTTTAAATTATGAAAACTTATCTTTTCTGGTAGAATACGTTACAACCCAGATATACTGGAGGAAAGAGAAGCAAAATCATAGGCAAAATAAAGATATTTTCATTGTTTAGAGGATGATCAAAAATATAAAGATAGGTACAAACACACTGGGAATATTGTCAATTTATAATTTGTACAACTACCTGGCTGGCTGGCCAAGAAGCGAAGTTAAAAAAAAACAAACTTAAATTGGCTAGCTACTAACCTAAATCCAAAGACAAGGCAGGCTACTTCGAGAAGATTGGACCAAAGCTAACAGTAATGTCACGATATATTGAGCCACCCTGGAATACACTTATACATCACTGCAGAAATGTGAAAAATCAAACCACTGAAGGTCAGAAAAAATGAGACTCTAACCTATAACAAGACAAAAATAATCATCAAGAACCACAAAGGCAGACATTTCTGATTAATTGAGACTGTACGATAGTCAACTCTAGTGGCTTTGTATAATAACTTTAGCACCCTGAAAAATTACTTGACATGAAGTAGAAATTCTTATCTTTACAGTATGATTTAAACATTCAGGTTCCTTCTGCCACTGTCTAGAGCTTCTAAACTGGAGGTTGTGCTCAATTTTTACTTTAAGGACATCTTGTGTATCAAACACTCAACCTACGTAAACTTGAAGGTGGCTGTAAAAAGTTAGTTTCATTCTTCATGGCACACTTGCTGTGGTCATCATGATGCATTAACTAATTTCGGTCTTTTGTGTTTAGTTTACTTTGGACCCAAAAGCAGAACTCAGATTAGAGGAATTCAATAGTTCAAAAAGTTTTATTAAAGATTTGGTTTGTTGATTTCTGGTAGTTTATCCAGAGTTGCCTGGAGTGGGGCAGGCAGAGGGAGAAGAAATATCAGCTTGGCTGGCAAATAAAGAAGGAGCTAGTTAAGGCAGGCAGACTAGAAGTAGCAAGGAAGATAAACCTGAGGAACTACTCAGGGCAGGTTGGGGGATCTGTGACCAACATTTCCATCTAGGGGTTCTGATCCCTAGCTATCTTGGGACAATAGCCAGACAAGACTGAAAGAAAGGGGACTGCTCAGGGTCTTCAGGAGCACAATCAGGCCGGGAGGCTGGCTGTGAAGCTGGAGTGTTGATAAAGTGCTTAAGCCAGTCAGTTCAGGCATTTTTCAACCACAGCCACTCTCAGAACAGCCCCTTTGTGCTCACTACCAGTAGTCCTTTTCTTTCATTCACCATACAAGCTAACACGGGTGCAGAAAAGCCCAAAAAACTCATCCTCAGTGGAAGAGCCTGCTGGATCCATAGTGATTGGATAGTACTGTAAAGGAGCCAGACACATGGACAAGATAGCAGGCAGTAATAAAAGTAGAGAGAAAGGGAAAATAACTCAGGTTGCAGATACACAGGAAACACAACAGGAACTTGAGCAGGACAAAAGTGGAAACATAGGATCAGAGCTGAGGAAGGAAAATGGGGAAAAAGTGTGTAGATAGGTGAAGTCTTTTGGAAAGTTCTACATTTTTGGGATATGGTTGTCAGAGTTATTTACTGTATACAAGATGCCCATCAGACAGTTCTTTACATAGAAATGCAGACATATATAAAACGTAAAAACAAGGAACTTCGAAAATTGCAAATAGAATTATCTTATTTGTGTTTGTTTTTTTCCTCTGGGATTGGCTAAGGGTCAACTGATAAGGCACACAAAGAGGGTAGGAATTTTGTTTCTGTTCCAAGTAATTATAAAATGAGGTCTGAATTTTTACATGAATTTTATGAGCCTGTGGTGTTTTTAACCCAAGTTGGTAAAAAACAGAATGAAGACAGAATGGAAAAGATGAAGAACTGCACAAGTATTATTTTTAGGAACCAATATGGTCTTTTGAAGGCCTGATAATACCCAAAATTAGATAACAATATTATATTTGTCAGTTTGTTCACCATTGATAATTCACTATTGACCATGGTGGCAATACAATAAGCATGCATCCTTATGACTCTAACACATATAGATTAAGGTGTGAACGCTCCTCCACTAACATCACAGCAGGTATTTAGTTAATGAAAAACACCTGTTTGTAACCTGTTTCCAGCCTGTGGCCAGCAGCTTAGCAGCAGCGTCTGTGATTCAGCTGTGATGAAACTCCTGTTTGAGACCTGAAGGTAGAGGGTAGGACCAGGGATATAAGATTGCCTGCAGTGATAGTGTGATAGTAATCTCTCTTTTTTGCAGCTACTTGAGGCATGAGCTGTAAATTGTTTGTGGTTGGCTGCATTTGTGAACTGTAATGAAAATGTACATTACGTCAAGATGCTTAGATTTCAAGGCAGTTCCTCTAATGGCCATTAGATGCTAACTCAAAGAAAACTCTGATCGTACTAAATTGACTGTCTTGAAAATCTAAATTATTTTTCTTTTCACCAAAGGTTTTCACTACCTAAGCAAAAATCAATAATTTGTTCCTAGACTCATTTAAAATGTTTAATGAAATTGTAGTGAATAGTAGTGAAAGTATGTAGTACTCTGTAGTGGTTGCAGACTCTACAGCTTAAAATAGGAAAATGAGAAGCAGTAAACATGTTCCTTTCTCCTGAGCATGTGATAATAATCATTGTCAGATGAGTTTGTCTGGGGAAGACACCAGGAAACACTTTCATCAACAGCCTATAGCAGAGCATTTTAGCTATGAGGTAGGAATGCCAGGTGTTTCATTATAAAAATGAAGTTTTTAGGGTATATAGTGCATTGTCCATTCTATCATTCTATACAAACTATTCGGAGCCCCCTTCATCTTCTTGAAAACAACAAAACAAAACAAAATAAAAGTATACTTTTACTGATATGACAAACCTAATTGCTGGGGTTGTAAGAATTTTGAGACATGGGGTGATGGGACAGGTAGTTTTAAGATATTGTGTTCCTATATTCATAATATAGGCATGTAATTTTCAAATATGTCTCATGTTTTTGATTTCACATGTGATGTTTGCCTGTAAAAACATACAGAAACATACAAGAAAAACAGCTTTTCTTGTATTTGATCAACAATTACATGATATCAAACATATAAAGTAAAATAAAGGGTTTTTTTTCTTTTCTCTTTTGCACTTCTGCAATATTTGATTGTGAAGAGAGACAGGAAAGGAAGGGAAGAAGGAAAGGGTAACATGCAGCACAGAGCATGGACCAAATTTGAGCCAAGCTCATTGCAGGCAGGATTCAACCTAGATGTGTTTTATGTACTCTACCAGGTGAGCTACTGGGGCACCCATATGTAAAACAGATTTTCTCAGGTAAAGAATTCACATTTATGCATGTGTGGTTTTTGACCATTCCATGTGTGAAATCTAATACTTTACACACATACCTTCAGTATTTATAATCCTGGTTATTGGCTTGTGCCTATGTCAGAAATTTTGATCACCAGAGTCAGAACATCATTAGAAAATCCTTGTTATTAATGATACCTTTGACCATTTGATTTTCCAGTGTAGGCACAACTCTAAAACAAAGTGTGGAGATAAGGCTGGCTATGCAACACTATAGACTGATTTATGTTATATTTTTGATTTATAGTTTAATTATTGACAACACAAAATTCTAATACATGTACTGATGCATGAATATGAGTCTGGAGGAGGGAGAATACCAGATGGCTTATCATGAGGCTTACTGATGTCTTTCAATAATTACAATGTTACCTGAAGCAATAAATGACTCCAATAGGAATATAAAGAATCCAAACAAATGAAAACTTTGATTAACCATTTCATTGCAATGTTCAGCAAAAGAGCTGGAAAGATATGTAAGTATTTTGTGTCATTTGGATGTAGTAACACTAGGCCTGAGAAACACGAAAGAAAAAAAAATAGGAACTGATCCATACTCCAAAATTAGACCAGGAAGAGGTAGTTAGAGCACATGTGAGCAGACCTCAACTCTCTCTGGTTTTAGATGAAATGAGACTCAATAACAGATTTCTGGCTCATTTATTGGCATCCTGTAACCACAAAGTAAAAAGGCCACATTACGGTTTGTAGGCAGGCTTTACTTATATTTATGTGTGTGTGTGTGTGTGTGTGTGTGTGTGTGTGTGTGTGTGTGTGTTTGTTTGGGTTTGTTTTTGTTTTTTTAATTTTCACTCCATGATGTTTCGGAGTACATTTGTTTCACACATGGCCTCAAGGTGCCTGTCCCCCTCAAACACACATGCATACTGTAGCCACACATGCATCCTTCTGATTACTCCAAAGACCCTGAGGCAAAATAACTCACTTTATTTTCATTCATGGGAGCCAGTGATTTATTATATTCAATTTGTAAATATTTTTATTTTAATAACGGGTCAAATAACTACGTGTGATCTGAAAGGGAGCGCCAAAAATGTAAAGTAAACGTACACTATCTAGGAAGCCAACAATTAACTGAAGAAAAAGTCCTTGTTGGTGGAGACAAGGTGGCCAAAAACTCAAAACTCAGCTGTAGTTTGTTATTGCCCATATTTGTGTAAAAGCTACAAACTAAACTTTGATATAAATCAAATTCAATTCAATTCAATTCATTATCATGACCATATTAAGTTGTTATTGTGAATGCACTAGTCAGAGTCATAAAAAATATACAAATGAACTATATCTGTTCAGTTTCATTAGGAGATAGGCAGTGAGAACAGTTGTGCTAGATATATGTTACTGAAAAAAAGCAGACCAATGAATCTTTAAACAGGCTTTCCACCTCCATTTTGGTCTCCACAAACTTCTTAGGGAATATAATGTATGTCTATTTAACAGCTAAATGCTATACTTACTTAACTACCTAGTTGTTATCTATGTCTGCTGTTTAAAACTTGGGAGGTACTGCACAATGGTTTATCAGAGCTCTTTCACTGAAAACAGCTGATGAAAGAACTGAGATTGAACTAAACAGTAAATGTTCAACTGTAAAACCAGAGCAGTGAGCTGAAAGATACTAAAAAGCTTCCCAGAGCTGCAGTGTCGAGTCATAATTCCCTGTGGGTTTGTTTGTGATCCCTTCCCACAGTTATTCAATTTATTGTTCATAAGAAAATATTGAATGACAGACTCCCCTAAACCCGTAAACTTGCCCCCAACTTCAGTGTAAGCCATTGTGGAATATAAAGCTCTCACTCAAGGATTTCCCTATTTTTCTGTGGTTGTCAGAACCATTGGTCCTCATAGTCATAGAAATTAGACAAGAGAGCTGGCGTTTTCAGCTCGACCTTTCCTGTTATTTTCCTTAATATTACTTGCAGTGGCATTGTGAGTCAGGGCTTCCCTCAGCCATGTCAAACCCAGCGTCTGCAAACAAAGCAGACAGATCAATAGTAAAGGGGGATTTGCTGGGTAACAATAGTAAACCATATGTTCCTGTTTCCATCCATCATGGCGAACACTGAAATGTCTGTCTGTTGAATGACAGATTCAGCTCTTTTTCTGCCTCTCTCTCTTTCTGATGCACATACACTTTTCAATGCAGTGCACCCCAATGTATGTGTGTGTGTGTGTGTGTGTGTGTGTGTGTGTGTGTGTGTGTGTGTGTGTGTGTGTGTGTGTGTGCACGTCACGTCAGTCATGGAGCTAGTATGAACACATACTGTACATGAGCAGCTAGTGTGAACTTGAAAGATATTGTTTGCTTTAGGAAATCTAAGATTTCCACTCACACCTTCACTGTAACCAAGGCCTCAGTCTATGTGTTTGTGTATTTCCTCACATACTGAGAGGTGGTGAAAAGCCATGCTGCCCAAGGGACCTACATAAAAACATAGCGCTCATAATGTCAGCATTCACACACACAACTGTACTTTTAATAACCTTGAGTTACCGCATTGAGGGAAATAGCAACAAAACGCATCACAACAAATCACATGGACTATATCTTGCTGAGAAGGTAGAGCATAAGTCTTCTTTCATTCTAACTGAATAAGGCCTTCACTAAACATATGGAGATGAAAGTCTTGTGTCTTTTAATCCATTACAAAATGTACTAATAAATAGTTTTTAGTTGATAAACATGTATGACGGGGGGGGGTCATTATTTATTTATCCATTTTACAATCAATGTTTCTGGAAGGAAAGTCCATCCGTGAACTTGATGGCCTGTCAAAAAATAATAGTCCTTGTCATCTGTGACATCACTTAACAATTTCTGATGGGTTATTCTGAAGTCTGGAATATAGTTTACTGAATCCTCAAAATACAAATATGAGCTTGATAGGCCATGACCTCTGCCAATCATCTGAAAATACCCAAAAATGTCATTCTCTTTAACCCTTAATATCTTGTTAAAGAATCATCACCAAGACACACATTGAAGTGAAATTAGCTAATAAGAACTTATTTAATTGTATCACCTGACAAGTAGAGTAAATAACCAATACATACTTCATACTCTTACATAGTACATACTCAAATTCTGCTAGAATTCAAATTGCATAATTTAGAAATGTAACAGAGGCATTAGGAGCAAAAATTTTAGGAGGCATGGCCTGTTTACTACTAAACTGTTTCACTGTTTAGTTTGGGATGCAGAGTGGTAAACCCATGTGTTGAGTTTACTGCCACTGTAAAGGAAAAGATCACATTCATATACAACATTGTCGGGCTGTCAGTCTGCCCAAATCTGCCTAGCTAATGCTGCCGCAACAATAAACTGAGAGAGGCACAAACTGGGGCTACACATAGCCAGTGTTCTGGAGACAATTCAGCTAAACCAAACAGACAAGCTACTTTTAGCAGACAAAAAAACGGTTTCAAATAGAAAACGCATATCATATGTGAAAAAAATCTATGTGATGTGTACAGCACAAAAATGTGGTGTAGATGTCCTTTTTAAACATTTGTTTAAAAGTCAACAATGTGTTATGGTCTGATATTTCATGTGCTGAAATTAAACATTTTTTCTCAATGATACGTGAGAGACTTTACAGAAACTAGGGGGCCAGAATTATATTTTAGTTTGCAACTAATCTCTATTATAGAAACAGATGCTTGAAACACTTTCAGACTGTCTTCAGATTTTAGCTTCAGTTCTTTCTGCTCTGTTATCACTTTCTGTCCCACTTGGCAAACTTAACACAAGCTTGTGTGATATTCTGTGGTTTGTATCTAACAGAATCTAACTTAAGTAGCTGGTATTTATGTTTTCAGTTGCATCTCAAGTCGCATTCTAAGTACTATATATTATTACCCTTGATTTTGCATAGTTTAACTTTTTAGACCCACATTAATGACTGAGAAGACTTTGTGACAGGAGTATGATAAATATATTGTTATGAAATCATTTCACTTAAATGTCACATATGAGGTATCCCTCTGAAAATTTTTTCTATTCTAGCAGTGTAGATCATAATTCAGCTATAGATACTTCCAACAGTAAACTGGTTTCAGCCATTAAACCTGACTGAATGTTGGTCACACAAGTTTTCGTGTGTGTATGTGTGTTGTATGTTGCGTGTATTAGATCCTTCTACCATCTACCTCATTCTAACATTCTCCTTCATGTGAGGGATTCCACAACCACAGCAGTATGTCAGTGTGGTTTGTAGATCAATGAACAGAGGAGACATGGCATACTGAAACTGTTAATGGATTTTATTGTTGTGTGATGCTTATAAGTGGGTTTAGGGACACATCGCTTTTGCTCTTGAGTTTGAACTTGTGGTCCCTTTTTCATTTATACCTTTGCTCTACACTGAAGATAGTCTACTGATTAAGTGATTTTCTGAATATGCTCTAGCTCAAATGATGTGGCTTGGTGAAGTCTTGTACAGATACGACACATATATATATTTGTGTGTAAATTAACTTATCTTACAAAACCTGACAGAGTAACTTAACAACTTTAGACAATAAACAAACTAGCACTACTGAGCATCAGTTTGCAAAAAGTTCCATGGTTGCAGTCCAAATGTTAATTTCAAAATGAGTGGTGAATATGGTCACATACTTTATAAAATGCAATATGAATGCATTTCAGTTTGTGATAGTTTGAGACTGTTTGCCATTCACTTCTCCACTGTTAAATAAAGGCCATCATCAGTTTGATATTAGTGAAGCCCCTTAATGCATTTCAATTGGATCCCTGTGTTGGCACAGCAGGGCTCTTAAGGAAAACTGTTGTCCAGCAAGAGGACAAATTTATTGGGACCCTTTTGATGATTTAAATTAAGTAATGAATGGTGTTTTTTTCTGCATAAAAAAGGGCTGATTGTTTCTAATTTCTTTTTCAAAATGGTGAGGACAAGAAAGCTGTTTAAGAGCATTAGAACAGCTTATATCAAAAAACCTAACTATTCCAAAAGCCACAAGGCAATCGCTAAAGATCTTGAAATCCCTTTTCCAACAGTTTTTAATGTTATCAAGAAGTTTTACAGTCATTTAACTGTTGAGATGCTTCAAGGAAGTGGTGCTGAGAAGAAACTCAGCGAGAGAAGTCTTCAAAGTTTGATGCAGATCATTGAAATAACACCATGCAAGACATCTAAAAAACTTCAGACTGACTTGGACCAATAGAAATGGATGAGTGGCAGAAACTACCATTAGTCAGGTGCAAGAAGCATCTAGATGGCTACAAGAAACCTCAAGAGGCTGTCATTGTTGCCAGAGGTTCTGCAGTTAAATAATAGTGAAGGCTGCCAATAATTGTGTCTGGGGTACATTTTGTATTTGTATTATGTCACAGTTATGCAAGTTTTCTTTTCTTTTTATTTTCTTTTTCTCTGTAACCTTTGACATTTCATCAAATTTTCTGATGGTTAATTTTCATTTATTTTAAAAGATAATGTGAATTTTTCCACTTAAAATTCATGGGTACCACTAATTTCAGCCAGGACTGTATCATGTGAAACATAAATACTTTTTCCACCCAGTTATGGTGACTGGGTCCATTTGACATTTTAATATCAGGCCCATTTTGGGTCTAGACTTTATATGAGTTTGATTCAGACCCATACACAGTACACATACACACACCCAGGCAGACAGTTGAAAAACTGTGTAATGACTGAAATTAAATAACATCTGCCTAGTGGAGACAGCAACAGACCTAATGGAAAACAACAACACTGAATTCATCATGGTGTCTAGCTACATCTGACAAGACAATGGGGCTTTGTGCTCAAGCTGGGAGCTAGTTGGACAGTCAGTGACGGATAGAGCTTCTGGCCTTAGGGTTTTTACTCTGGGTCTGACAGCAAACAAGAGACACTCTCTTCAACAGACACTTCATTCTCCAGACTACTGGTTAGATAGCTGCTGGTGCTCATTATTGTTACTAGTGATTTTCAAATCACTGAGAAATTGAAAATATTGAAATATAAATACTGTGCTCCACTTTATATATAACGTACCAACCGAAGGACTACACACCACTGCAAGGAAATTAATATAAATCTACAAAGCAAAAACTTTATCTGGTTAGGATGGAATGGTGGAAGTGGTGATAAAGCACCAATAGAGGGGAACTCTTGTTCAAAATAATTCTGAAACTCTTTCCAAACCTCCAAAAATGTTGTGGTAGATCAACAAGAAAGGTGCCGCAAGCTTAGATGAGCCATGTCCTCCACTGAACCTTAAAGCAATGGTGGACTGATAGCTTTTCATTTAAAAAAAGATTCAACTGGCTTGACATTAAGAGAAGGCCATAGACTGCGTAAAGTGTAGTCATCGCTGGGTCCACATCCAGATACAACTATCAAGATCAAGACTCTCCATATAGAACCAGAAAGTAGATACAAGTGCGAGTGGGGCTTTGTGACATCAAGAGCCTAAAGGTTTTCATCATTTAATCATGTATACCTGGGGTTATCTCGTGTAGGAGGATTAAAAAGATTGATAAAAAAAAAAGTCAGTCTGCCATGACAAAAAAGGCATCAGTGTTTTTACCTAATCCAAATAACAACAATTGGAAATGGGTTGATGGATTTTTTTAACCCGAAAAAAAACATTAAGATGTGTGTTCTTCTCTAAGCTCTGAGTAGTGTCTGCAGGTTTTCTGTATACAGCACTAACAATAAGGTAGGGCAACCTGTAAGTAGACCAAGACATAAAGCCCGGGGGAAAAAAGACCGAAAGGCACTCACTACTGCTCTTTAATTTCATTGCTCTGACCACACAGTTATAGCTGAGATGAACTTATCAACTTTTTAATTCAACTCATCCCAACTCTCATCTAGACTATGGTGGGTAGACAGTCAGAGGGGATTATTCAAAGGTTTTAGTGAGTAAAATTGCTGGTTTTGGAACATATCAGCACCTGTGAGATGGAGCCCTCCAATTCTGACCTCAGGAGAGGGGGTAGAGATGGTTTCAGATGTTTTTGACAAGGTGAGCCACAATTATTCAGTTACTTCACTATCCCAATTTATGAAAAAGGGATAGGTCTTGGGCAAAGGTTGCCATGTTTAAAAATAAATCCATTATGGCAGTAGGAACCACAAAGCTGAAAATAGTTGCGTCCCTCCACAGAGACCTCATCTATACCTGATAATTCATGTTTTTCGACTGGACCACAACTGCAGGGCAAGCCCTATAAACCTGAATATCTGTTGCTGACTGACTGACAGACTGACTGATGAAGCTACACCGTTGACTGATTGTTGGAGTTTAACCACTGGCCATTGCTTTTTCAAAATTTATTGGTGTAAAGAGTTTCTATTATGTCAGCGGGGGGGGGGGGGGGCATTGACAGGCAGTTTTGCAATGTAGCACCCTTGATGCTAGATTTACCAACTTTTCAGACCCCTTTATTGATTTGTTTTTTTTTAGCACCTACCAATAAATATAGTGACATTTTGGTACATGGCAGCTGACATAGATGTGAACGAGCTTCTAACTTTATCTTTGATCATTTTACAAGTAAATATAGAAAAATAACAACGCAGCCATTGTCTTTAACTTGTCTGCATGGTGATTTTATCAAACAATATCATGGTTACACAATCAGGGTTTTAGCAGTGCAGAGCAACAGCTTGAAAATGGCTTGGAAGTGACTGCTGGTTAATATAGTCTTAGTGGGCCATATTTCATTCATACTTGCTCTGTTGTTTGACAACAGAAACAGCAAAACATGTAAATGAGAACAGCTTCCTATATTAAAATACTGCACGTGTGAGCACTGTGGGATCTATAGGTCTGTAAACAAAGGGATAAAGTGCTGACACTGGGCAGAATGCAAATACGATTCAATTAGGTCATGAATTCACTAATTAGCATGTGTCATTGGTTGACATTTGGCAACTTGTCAAGCAGGTTTGAGCTACTTTCAATTGTTAACAGCAGCACTAGAACAGTTTTCAACACTGTCCTCAATATTTTATATTTGACCATTCATGGTAAAGCCACATACTAGGTTTGGACCTAGTGTTGTTTTCAAGTTTATTTATCTTCCAACTTACAAATTTATTAGCATGTGAATGCAGTCAAAACTTCTCTGACTCAGCAGCAGTACTTTAGTTTAAGTCATCAAGTGTAGACACGAACAAGGGACTGTATATGTTGAAATGACAAGGAATATTTTATTCACTACACTTGACAGCCATGTAATATGTCTTAACAGTTACCTGAATTCAGAATTGAAGCAATATAAAGTTACTCTACTGAGTATACTCAACAAAAAAATTACACCCATTTACTAATAGAGAAAAAAAAAAAAAAACATTAACATATTTATGCTGAAAAAGAATGGGTATATACAAAGCCTGATGACTTGTATTAGATATAATCAACAATTTAGTTATAATCAATTATGATTTGAGGAAGCCTAAATTAATTTATTAAAATTAATCAGACAAGTTGATATCAGTGGTAGCACACATTAAAGCTATTTAAAGGTTCCCTGTCCTGTTTTCTTGTAAACAAGCAAAAATTACATTTAAATTCATTGCTACTCACCAAAACACATTGTGTGAATCCATGTATGTTTTAAGGTAATAATACAATGTAGTACACAGAGTGCATGCCATATGTTTTGAACTCAAAACACTGTCTATCCCAGAGGACCTAGATACATTGGTATGAATACATTAATTATTCTCCTCCTCTCTCCTGCCAGTTGGTCCTCTCTCTGTGGCCCCTCACTATTCATGCCTATTGCCAACATAATGTCGTCACATGGGGCCAAAATGCTGACTGCAGCCCCTAAAATCCTCCCTGCTCTCAACCTTTGACCCATTACAAAGGAGGATGTCTCCCTTAACAGAGATTTCATTGGTTTTTGACAGTTGTGTTGCACAAAAAGCCTTCTTGCCCCATTGACACAGGAATTAAAGGGGACAATGAGGGAACAGACTGGGACAACACTTCCTGCCATCTGCTTTTTTATTATTCTGATAATTTCTCTTTGGGCTTTTAAAAAGAATTCCACTAAAATGATTTCTTAGATTTTTTTTTTAAGGTAAATGACTGTATTACTGTAGTATCAGCAGTAAAATACAGTAAAAGTGTTAAAAAGTAGGATCCTGGGAAAATTGTCATGGGCTTGTTCCTACATATCTTATTTTGGGTTATTACTGTCATATATTACACCAAATATGCCTTGACCTTACTGTATTTTTCACGCCAAATGGCCATGCACAACTTGCTGACACATGAACTGCTATGAAGACAAACAGCAAACATCACTCTTCAAAACAGATGAAACAGATTTCACATTGATTTTTTGGAGGAATTTAACAGTGTGGATCTGGAGAATATCAAAAAATATATGGTATTTACTAGTATTATGTTGCATTGTTTTGCTAATGCAAGAAGGCTGCGGGATGTTTCAAAAAACATAGATAGCAGACTGAATCAGGATTTTTCTGATATCCTGGATGAATTTGGCTGTGACTTGGTATCACGAAAGTAGTGGTGCATAAGTTACCATTGAGATTTATTCTGTGAAGCTAGCCTGGTCTGGATGAAGTTAGCAGCCAGGCGTGATTAATCTATTTGTGTTTAGGCCAAAGCCCATTGGTGGCATCTGAGCCATGTCAAAAGACATCAGATTTCTTTTTAAGTGGGCAATGCCCATTGGCAGCGCTTAGAACAGGGAGCGTTAGTTCCATGGAAAGGTCTTGGTTTTCAATTAAATCCACGTTTTTACTGTCTTCACCAATTTCAGCCAACTTTTAAGGCACTATGGGTTAAAAACATGACTCTTCTTTCCTCTGCAACCTTTGCCACCAGTAAAACAAAACTAACTAACACAATGCAACTTATGTAGCATGCAGTTAACTGATAAGAATGATGACTTAATGGCATATTAATCTATAGCTAGCATTGTCAATTAACCTATAAGAGCTCACGGTGACACAGGTTTCAAAAACCCAAATGGTTGTGAATAAGTGGGCCATTTAAATTTTTTCAATATTCCCTGCAATTTTCTTTTAAGGAAACAAGAGACTGGGCTGTTCTGGTTTAAATTTACACTGAAAAGCTGTAATTCTGTCATTGACATTTTTAAACTATCACAGAATATTGTATTAATTTCACCGTTTTGATGGTAGCAACATCTTTTGATGGAGGTTTACAAGGAAGTGAATCATATTATTTGCAAGAAAGGAAACATGCTATTATAAAATTATGTTTGTCAATTATTTATGGTTTATAAGGTTTCTCAAAGTTCATTCATTGCGAAAAAAAACAACACAATTTGCTTTCTATTATCTATTAAAGGTTTTGTGAATAATTTTACTGACATCTAAGATTGGCATTTACTGTGGTCTTAACTTTGAAAAGTGTCACCACAACTGTGACTAAGGAGATAGAGCAGTTAGTAGGTCATCTGCTAACCTGAAGTTTGGTGGTTTGATGCCCCAGCTCCTCTAGTCCATTTTCTGAAGTGTCCTTGGGATACTAAACCTCAAATTGCCCCTGATGTATAACTGATGTGTGAGTGCGTGCGTGATTTTTAATACAGCTGTATTCCTAGGTTTTGATTAATATGTTGTTTTCGAAAAGGTTTGCCCTAATTAAGACCTCATTATGTGGTAGTACTCATTATTATAACCACTATACATGTACATAATTACACACAGATGCATTATATCATGAAATATTAGACATCTAATTTGAAAATGATTTAAATATGTGTTTACAAGTGTTTTAAATTTGGTATGTATTTGGAGTAGGATGTCAGAGAAACATCAGATTTACATTTACAATTGCATACAGTACATATGGAGGGAAGGTTGATATATCAACAAACCTTCTACATAGGCACCACCAGCAGTGATCATTGAATATATTTCAAGCTGCAAAATTTTCATGTAATGTCACAGAGTTACAGTTTTTACAGTAGCTGTATGTGTGTGGTAATTATGAAATAGCCTCTGTAGTCTAAAGTTGATTCACTAGAAAACCTCAGGGCAAGTACAACAGAGCAATAACTCCAACTGATGAACCATAATAAAATGAACAAAAAGCTGTTTGTATGTATAAAAGTGTCAGAGTGCAGAATTATTCATACTGACAGAGTGCTTTGTATTCTCCTGTTTACATGGATTTCCTCTGGGTTTTCCTGTTTCCAAATATTCAGGCTATGTAAATTAGAAACTTCAAATTGCCTCTAGGTGTGAGTGTCTTTGTGTATCTGTGTGCTAGCTCAGAGGACTAGGAACCTGTGCAGGGTGTTTTTCTGAGAATGTCTTACAGTGCATACTGGGTCTGTGAACAGGAATAAGCTGGTATGAAAAGTGAATAAATAACTGGTTAATTTGTATGGAAACACTGATCCTTAGTTCATTTTCTGCCTGGTATCTCCCTCTGAGTCAGACTGTCCAAGGTTTATTCCACAAAAAAGTCAAAGTGGTACAAGGACTAAGGCCTTTATAAGTAGAGTTTAGATTTGCCTGTTACACACTATGATTTTTCAAACATGTTTTCTAAAAAAAATAGTTTATATACTAATAAGTGATTTTGCCTAGTGCCTTTTGGAAAAGATGTCCCTGCATGGATGGACAAAGCGCCAATTTTTTTGTATGACATTAAGACTGGGGAGAAGTATTGCAAGACGCCACTTTCTGTGTCATAATTTTTAGGTCTAACAAAGACATTTTGGTTGACGTTACAGAGAAATCGTGGCTTTGGTTGAATAATGCTTTTTTCTGAGCGCTTTTACTTATCAAACCAAATGCTCTCTCCTGTCACAAACGTACTTTGTAGGAAAACAATTACGTTTCCAGCCAATATTTCCAGGTGTTTAGTAGGAACATATTAAAAGTTTGCAGATGAATTCATTAAAAACATTTCCAGAAACTGAATCTGGACCACATTATATTCATGTTAAAAGATACAGTATTTTCTGTTACAATTACTAGTCAGTTACATTTTAAGTCAGCTTATTAAGCAATTAAACCCTTATGTCAGTGTATTCTCAGGGCAGTTTCAAAAACACTAATCTTATGTGTAAATGTATTTTTTTGTGTATGATACACGCACAGGCACACAAATACACACATATATATAAATGTGTAGGTGTGCCTGTGTGTGTGTGTGTGCGTGTATGTGTGTGTGTGTGTGTGTTTGTGAGAGGGTGTGTTTCAGTGAGATATGGTTTTTCAGGAGAGACCAGACAAATTAAATAACTAAGCAGTTAACTGAGTGAATAAAATCATTTTTATTGTTTGGCCAGTTTTTCTGGGGGCGGGGGGGGGGGGGGACTCAGTACTTCTAAAATACTGACCATATAATGAGAATTAATTCTGGTAAATATAAAGTCAGATATACTTTTTGCAGTGAGAAAAATGTACAACCCTATATTCCTATGGAAGCAACCTACTGCATGTATGAATGACTTTAAACCCCAAATCCTATATTCATGGAATATACTTGAATATGATAAAATGTATAAGGCCTGTATTATGTATCAGACAGATTTATTTTATTCTTATAGCGTAGCGGGGTCCACTTACAGCATTACACCTTACTCACAACCGTTGCCCCATAATGTCAAAATCACCACAGCGATTAAAATTATTTTTTCACTTTTCAACACGCGTTGGACCCAAACCGAGTTGAGTGTTCGGACTTTTAAAAATCTTCCTTTGTCACCGTTAACCGGGCCTGTTCCCCCTTCTGCGCATGTCCTCCACGGTCCACGCAAAAAACCGGGGTCTGTGGAGAGAGTGAGAGACGTGAGAGAGACGGAGACAGGGAGACAGGGAGACAGGGGTTAACGGGGATCCATGGAGCGTACTACAGCCCTCATTTTCTCAATGTCTTCTCGTCCACGATGCACTTTAGAATTTCAATAAGATGCGTGTGTGTTTCCAGATAACAAGTTTCCTCTTCGCCTTGAACTTTTACTGCAAGCCGCTCCGAGCTCAGGGTAAGTCCGTGTCTGTGATTTCATCTCCACAGCTGTAAAGTCTCATGTCCACACTTCTGTCTTTGTCTGCTTTCATACATTGGTTAACTTGGTGAAAAAATAAATAGTGTAACTCAAGCATGAGGGCATCTGTACTTTTGTTCGGGGCAGGTCGGGGACTAACTTGTTGATTCAGTGACAGCTGGCATCCTGTTGGGCCGAAAGATTTCTCTCTCTCTCTCTGCGTCGGGAATGTCACGCCAAACTCCATTCACAATTGTTATACGGTGCGACATTACCTTGTTTATTAGTGAACTCGGACGCGCCGCAGAGAAGTTATCGAGGCGAATTCAGAATAATTAAAGTCCTGTGGTAAATTCGGGCTGGGGAATGGCCAAAACCCGGCGCTATTTTCAATATAACCTACACGTATTAACTATTTAAGAGCGCTAGCTACCGCCTACCACGGAGCGTCTAGGTGAGAGTTGACTGTGGGAATAACGAAAAACGATCGGAAAAGTTAAACTTTTATCACATCGGCTGCACAGCAAATTGAACTGTGTTTCTTTGACGTTCGTGAAAAAGGTTTTTGGTGGTTGTTTTCTGGCGTCTGACTGCCGAAAAGCAAAGCGGAGATATATGGAGTTCATTGTTGGGATGAACGTTAGCATGATGCTCGGTCCTTCCCGAGGAACGTAATGTAAGGGGGGGGGTGTTAGCATCCTGTGTAACGTTTTCTGGGAACAAGAAAATCCTCTGGACGAGCCTCTGAACTTTTAGATACAACCGTCGCGTAGTTGCTTTAACTTTATTTTGGATTTTTGTTTTTTTTTTCTTGCAATATCTGTGCGAGGCGGCGCTAAAGACTGTTTTGAATGTGGATTTCGGTCGTCCCTCGTCTGAGATTGGTGAGAAATAGCGTGGGATAGGAAGGAAAGAGACCTGACGGGTTGTCGGAACGATGGACCGTTACCGCGACGCCAGACGTCGTGGAGAAATCGGCGTTTTTGACGCCTCCGTGGCTATTGGCTAGTGTGTATCGCTTCGATTAATAATTCTTTAAAAATTTCAAGAATCGGTAGGAACCATTCTTCAATTCGGAACACATCCCGTACCTTCAAAATACACGTACTTCCATAAAATACCTCATGTTTTAACTGGTTCGCGAGTTATTCCGTTATCAAAATACGCCTTAGTATGCAGCGGTCATTGAAACCACTTATTGATCAGTGGATTGTTTCTGTTCCACGTTTGTAGCTTGTGACTTAGTCCTGAAATCGTGTTTGATCAGCTTTTCACAGGTGAAAGAGAAAGGAAGCCGAGGAATAAAACCGCCTTCTTATTTAATGAAGTCTGGTGAAAGAAAGAAAGCACAGCATGTAAGCAAAATGTGTCTGATTAATTAGTATAATAGCTTTATATTAGGGTGCTAATTAATTCACTGGGACTTTTAGAGCAATAAGACAAACAGAGTTGTGTGTTGTTGTAGAACAGCTGTCCTTGAATTTGCTTTCACTTGCTAATGGGCTGAGTCAACTTGTTGCCACATTTTTAAGCCATTTGGCAAGGCATCTTCTCAACAGACCTCCAGCCGGTATCACACTTTAATATTATTTTAGCCAATGCGTATCCTAGCTCCCCTTAGCGAGTGTTTTTTTTCTGAAGGGGCTCCATGGGCAGGGTTTTAAAGTGGTCCCACATTCTCATGGGCAGGTCTTTGATGTTTAGTCCACATGGGTACAGGATGTGGATTTGCTCTAGCTAAATATCACTGTGCACAGTCCTTTTTTTCTTCTTTGGCACATCTGCAAGGAACATGAAAGATCCTCATTCTTAGATCCTCATTTGGGTTGCACATTTTCTTCCAATGGCCTGTGACAGTAATAATTTTTAGAAAATCTAAAAAAGTGTTATCGATGTGGTAAATGTCACCTCATGGAAAAGTGATCAGCTGGTTTTGCCCCTAGGTAGTTATGACTTCTTCTCCATCTTCCTCCCTCTACCTACTCTGTATAGTAATTCTTTACATTTTTTTCCACCCTAACTAGTTTTGCGAAACTTCTCTCCTTTATTTCCCTCATGGTGTGATTTGGTCATGGAGCTAGCCGTGAGAGAATGCATCTGGAACCAATTTGACTCCTCAAAGCAGAGGGGGAAGAGGAGGGGGAGGAGGGAAGTGAATGGCAGCCCTTTCCTTTCTTTCCTTCTTTCTTTCACTGTGAGTAGGCATGGGTTGTAGTCCCGCAAAAGTAATTATAGTTTTGTGAAGACAAAATTAAAGTGCAGCAGAGTTGAAGTTCTTGGCCATTCCTTGGTATAGAAATTGTTGAATTGACCATGTAATATAATGTTTTTCTAACCAGCAATCCATTGCTAGTGTTTTGTCAAGTTTAAATATAAAGTATACCCATTGAAATAATAAAAGGAAACACCTTGTGCTCGAGAGTGTACCATTTACACACACACACACACACACACACACACACACACACACACACACACACGTCAGGATAGATGAGAAAGAAAGTAATAAATATTCCTCAACAAAATTAAGCCCTAAACTATGATATTGCAGCTATTTAAAAAAATAGGCTGTAATTCACTTTATAGTCTCAAAAAGAGTCTTTAATTGTTTCAGAGCAGATTTGCTTTGACTAAGACCATTTCCCTGGCTTTGTTCCCTGGAGACGCTGAGTTCAAAGCACTTTGCTATCGAAGGCAGCATCAAGCAGTCTTGTTATAGTTGAGTTTTACATGATAGTAAACAGCACAGATATTTGCAGAGCAACAGGGAAGCTCCTAGAGTGCAGGTCTAACTGTAGATACACTGTATAAGTCACAGTACATCATATCAAGGTGGGGTTATCATTAAGCACCAACAGCTACAGTTAATAGTGCAACATTAAAATCTACATGTACCTGCCATTATACTTTTAACTCTTTCAATTAACTAACCACTGATCCTTTCACAAAATACTTTGATTTTTGACCATACAAATTGTGTTTTGGTTCCGTGCATCGTAAAGCAAATAAACATACTGAAGCTGAAGTAGATTTTCCTATTGCAAATAAAATCTAATATTAAAACCATATATGTACGTATGAACAGTGGATAGAAGTAGTATTGAAAAAATCACCACTTTTCTCAGTAAATATATTTCTAAAGCTGCTATAAATTTTCAACAGATGTAACAACCTAAGTTATTCATACATACAAAGAAACCAAAACAAATAAGTTCAGAAATTAAGTTATGTGTAATAAAATGGAATGACAGGGAAAAAGTACTGAACATGCTTACTGAAATTCATTTAATACTTCGTACAAAAGCCTTTGTTGGTAATGACAGCTTAAGGATGCCTCCTGCATGGAGAAACTAGTTGCATGCATTGGTCTGATTTTGGCCCATTCCTCCACACAGTCTTCAAATCTTGAAGGTTCCTTGGGCCTCTTCTATGAACTCTGATCTTTAGTTCTTTCCATAGATTTTCAGTAGGATTCAACCCAGGGGATTGGCTGGGCCATTGTAGCGGCTTTATTTTCTTTCTCTGAAACCAGTTGAGTTTCCTTGGCTGTGTGTTTGGGATCATTGTCTTGCTGAAATGTCCACCCTCGTGTCATCTTCAGCATCCGGATAGATTGTCTTGGTACATTTTTCCCCATTCATCCTTCCTTCAATTATATTAAGTATGCCAGTACCATATGCTGAAGAACAGGCCAGCACCATGATGTTCCCACCTCCAAACCTCACTGTTGGTATGGTGTTTTTGGGGTGATGTGCAATGCCATTTGTCCTCCAAACATGTTGTGTGTTATGGCATCCAAAGAGTTCAGTTTTGGTCTCATCTGACCAGACTATATTCTCCCAGTATTTCACAGGCTTGTCCAAATGTTGCGAAGCAAACTTTAAACAGGCTTCAACATGCTTTTTTTTTTTTTTTTTTTTTTTTTCTAGCAATGGAGTCTTGCGTGGTGAGCATGCATACAAACCATGGTGGTTGAGTGCATTACTTATTTTCTTTGAAACATTTGTACCTGCTAATTCCAGGTCTTTCTGAAGCCCTCCACAAGTGGTCCTTGGCTCTTGGACAAGTCTTCTGATAATTCTTTTCACTCCTTTGTCAGAAATCTTGTGAGGAGCACCTGGTTGTGGCCGGTTTATGGTGAAATTATGTTTTTTCCACTTCTGGATTATGGTCCCAACAGTGCTCACTGGGACATTCAAAAGTTCAGAAATCCTTCTGTAACCAAGGCTATCGGTATGTTTTGCAACAATAAGGTTGTGAAAGTCTTGCGAGAGCTCTTGCTTTTACCCATCATAAGATGTTTCTTGTGTGACATCTTGGTAATGAGACACCTTTTTATAGGCCAATCAGTTGGGACAGAACCAGCTGATATTAATTTGCACTGACAAGGAGCAGGATTGCTTTCTAATTACTGATAGACTTCAGCTGGTGTCTTGGCTTTCCATGCATTTTTGCACCTCCCTTTCTTCATGTGTTCAATACATTTCCCCTGTGTCATTTCACATTATTACACATAATTTTTGGACATCTGTGGTTTGATTTCTTGGCAAGTGCGGATTGCATGGGTTGTTGCTGACATTTGGTGAAAATTTCATTACAATAGCCCCATTAGAAATATATTTACTGAGAAAAATGTTGATGTGTTCAGTTTTACCCACTTTATGCATGAATAAATAAATAAATAAATAAATAAACATTTATAGTATTTAATCATAACTTGGTTTTGTCCATATCCTCAAAACTTACCATTGCTCTCAAGTCAAAATTTGCTAGCTATTATCACTTCTGTCTAACATCAAAAGCCCTTCAAGCCAGGTTTTCAAGCCTGAAAACGTTTAGGGCTTATGTCCGCTGAACTTACTAAAACCATTAATATTAAATAAACTATATATATATATATATATATATATATATATATATATATATATATTTATATATGTTTTTTTTTTTTTTTTTTTTTTTCCAAAAACCTGCCATACTTACCTGGACAAATAAAGAGAGGCACAAGATTATACTAATGACAAGGGCTCTCTTCCAATGTTGTATTTTGATTTTTGATCTATTAGCACATTTACAATTGTCAATAGTATGTATACATAACTTGGTTTGGTCAATATGCACAAAACTTACCATTGCTCTGAAGTTATATTACAATTTTCTAGCTGTTACCTCTTCTGTCAAACCAGGATATTTAGCCTGCAAACGTCAAGTTGTTGAATATTCTCTCAAATGGCCCTGTAGCTATTCATGCCTTAGAAATCAATAAAGGACTATTCCAGGATAATTACATTTTCTTCTCTCCTCTGGTGCTCTCAGAATTTTATGCTATTTATGGTATTTGGTATGTTTGTCCCAGCATATATTTTTTCACAATTAAAAATTCTGAAAAAAATGCTGTCCCACAAGTTCTTTTAGTAGAAATGCAATAAAGCCGTGTGTTTCGTGTACGATGCAAATTGATTTTCCATTTAATTTTAATAGACTACAGCTAGCTGTGTGTTAGCTTGACTGGATTTTGATTGAAGTCAGATACCAACAGAACCACAGAGAATGTAGTCTATTAGTGTTTGTTTATAGATATTATAGAATTTCAACAGTTTGGAGTGGGTGTTGTATGTTTTAGATACTCAAGTTATTGTGGTGTGTATGTGAGCTGTAATTTGGGAGGACACCTCCATCATATTAGAAACAGATCACAATAACTGGCTACAGTCAGTCATATATACTGGCAAAGTGACACATTAGTCTGAGGACCTCCTAAAGCAATCCTGAGTGTCTGTCCCAT
Source organism: Istiophorus platypterus (assembly GCA_016859345.1). Classification (NCBI taxonomy): domain Eukaryota; kingdom Metazoa; phylum Chordata; class Actinopteri; order Istiophoriformes; family Istiophoridae; genus Istiophorus; species Istiophorus platypterus. The sequence continues at coordinate 11,830,323 of CM029125.1, forward strand.
ACTGGTTCACTTACTTCAGCAGAGTGGAGTGGATGCATGTCGTCGTTCATGTTAGCACAGTGTCTCTCCAGCCTCTCTCTTCCTTTTTCATTCCTCAATTTCAACCTCCTAACACACAACCTCTCTCTTTCTCAGCCTTTTCTTAACCTTCCTTTTTATCCAATTTCAGTCAGTGCTCTTTTCCAGTGATGCCCTGTTTCACATTCACACCAGTACAGGCACACTTGCATAGAGCAGCTTGGGGTTCAGCTTATTGTCCAGGGGGAAAGACTAGCAGAGAAGGGAGGGAAGACATTTAGTTTGCTCACACAGTTACTTACCCAGCTATTCCAGAGATGTGAACCTGCACGTTTCAATGAAAAGTCCAAGTAGACTTTAGCTCAACTATAGAAGTTGCTTTAGGGGATTAAAACCTTTATGATTTTAACAAAGTTAAAAAATTATTACTTTGTGAGCACAGAAAAAACTACTGCTCCCGTGAAAATAGAAAAAACTACTGCTCCCGTGAAAATTTATTCAGAGAGCAGTACCGATACTTTTACAGTACGCTTTTGTATTTTGGTTTGGTCCATATCCATAAAATGTACAACTGCTCTGAAGTAAATTTTTTACTTTCAAGCTGTAACATCTTCTGTCTAACACCAAAGACACAAGACATGATGTTTAGCATGGAAACATCTAGAGCTTATGGAAAATACTGTCATTGAACCCACTAAAATCATAAATGTTGAATAAACAATGTATATTAATTTTTTTTTGAAAACCTACAATACTTATCTAAACAAATATAGAGAGGGATTTGATATAATGTCGAGAAGGGCTCTGTTCCAATGCTGTATTTTGATTAATTAGCATAATTACAAATGTCAGTGGGTTTTTGAGTTAGGTTTTCCTATTTCTGGAATCTCTGGTTTCACCACAGCTGTCTGTTCTATTATGGGGTCTTTTTGACAGCTGCCATTTCTAAAGAAAACAAAGGAGTGGAAATGAATCCGTCCTTTTATAGACTTGGTTCAATTTTGAATCAATTTTCAATTCAATTACTTCAGGCATTTACTCCAGTGAAGTCCCAAAGTGCCAAACCATTCAGTCACGTCTTAACTCCACTGAATTGCAATATAAAGTTTTACTAGTAGCTAGGCTAACATACACACCGGAGAAAAGTGTGTGGAAGTTTCCAGCTTTCAAACCATAAACTGCACAGTTTGGAAACCTGTCGGTTTACTGCCTCTGAGAATTATGAAATGAACTTAGCAACCACTGTGTTTTGGACTAAGCATGCTCTGCTGTAATGTTAATAAATCTCCAGTTGTTAAGAAAAGCCACTCTGCTAATAGCAGGGAAAGCATAGCATCAACAGCTCTCTATGGATGTAGGTCTGCCTGGAAGTAAAGCATATTATTACCTGAGTGAATATCTTCATACAGTGAGACTTGGCTCCAAGTTTTTGAAAGTATGTGTTTTAGCTGGCTCATTTGCTAGAACTGGAGTTCATAGGTCCACTTTGCTATAATTAGTCTCTTAGTGATAGCGACAAAGTATTAAAAAAAAGTTTTATCTCTGTCTCGCAAAGTTGTTTTTTATGTTATAAAATCCAAAAAGTGCTGAAACACTTGCCTTCCTTAAAAATAAACTCCAGGTGTCTACTGTCAACATTGGGAGTTAACACTGTGCTCTTGTTACACAGGCCCTTTTCACTCTTTAAAATAGTGAGAAGAAACCGTGATACTATTAGCAATGTTCAAAAACCAACATAAGAAATCTGTTACCTGATTAGTGATACAATAACATAAGAACTTTATGTTTTAAATGATTTTTTCCTCCATCCCATATGGCTTGACTTGGTTAAGGATATACCTGCTATCACTTTAATTTTATGGTGAAGATCATGCATTTATTATTCATTCAGTATTTTATCTCTACTTGTACTAAATTAATATATGAATCAGGTTAAGGACGTAGAGCTGTATATATTGAGAGATTTGAGAATTGAGCCTTGCTGTTATTTTCATCATATTAAGGATATGATGTTTACGTCAAACGTGATTAATTAGTAAGTTATACCCAATATGATTAATTTAACGATATGGAGAGTGTCCAATGGGTAGGGCTCTTTGAGCCATGGGTTTATTTATAAATGAAACATTTCCACTTGGTATCAATGTGACAGGTTTCTTGGGTGTCTGAAATGAATCACAAAAATCTCCTTTTTTTTCTCTTTGGCACCAATCCAGTGGGCGAATGTAGCAGAAACATTGAACGGTTTTCCTATTGGTAAATCCCTTCTCTCTGCCTTCCTCCTTCCCCATCTCAATCTCTTTTCTGTCCCCCTTTGCCTCACTCTACATGACCAAATGCATGTCATTTCCCATTACACACAGGTCTGCCTCCTCCTTTGATTCTACTAATTGAATATGAAATGAGGGGGGCAGGACATTATCTGTCATCTGGAGGCAGGCGTCTGTGTATGTTGGACATCTGCTCTTTCTCTCTTTATTTTCAGGTGTTCTGGATGATTTTGTGGGTGTGTGGCTGTTGTGTGTGACTGTATATTACTCACTGCACACCTGGTTAGCATGTGCCTGGACTGGTCACTTCCCCTTACATAACAATATATCCATACAAACACTCACACAAACAGAACGTGCAAGTACATTGGATTAATAAACAGAACCTGTAATCTATATGGTTAAACAATTAAAAAGGACCCACTTTAAAAAAAGGGTACACACACCACACATGACAGATTTGCAACAATTAGCACTGTTTTGTTAGGCAAAACCCTACATCCTGTGAACTTGTGAATTTTCATCTCTGATTGTACAAAAAAGTTGACATACCATTCGCAATACAATCTGCAATTCACATTTATGCTGCAAGCTTCGATGTGGGGAAAAAGCCAAATTGAAATGAGAGACATAAAGGCATGGTTTATCAACACTATAAACTTTGCTCTAAACATTAAATCGGTGAACTGGGTAATAATCACAGTACATGCTTTTGCCATCTTTCCACATTTGAGCTTTGTGCATAAATCTTAACCATTTTTTAAAACACAGAAGATCACATAGCAATAGATTTAACAGATTCTTAATATCTTAATCTTAAGTATGCACAAACCAGATGATTGAGTTAGGTTGCGGGACCACACACATTCAGACCTAACAACACTTTCAAAGTGGACTACTAGCTAACTTTTTCTACTTTCTGCTATATGTAATGTTGTATCTTTGAACTCTGTATAGAAAAGTTGTAAATTCAGCCAACTACTGACATGGCCCATGGATAGTTACCATAGTCACAGACCCCTTATTGTCACACAACATGTCATAAGACATATAGACATACTCTTCCTTCTCAATCCTTTTTCAACAAAGTCATACAAACGTCATGTAAATTGGTGACTGTGTTGTTTGCATGAGGTCTCCCAACAAGTCAACTGGTTGTAAGAAGAAGACTTCCCCAAACCTATGTGATTAGCGAAGTGATGTGCTGATTTAACACTAGACAATAAACAAACACACACACATATATAATTTACTATATGCGAAGTAGACCCAGATGAATGTAGCAAAATAAGCCACCAGAACACACATGTACACATGCAGTAGCACACATGCACTGAATCCTGAGAAAATATTTAAATGAAACAGGATGTATGTTTGTCCTGTTCCTCCCTCTGAAGTCGGTTCATCATGTCCCTCTCACAGATGCCAAGCCAGATTTATGTTTCTGCATCGAGACAACGCAGACCCTGCACCATAGCCTACACTGTCTTGAGCATACTTCTGTGTTGGTGTCATCTGCAAAAATTTGCCAAACTGCTGGATGGCAGTGGCGTTTATATGCCACTGTGTTGAGTTTCTTCACCACTTTTTTTCACAAGCTTGTTGGTGCACTTCGAAACAATGGGGCCTTAAAACTGAGTGGATCTTGATGGAGTTGGAGCTGATAGATGTTTAACAGCACTTAGGTTTCCTGATATTACTGCAACGCAGTGATGTCAGAGGAGATGGTCTGTAAGATGGTGGTGATGAAGAAGCCAGGAATTCAATGCAACCAAGCTGAACAATCACAGTTCTTGCAGTCCGTGTTGCTGCGCTGTGCAGTGTAGTTATACTTTTAGGGAGGTGCACTTCAGGCTACGATGCAGGTTTGACATAGAAGCATAAACTGGCTTTTAGTCTGATGCATCTGGCAGACGATGTTAGTTCTGTATCACAACCAAGTAAATGCTCCATTAATAGTTGTCTCCTACTTAATAGCATAAGAGATGCTGTGTGAAGTGCTTTTAGGGAGGGAAAGCACAAAACTTTTTCATTTTCATTTTCTCACATCGTCCAGTGAGATAGTGATCACTATCAAATATGACTATTATTATTTTAAAAAATTACACAGTGTTCCAATTTCCATTTCTTGTCAATGTAAAATGCCTCAAAAAAAGCATTTGGACTGTTATGGGCCCCTAGAGTCACAGTTGATACCCTGGATGAAGAAAATAATTTTACAGGATAGTTTATCTGCTTATTTTTTTTAGGGAAAAAGCTCTACATTTTTTCTGAATCCTCTTTCGTGTTCTCTACATCTATCAACTATCATAAGTATCTCTGAGCTCTGTTAATTCTTGAAAGCTCAAGTCTGTATGGCAAATCTCAATTAACCTATGCACAGGAAGTAACCTTTGACCTCCATCCATTAAACTCTCCCCCCAGAGAGTCTGCAGTGGCTCTGAGGAATGCAGAAAGGAGAGTGGAAGCATACAAAAAGTTTCTCTGCTCTGTGTCTGTGTGGCTGTGTACCCCTGCACACACTATCACACTAACATCTTATTTTTGTCATAATAATGCCCCTTTTTGTCATCTGCATGGTGGAGTGATGTTAAACATTAAAACTTATACATTTACAATCAGTTCTAGGCCGCTATTCATTATACTTTCAAGTCTGTTCAAACCAAAGCTGTCATATACATCCCCCATCTCTTACAATATGAGATGGGGGTGCATATGGCCATGTGGGTATTGTATCAGGACAAACTTTAAATCATGCAAATCTATCATTTAAAAAAATATATGCTGTCACTGGTATATCTCTGTGCCAAATTGTCCCCCATAAAATAAAGCCTCATTATTTTTATTGTCACATGTTAGAAATAGCAGTTTTATTCTTGAGGTTTGTAGAATTTGTCTTTGTTATAAAAAGCAGTTGAGTAGTGAAGAACAGCCTATGCTGGCAGCTAGATTCCCTCAGGTGTACTAAATTTATCACAACAGAATTTTAAAGTTTTATGGATTTTAGCTGTAAAAAGTAGGCAGATCTGTTACTACTCACCCTTTAAATTTTCAAAGCCTAATGAGACAATATGCTAATTTGCTAAAAACACAAAACCCTGTAACAGTGAAAGCTGATACTTGCATTTCTGCCTGTGTTGCTGCAAGTCACTTACACTTTGCATTACTAACATTCATTCTTCAAAGGATGATTTAGTTAACTCTTCCAATGTGTCAGTGTATTTCCCCTTTCTTAAGAAAGCTATTGGTCTTATATGTAAAGACCAGGGTTAGCTTAACCCACTAATGGGGCCCTGGGGCAAAAAAGAACCAGTGCAGGCTATTGGCCCCTGTTACTTCTAAACACCAGTTAAGTGAACCCTATATGTGTGTGTGTGTGTGTGTGTATATATATATATATATATATATATATATATATATATATATATATATATTCATAAAGTTCTTCAAACGCTCCCCTGAACAAATTAGTCAGTCACTGCATAATGCACTTCGGAACACCACACAACGATAACAGCATGTCTATTCCAGAGGCGTCTGTCTCACACATGTCTGACAGAGCAGAAGTGCTTCTATCTTAATCCATCCAGCTGTCTACACAGGCTGTGTAATTGTTTGTGTTATATGTGTGTAATTACACTGAATGAGTGTTGAGCTCTTGGCACTGCCAAAATGTGGATGATGACACAGTACAGTGCCTGAACAAATCCTGTATAGACACAGATGGATGATTTAAGTTGTTCCTGCTCTGCTAATGTCCTGCGCATGCTCCACTCCCTATGTAGATGGACTGAGGTAACTTTACCTAAACCTTTACTTTAACAATAATAAGTGATAAATAGAAATGATCCTGGCTGTTCAGTCAGAAAAAAAACATTGAATTATAATAGCTAATTGAACAAAAATATATTTTATAACTGCATAATTTAGTGCTTACTGAAAATTTTAAATATTCTGAAAGAGTGTGTCAAGGTGCACTGTTACGTTCATGCATACATGCACACAGGAAACTGGCTAGCAGGAAATCCAGAGTAATGTAACATTTACATAAAAGGAGGTGCACTGAGATTCCTCTCCTTATCAGCCAAGCAGCTTGCTCCCGGTCAAGCATGGCTGCTATTTCCAGATTGTTTGTCATGGTGGAAATAGTGCTTTTTATCGCGGCAATTGAAGTGGCTCTGATGTATGTCACTGCAGTGGAGGGAAACCAAAACTAAGGAATTAGTTCTTTCTATATTAGTCAACATGCTATGATAAGTTAGACTGGTAACAGTACAATGACATCACCAAGCGGTTTCCAAGTTAAATCATATTCTTAAGCAATTTCCTACTCAATTCTCTTTTTCTATTTAAACTTTGTTTTAGTTTAAGTCTGTTTTTGTGTCCTGTTGCGCCCTGTTCTGGAATGATTCCTTTGCTGTCCTGTTTATCTTGGTTAAATCTTTACTGTACTTTTCGGTTGAGGTTTATCATGTCTTGTCCAGTACTCTTTGTCTGGCAGGTTTATTTAGTTTTCTTCACACCAGTGTTTTTGCAGTGATAGTTTGTCTGGGTTGTGATGGTTTGCCATTTTTTCCTGTGCCGTGATTACGTCCAGACAAAATGTTGAAATGGTAAATGCATTTTTTCTCTGCTACAGCTTTTGCAAAACAATGGCCTCAGCTTCCAAGTGAGAGTCAGGAACTGTATGCCAGTAAAGTTAAGAACTAAAGTTAAGACTTTCTATGACCTCTAACTTTCTCTGTAGCTGTTCATTTTAAATTTCAAAACAGTTGATACAGCGAAAAGATTTACCAATAACCTGGATTTATCTTGATTTTGTTGGATGATGTCGAAGATATTTAAAAGTAAAAATGATAAAAATATGGATTTATTTGTGACTGTAGTGCAGCAGCTTGGGTTTCTAATAATGACTGATTCATGCACATTCAGTTTTCTTACCCCAAAAAACAGAAAAAAATTTATATGAGAACAACTATAACTGAATTTTGCTGTATTAAAAGATAGTACAGGTGACCATGGAGAGCAGAAGGACACTGAATTGGAGGCTTAATGGGCGGATAAGTTGTAGCCAAATTAAGAAGACAGCTTTTGTCTGTGTAGCAGCAGAGAGGAGAATTTTCTGTCATCTTTAACTGAATCTGTAGTCATACCTTTTAAAATGTTGATGACACAGCACAGCTGTTGCCATTAATTTGTAATTATGTTTGCTGTGGGGTGGTTTTGTTGTTTGCTAATTGAAAAGAGGACAAATAAAAAGAGATATTAGTGTTTTTATGGTGGTCAGATGTTTCACTAGGGACAGAGGTATCAAAACTGCCTGGAAACACCTAGTAGACACATGTTGTTTTGACGCAGATACGGCTAAAGTTGGCAACCATGAGTACTCCAAATGAGCACTCACTTCTCTAATTTTACATATCAAAATCTAGTTTACACTTACACACGATGAGTAATATTAATCAAGTGATTACATTTTCAGTGGCACTGGAGGAGCTTTGACTTTCTTGCAAAAATTAATCAAACAGCACTTGAGGTGTATTCTTTCCTCAGCAATCGGTGGTGTTTATGTCACTGCTGTATGCACATACATCCACCAAAGGCAAGTGTAAAACCAGGTGGACCGAAATGTACATAAACAGCTCATTATGGGAAGTGCAGGATTAAAGGTTTTTGGAACTGGACCTATCAAGGTTTCCCAAAGTGTTTGCGCAGAAGTGGGCCCCCATGCCTGAAATGAGACCACCTCTGCCTATGTCATAAAAATGGAAAAAAAAATGTCGAAATGCTGTTGGGAGCAGAAAACAGCATACACAACATTATCATAAACAGTTGCCTATTTACACATCCAGCAGACATACACAGCATTCATATCATTTATTTAGAGTCATGTTTCTGTCCATCTGCAATATTCACTCTCTTTTTACCAATTTCTGAGAAACATATCTGGATCTTAAACTGTAGCAGAGGAGGAGGAAGCAGGATCATATTGCCTCTAGATGAGATCAGTTGATTTAAGTGGGAATCCACAGCCAGAGAATGCAAAACAACACTGAATGTTTTTGGAATGTTAATGATGAGCCTTTAAGTATTTGGTTTACTAAATCGATTAAAATGTGGCTGACTGTAAATGTGTGCTGTAAATCAAAGCTGTTTTGAAGTAGTAGCTTTAAGGTTGTTCAGACTTTGTACAGACTCATCCTAATTCAACTTTCCCATCAGGAAAACTACTAATTCTGTATTTATTTAGGCTTTGCTAGATGGGGTCTCTAAAATAATAATAATGATAATAATACAATATGTGAGGTTATAATGTATGGAAATGATACATGTCCAAAATGTTTCCCATGAACCAGTTAGAATCAGATCTAGGAAAGTTTTTGTTTGTTACTAAACAGGATGAGAAGTATCATCTCCTTGCATGCAGGGATCGAATGTATACTAGAATGTTTTGAAGAAGAAAAATCACACACACACACACACGCAGCTAAGAAACACTGTGGGTGTTAATGTTCTCGTCTGGAAATTTTACTTTTGTTCTCACTGTATAACAGCACAAATTAAATTTGCGACTCTCACCCCTTCTTGTATGGCATTTCTCAGTAAGGTTCTATTCCCAAAGTTCCCAAGGTTTTATTTAAATGTTATATATTTATATATGTATTATGACTGAAATTTCACATCTTGACTGCACAGGAAACTCTTAACAATACAAGTCCGATGACATGTGATATTTGTCCTGTCAACAAATCCCTTTCACAGACCTAAACTAACGATGAATTCCGACAACAAGTATTGTGTGTATCTAAAGCCATCAATGAGCAAAACTGTTGACATGTGCTTTCAATACCATGAAAACACACACATTGTAGTTTATTTTGACTCAGTCCTACATACGCCAAACTGCTTTCCCAAATACTCACTTGGGGATTCTGCATTAATGCACTGCTAAAAATAGTCCAAAACACTTTTTCTTCTTGTTTGGGTAACCTTTCCTAAAAACTACAGTGATCAGTTGTTTCAGGGTACATAGACTATTGCCTGCCTCATCTTAAAAAATTATGAAAATGTTAATCTTTTGATTTATTCATTTTAACATAATTAATTAATTTTTTGTTTGTAATAATTTGATTATCAGAATCATTCATTTTTCTTTGGTCGTAAGGGTTTATCTATTTTAATGGCAGATGCACAACATTTTGTGAAGTTTTTTAAAGGCAGAATATTTTCCATTCACAGCCTCTGTGATTCTTCCACTATAGAAAGACAACAGTAATGTTTACCCTCACACAGCAGATATTTCTCTCACTCCACACTAAAATGATGCTCCTGCATCTGGTTTGGCTAAAAGATGGCCACAGGCTGGCCACATTCACCATTTTACACTAGTGTGTCTCCAATGTCTCCAATGAGAATTCAGGTTTGGAGTTCATGCACAGTTTTCATGCACTTGGATTGTCATTGCCAGTCAGAAGATGGCTTTTCTTTGCCTGTTTGGTTTTTCTATTTTGCTGTCCTCTATCTCTTAAATGGTACATGATTTGGATTTAATGTTATTTTAGATTTTTTAAAATGTGCTTTGATGAGCACAAATACACACAGTCATGCCTTCCCTTGTCTCAAATAAAGCTGACATGATTTGCTCTGGGATCCTGCCCATTGATTAGATGAAAGACCACGTACCTGCAGTCTCTCGTCAGGGTATTCATCTCTTGATGAAGGGCCTGGCCTGTAAGGGTCTTCGTCTCTTGAGGAAGACCCTTTTAGGCCCTCTGAATCTGAGGAACTGCTGATGGCTGATGGATACATGAGAGATTTCATGAACACTGCCTGGGCAGTTCAGTTTAGACTGTTACACCCTGAAGGATTATGTCAGCGACAAGCTTCTGTACTTCCTAGCTCCATCACATATTAATGCTAAAGATTTCCAGTCAAAGCACAACAGGCTCCAGAAAAGAGACTCCGATAACTTTGTCATCTGTTCTCTTTCATTGAGGTTTGGTATTTTTTTGTTGGCAGCTAGGACCCCTCATTAGATCCGCAGCCTGACAGGAAGAATGCAGGCAAAAAGTGGTTTAAGACTTTTGGACCCAATTGTATTTTATTATATATTACAATATACTTTACAGTAATTATTCTCCAAGTTATAGAAATGCACATCAATTAATAAACATTTGTAAGAGAGAGTTCTCTTTTGCTCGCATCAACTTTGAACTTTTTGAAATACTCAGGGCATGAATACTATGATGTTGGATTGCTAGAGGTGTGTACACTTGCTCTCCAAACACAGTTAGACTTTATGAATTAAATAAACATGAAACCTTTGAGGGATGTGATGGATTTATCTGCCTTGTTTGGCACATTTTTGTTGTTGTGTTGCACTTATTGTAACAAGTCCAACATTCTTATATACAGATCCTTTTGATCGAGGCAGTATTTTGTATTGTACTCTACAAGAAACAAGAAACAGTAAATTGTATTGTAGTGGGCTGAATGAAGTGCAAAAATGCAGCTGGGGGCTTTTGGGACACTGTGCTTCATTCTAGTGATTCTGAATGAATGTAGCTAAGGGGAGTTTCTTCTTCGAGTTGTGTGTATGCTGAGCTAGAATGGGGCCAGTGCTCATTAGCAGCCAACCAGGGACCTAATACTGTACATGACTGAATGGCCTCCATCATCCCTCCCCTTCACTCAAATTATTATGTCAACTGCCATTGTTTGGAAAAGCGTTTTCTGTGTGTTTGTGTGTGTGTGTGTGTGTGTGTGTGTGTGTGTATGTGTGTGTATGTGTGTTTGTGTGATTGTGTGTGAGAGAGAGATAGAAAGAGAGAGAGAGCGTTCATTTGTTCATTCAGGCCAGAAATTACACTGACAGTTAAACAAAATTAGCAAAATAAGGTCAGGAAAAGCTGATTTTGCAGCAGTACAGACAACATGGTTATGAGTCATTGTAAATTTAGGTCAGATTGAAAAGTTTGAGAAAGAAAAATATTTCCATTTTTCAAAGAGACAGGAAAATACTGAAATTTTTTACTAGCCTTTTGGACTCCTTGAAACTGGAGACTTGTAGGTGTGAAATTAATTTTCACCCCATTTATAACTTTTCATGTAATTTAGCTCATGTTTTGGTTCCTGTATTGTGTAATTCCACTCCCACTAACCAGGAGCATTTTTAACAAATCAAGAGCTGTTTTTGGCAAAAAAGCCTAGATGAACCCACCGTACACTGCCTCCCCAACACCCAGGATGTTGCTTTTTGTTAAAAATTTGAAAATTCAAACTGTTATGAGCTGGTTTTAATTCAAATTTTACAGTCTATAAGGACAACAGAGCATTTGAAGTACTTTGCCTTGTTGTCCAGCAGAGGGGGTAATTCACCATCAACCTGACATTTTTCTGCCCAATTGACCTATCAGCAAACTAAGCTAATAAAAAAAAAAAAAAAAAATCTGAGATAGAGAAGGAGAGCAAGTATTAAGAATAGAGAATCAGCTTTGATAAATCCAGTGACCTGTCGATAGAACAATACTGTTATCTTCAGTATAACCAAAGAAACAACACCAAAAAAACCCTCAGGTTAGGGTAAAAAGAATTTTTCAGTTTGATCCTTAATTATTTACCCATTTGTGTACACTCTCCACATACAAAGACAGTTTAAGTATGTATCAGACCCATTGATGGAATCCAGTACTTCCTGTGTCAGGCAGCTGAGGACACACCACCATATACAAACACACATGCACAAACAGACTCAGACACGAATGTGGTCACACATGCACTTCCTCACGCACATGACCATACTGATAAACGAATGTTATGGTTTTTCATCTACCTGTGTTTCATCTACCTGTCAAATACTTTCATTTCGTTAAAAGTCTCATTATGCTTGCCAGAATTGAACAGTTTTTGTGTGTGTGTTTGTGTGTGTCATCGTGGCAAAATTGGGTCTTGGAGACACCTACTTTAGCAGAAACTACCACAGAGGTAGATTTTTCTGTGGACAGATTTTGTCAAAGTAGCATCACAACCATGCAAGATGCAATCTCTTAGTTCAAAATTAAGTTAGAGTTCGAAGATGGGTTTGGTCCAATCAATGAGCATTGAGTATTCATATAAAATTGTAGTAATGACTAGTGAGTAGTCATGGGTTAGATCATCAACATATTAATGGGCCGATGTGATCCCATTGCAAGATGGTCTCCAGTTTTGAATATCACAATAAGTATATGAACGTGTACACAGTCAGTTTAAATTAGTGTATGTTAAAAACACACTTAGACCAATTTTTTGTAGAGTGACAGTGTTGAGTGACAGGAAACAAGGGGAGAGAGGTGTATAACAATGAATACCTCTGGTCAAAATTAAAGGTTGCAGTAATGTGGTATGGGCCTTATCCGTTTTGCTGTTGGAGCACTCACTTCTCTCTATTAGAGGTCTAACTGTATTGTACTACAATTCATATGGATTTAGATAATGCCCTAATAAAGCTAGAACTTTGACCTTAACAATTTTTCTACTCTATCAGAATTTGTCCCTTGTATGTCTCTATCTCACCTAAGTCCTGGGCTGTTTCTGTATCAGCTATTTTAAAGTATAAAACTGCAAACAAGCTGGAAAGTTAAGACAATGCAGATGTAAATATAACTTTAACTTACTTAAGGGTTGATATCTAGCTACTTAATTTATGATTATTATTTGATGCAACATGTTTCAGATGTCATATGTCTTCAACTGAACTGCAATTCTTTTTATGCTTTGTGAATGGCTCCTGCAGTGTTTATAGTCTGACTGCTAGCTTCAGCATGAAGGGTGGGTCTGTTTCAATTGCAAAAAAGTTCGAGGAGGCAGTGGTCGAGTTCTTCTGCATTAACAGAATACAGTGGTACAGAAGAAACTTTGATGGTGAGGCCATTTTTATTGCACTATCAGATGTTAATTGTAGGGGGCGCTGCATAAATGCTTTTTCAGAATTTTTAAATGATGTTTACATGCATTTATCCTTCATTAAAGCCCTGGTTAGCATGTAGCATTCATGATCCTCAAACAAACCACTGTTTTATACTGGTGTATCTGCCTGATGTCAGAAACACATTAGTTTCAGAAGTGTTCAATCAATATGAACGATGATGTGGAAATGTGTGATTTTTAAGCAAGATTGTTTAACTTCTGAAGTAAGAAAAAACACATTTTCTTAAAAATGAAAAGTAGCATTCATATGCCATTAAAAACAACTTCCGTCAGTTCAACACACTTGTTGTTTTTTGATGTTTTGCTGCTAGTCTTACTAACTACATAGTGATTATCAATCTTTGAACTGATCATTGCAATTCAAATCAACAGATGGATTTGGAATTTACACCTCTGATATTTCAATTAGACCACCTTTACTGTTTGAATGGCTGTATTTAAACAATATCTTAAGTGTTCAAGGAGAGTTGGAGGAGCTTTGCCCTGCCGAGTTCAAACTGAGTGTGTAATCAGTCAGATTTTTCAAAACAGTTTATTAATTCATTCACACTCCATATGTAATAGTAATACTGGTAGTGCACCATTTTCAAAATGGTTTAGCTTTTGTGGATGGAGTGGAAGGCATCGTCGGCAATAACTGGTGTAACCTTAAAAATTTGTTTTGCAATAAATCAGGAGTAACTGACGCACTGTTGGTGGTCATACCAACTTAAACTGAGTTTCACCTATAGAGGGTAGGAGTAAATATTTTAAATTTTTTGAGTGAAATGTCTGTTTAAAACTACAGTGGATTAAATAGATTTAATAGATTAAATAGAAGAGACTGTGACTGAGAGAGCATAAAGGGTCCTACTGTCAGCACATCTGAGTAGTTAGATATCTGTCAAGCTTGGCAACTTTGTAAAAGCATTGTGAAGTCCAGACACGAAGAGTTGGGAGCCATTTGTTGACAGCAATATGAGCCAAGTCACTTACTGGAACTTTGGGCTAGATTGTGGTTTGGAGCTCTGCTGCCACATATCTTTGCCACAGCACCAAGCTTCATTCGACAGATACATACAGTCAGTGTTTGGAGGATGACTACCAATATTTTATCAGATTTTAGTGGATCTCTTCCCCTAGTATCATCTCCGAGTCTTGTACAACTTGACACACCCACTGTTTTCGGCTGATTTTGAAAGACCAGTGCATGGAGACTATGCAGATTTGCAGATTTTGCAGATTTCTTACATATCAATATTCATATCAAGTTACCATCTCATATTTAAGAACCCTGGGAAATACATGTATAGTTGGGTGCATAATTATTTGGACAGTGACACAATTTTTGTGATTTTGCTTCTGTAATCCACCACAATGGATTTGAAACTAACAAATCAAAGTGTAATTGAAGTGTAGACTTTCAGCTTTAAATTAAGGGGTTTCATAAAAATATTGCATTAATGTGACATTTTTATTCATTTGGTTCAAAGCCAACATATTAACTATCACCAACTACTTGCCATGTATCTTCAATTCTTAAGAGTTCTCAAGAAAGGTAAAGTTGACTGGTGCTAGCAACCACAACTGAAAATGATAGATGGTGGTGATTAATTGGCAAAGTAAAATGAAATACCCACCCTCCCCAACATTAATCTGTTAACATGAGCATAATATCAGGCTGAAAACAAGAAAATAAAATGATATGATATTCTTATTATCATATGAAGAATTTCATAGGAAGAATTACAGTTTTTAAAAGAATTTCTTTAACCCTTGAAGGTCTTCTAGCACCACAATCAGTCCAAAATTTCCTCTTGCAGCTACAGAAGAAACCTTAATATTCAGTGGGTATCAAATTTAAATTTCATGTACATCTTCCTGGAAGAACTGCTTTGGACACTTCATAACGTTATCTCAAACACCATCCTTAGGACAAACTTTACATTTGTAGCTCCACAAGTGATGATACTCTAAACTAAGTGTTTACTGTACAGTGTTAACATTTGTCTACAGATCCCGCCTGTTGCCACCATGCTGCAGAATTTTCGTCTTGTAAAGAAGCTTGTGACCAGGTAAGAACACGCGCACATGCAAACCCATAGACACAAGATCACTGCTCAGCCCATTATAGTTGGCCCCAGAATAGAGTTTTTTGAAGGGGAGCAGTGTAAAATTCCTTGTCTCTTGGCTCTTTGAAGTACAGAATAAAAGTTCTGCCTCAGCCTGTTTCAGTTCGGAGCAGGTGACACTCTCTCCTCTTTCTCTGAAAGCCTCGTGTCCTTCTATACTGCGAAAGAGAAATAAAGAAGATGTGAAAGAAGCTTTTCTCTGCAGTCAACAAACAGGCAGAGTTCAAACCTTATTCTTGCTTTTGAAGTGAGTGGGCTTTGAAGAGGGAGGTTGGTCATAATCATTATTCTAGCCAAAAAAAGGCTGACCACGGATAGAAAAGGACATTGAACAATAGATGAAGATGGGCAAAATGTAGTGGAGAAATGGGAGGGGCATCTCAAAAGAAAGCAAGTGTAGAAAAAAGATGGACAAGAAAAGATAATTGCTCTGAAGTATAATGGTCTCACCTTTCAGAGATTGTGGTTAAGGTCTTGAGTGAGAAGTAGGTGTGGGGGGAGTGGGTATCAGGAAAAACACTATATTCATTTAGGAAAATTTTAGCTCTAATGGAAGCTGCCTTGTACCTGGTTACACCCAGAAAATGAGTGGTTCTTCAAAATTTACAGTAGTTATATATAGAGCAATAAAGACTTAAAACATTTTTTTATTTATTTTAAAATAAATCAATGAATCAGAGTAAGGATCACAATGTGGCCTCAAGTTCTTTTGAATCTGCTGGTCTGGTAAATTTTATAATTAAGAGGAATAAAATTAAAGTTGAATATCACAAATTTCAGCACCTAGCCAGTGATGGATTGATATCTATTAGAGATGCAACAGTATATGCAGATCACACTGATAAATACTTTAATTTACGGTCTAGGGTTTGATTTAATTATAGTATTTCTAATACATATTTTTTGAATTATTATTTCTTATTTTTGAATGAAAAATTCAGTCAGTTTCATTCTAAAAAACTATATGTCTAAAGTCTAAGTTTCCCACTAGAGTAATGCAGAGAGAAATACTTTTTGTTTGGCACTTTTTCTGGGGTTGATTATGCAGTGTGGAGACTGATTCCAAAGCTGCTGCACTGCATGACTAAAATCCCGAGTTTATAGTTTCAAGATCATCTGACAGTTGTGTTTTGTTTTCAGCTTTTAAAATGATCCCTCACTTCTTTGTCAGCTACAATATGGTCAGTTGAACGAGATGCATAGAGAGGTGTGCCTTCATATGGAAAGCCCAATCTTGTGCTCATGAGGCAATACTGGTGCCTCTCTTCTATGGAAAGTAGCCAAGATTTACCCAAAAAGTTGGTAGATCTCTCACTAGGTGCTTTGGTGATGATAAGTAGCTAAAGGGGTGTGAAAAGTTGGTAATTCTAGGGAGGTGCTTAGGTGCTAAGTTGGCAGCACTGCCTGTAAAAGCCACCCAATGACAAAATAGAAACTGTGCCAAATCATTTTTGAAAGAGCAACAGCCAGTTGGGAAAATCCAGGTGATTAATTTGCTGACCAACTAAGTAACTTTATCTCTCAGTCAGTCAGATACTCACTCAGTCAAGGACATTTGCATTTATAGGGCTGGCCATGCTGTTGTGGGCTAGACAAAAAGTTGTATAAAGTCTCTAAAGTCCAGAGGCTGCTGTGTGAAGTTTGATAAATTTCCTTAAGGTATGTGACTTAAGCTGTGTTGGTATGGTCTAAAGACTACAAGTGTAAAAATAAAAAAAGTTTGGGAGTGTAGAGTTAGAGAGAAGTGAGCATACCAGACCTCTTAGCCTGCTCACCATCTCTGCTTGAGGCTAAAGGCTCCAGGCTTCATTAGCAGCCTTGCATACCCCACTCTCTAAATTAACTGTTAGGTATCGAGTTACACTATGCATAATATAGGCACCAGGTTTTGACAAGGAAGAGAAATGTGTTAAATAAAAAGACATTATCTCAAGTTCTGCTGTATTGATTTTTGTCATTTTTGTATCCATCATGAGTCTGAAAATTTTATAGGAGTAATATACTAGATTGATAGAGTATCATTTAAAGGCAAAGATGCCTATATCTCTTCAGAATGACTACGGTCAAGGACAGGTCAGAAAGTTTTTCTTCATAACCTCCTCCTGGCTGCATCATACTGCCTCCCCTGTGTATTTGTAATCTCCAAATTATAATTTGTACACATGGGGTTAATGGTATACTTTCAGTCAGTCTTTCCTCAAAGGCATTTATTCGGGAACTCAGGTGTACAATAATTCACAAAGTGTGAAATAGAAATATAACTTTACAGCATTATGAAAGCCCAAGAAAAAGAGATAAAATATAACCAGCCAAATATTTTGCCAAAACAGTATACTTGTACTGGAGGACAGTAAGTAGAGAGCAAACCTCAGCAACTCATGACAAAATCATGTCACTATGATTGCAGATCACCAAGAATCTGTTGTAATATTTGTCTATTCATCTAATTGTCACAGTGTTTTGAGTCACTGTAATGTCTAATAGTTGAGAGAAGACATGATCCACAAAAACAGCTAAACCTCTCATCAGTCCGAGAGTGAGGCTTTACATTTCACTCACTTGATTATCTCACCCAGAGACTGTTGGAAGCGACTGCATTCTCTCAGGTTCTCACCCTGTATGTTCACAGAACACTTGGATGTTTTATGGCTAAGTGTTTGTGGATGCACACCACAGACTTGTGGATATCCTGTTGATGTCTAAGTTAACATACCTCAGAAGCAGACTGACTATATTATTCAACACTTTCCTATGGCCTCAGCACATTTCTCTGTGTTGGAAAAAAACACATTACAAGGCTAAAGGTGCAAAAAGCACATTTACTGTCTCATGGATAAAAATGAAAATAATTTACTGCATCTGTGAATAAGGATTAGTACCAATAACTCCATAACAGTGTTTAGAAGTGGGAGGGTCCACTGTTCCTAGAGGTTTTTTCCTACTGTAAATCCCAGTTTCTAAATGATATCTCCAAGAAATACGGGGTCTGCAGAATAATTTAACCCTGTCAGAGGTCTGAATAAGAGGTGTAGCAAAATTGAATATACCTGAATTTAACTGATTCAACCAGCATAAAGTGATTGCGTTGATTGTATTAAACAAAAAAACAAAAAAATAAATAGCTTATTTAATGGGTTATAACACTGATTTTTATTTTTTAAGAATCAATCATGCAGTAAACACTACTAGCTTGCCATACTATTAAAGTTTGTATTTCTTTCCATTTTGGACAATCTGAACCATGGAAATTCATAATGTATTAGCTTATGAGGCAAGATCTAAAGTTATAAGGACCAAATTAATTATGTGATTTCACTTGGCATCACTAGAAAGAGGAATACTCACGAATTCCAGGAGTGTGTTTGTGGTATGTCTTCGGAATGAAAGAAGAATGAAAGAAACGAATGTTCCAAGTCAGAGCCAGAGAAACACTTTTAACTGCAAAACTCTTTAAATCCTTGGTTCCCGAATGAACGATTCCTGTTCATGAGCTGAAGTGTGTTTGATCATTAGCATAATTAATGCCCTGAAATTGTTTCATTCACAAAAATGTCTTCCAACAGTAAAAGGAGGAATTTTACCACCAGGAGCTTGAAGTGCTTTCTCTGGAAATTAGCAGCAAAAATTATAGCAGATTGAGCAGTAACAGTTACTTGGTCAGGTGTTAAGAATTCTGTTTTTTAATACTCTTGAGAAAACCCCCAAAAAAATTCGAATTAGAAGACACTTTCTATAACTTACCCCCCCCAATACTTGATGGGAAATATGGAAATGAGTAGAACAATTAGTAACAATTAGTAGAATGTTTTTTGAACTATTTCTTTCATTTAGAAATAATTCTTGTGCACCCATACAGTACATAGGTTTAAAATACAATATTAATTCTGTATTTTTCTCCTGTTCTGCAGCTCGCCACTATAAAGAGTGAGTCCCGTCTGAAGCATCTCCTCCAGAGGTTACCCAGTTACTGCCCGGAGTCTATGGTCAGTCCTTTGTCTGTAAGCAGGGTCTGAAATAACATTCGCAAAGCGCAAAATGCAGGTAGATTTTCTGACAATTCAGCACTCTGGCTGGTAAATGCTTGTAAGAAAATAATCATAAAACACTATCCTGAGAGTCTCTACCGCATCTACTTTCTGGGGGCTCTGCTTCTGTCCTCTGTATTTGTTGGAGTTTGACACACACACACACACACACACACACGTGTATATCATGAAGACCCGCACTTACTCTCCCTTTGCAGAATGCAGGTAACCTAGTCAAGGATTCTGAGGTAACTCCCTTCCTGCTGATCTACTACTAGCTTATAGAGAAAGATATATATATATATATATATATATGTGTGTGTGTGTGTATATGTGTGTGTGTGTATATGTGTGTGTGTGTGTGTGTGGTAAATTATTATGGGAAAAAATAATCTCATGTATTCTTGGGAATTTTTTCATCTACCAGCCACCTTGGCCAGTCAGTCAGAAAGTTAGTTTCAGACCCTCACTGTAAGCCAATAAGATTGGCTGTATTTCCCTACTTAACCTGGCTGCGGTGTAATCATTGCCAGTTCAAATGGATAGTGAAATGAAACAGCCTGATTTGGCACTCACAGTTATTTGATATTTAATCATATCATTCTGCTTTGTATTGCTTCACAAAAGGTCCAAATGGATAAATCTTAGATGTTCTGAGTATTTAATTTTATATTAAGGGGTTATCTCTGGTGTTATGGTTTTGCAGTATTGGTTTATTGTCAAGAAAGTTAATTTTTTCTGTTCTTTCATGGGCTGCAACACTGTTGAATTTCTTGTTTAGCTGTCAACTGTCATTGAAAGTTTAGTTGGTACTGTTGGTGGGTTAAAACAAGAAATATACTGTAATTACTTCTTTTCTGCAAAACTGTGATGATTCTTTATCATTAATAGTATTAAAAGAACAAATACGATAAAGCCATGAAGTCATTAATCAGAAAATTAATAGTTGATAAAAAATATTCCTTTTTTAACTGAAATTCACCCTCAGAATCAAATAGCAACAAAAAAAGAATAATTAGAACTTACTGACAAGAGTGAAAAGTTTACATGGTCTTCACCTCAGTTATGTTAACAAACTCATTAAAACAAAACACATGTAAATGGTTCAGGTTTATTATTAGCTATTTGGGGTTACTAGGCTACCGTAATGGTACATCAGCAGACCCCATCTAAATAACAAATGATGTTCACTCGAAACTAACTGTGCTTTTTTTGTAGTAATGAGAGCTAAGTCATTACTGTGTGTGAGTAAAAAGTAGAAATCCCTTGATTGGCTGAAAGAAGAAGTTTTATCCATTGCTGCACATTGTAAAACCACTGGCTGAAACATTTTTGAAAAAGTTATGAGAGTGTGAATGATTATTTATGGTATTAACTGTAATGTAAAATGTAAATTGTAACTTCAACTCCAAATGTAGAGTGGATGTAATGGTCTAGTGTGTTTGTGTGCTGCTGATTGTTACCTCTTGGTTAATGTTGAGACAAAATTAGTATCAACTCTCTCATTAAACTTACTCAGGAAGTGGGCTGGTGGATGTGGTTACCAGAATACTGTAGCACCTGGTTAAAACACACACACAAACACACACACACACACACACACACACACACACACACACACACACACACACACACACACAGTGGCTCAGTCTTTACTCCCCCCATAGCTAATTACAAAGCAGAGAGGCTGGTTTGGTGTTTGTCTCATCTCTGTCCAACAGTCTATTAGAACCACACCAGTAAATAGACTTAGGCAGCCTATGTCTTCTATCATTTGAACAAATGTCCTGTTCTCATTTAGCCTAACTGATGCAAAAACACTGTAAGCATTGCACACACTGTACACTTTATATGAAGATAATGTCATACATGTGCATATTTTTATCTGTTATTTGTATGCCGTCAATTTGCTGGCCAAAAACCCATCATAGTTATTAAAAAATCTTGATGTTTAAATTAAAGGGCAAAAGAGTCTGTAAAGGTTTACAGTATTTTGGACACCATTCTATTTTAAATGTCATAAACTTATTATGCCTCCATGTGGGCGTCAGACATTATATCTCAGAATTGGCCTTGAGGAAATTTTTTCAAACTTGGCACAAATATTTACTTGGACTTGATAATGAATTGATTAGATAGCGTTGGTCAAAGGTCAAAGATCAAGGTAACTGTGATCTCACAAACATATTTTTAGCCATAACTCAAGAAGTCAAATGTTAATTATGACAATTTCACACCAATTTCTAATGGGATAAAATGATGAAGTGATGGCATTTTTATATCCAAATGGTCAACGTTCAACTTCACTCTTCAGTGGCCATTATTGAATGCCTTTAGTTTTCACTGAATATATTTCATGAGCGTGAACGGACATGGATTTATACTGCAAGTTGACTAGTTATTCAACCATGAGGCGTTAACTCTAGACATGTTGTGGTGGATAGTTAGGTTTCAGTTACCTTTAGTTATGGATCATAATTCAGAAGTAGTAGTTTTCATACTAAACCTGGTCACAGTTGTATCACTGGAAAAGGTTTTACTTTGTAATCATGATCACTTCAAAACTTTTTAAGAGAAAAACTAGAAACTTTAAAAGAACAGTCGCATAAACTGACATTCTGCATAATAAAGAAGTGATTAAAGTTTATAACTAAAGTAACTAATTTCAACACACTGAGAAGAACGCAAAAGATTACAAAAGAAAGTAAAGAATTGCACTGAATTCAACTTAATAAATAAAGAATGCATGCACAAAATATGACCACTGTGATGCAATCATATTGGAAGCTTCAATAAAAAAAATAGGGGCAAAATCAGGTAACCTTGTAAAAACCAGGAAATTTACTGACATCCAAAAAACTACAGATATTTTTGGTTAGTTTAAATTTAAGTCAAAATTTAGTTGGAGTATTTTAATTAAATTACAAGGATGCTAATCTCTCCACTAATCCACCTGCCCTGCTGGAGCTCTCCCTTTGTTATGCACAGTGTGTACTTATAAAGAGCCAATTTGAAACCCATTTGTCTACTAACCAAGAAATGGGTATTCTCATGGAGAAACTCTGCCTTGATTTACGGATCCAGGTTTCTCTACATTACATTTAAGAAAGCATCTTATGTGGGAAAGCTGACTGCAACTTAGTTACTTAAGTGCATGAAGGTGACTGACTGTCCTCTCTGATCTTTTCTGGCCATACAATGATTCCCCCCTCACTCATCTTCCTCCTCACTTCCTCCTCACTGAAAAAAATGTTGTGTTCTGTGTAGGAGGCTCCTCCTCAGCTAATTGTTTATATGGTAAGGGGTAATGGAAGCCGTCATTAAGATACTTGTGTTTGGCCTTCTGCACACAGTCTTTATACTTTCATCACCCTGTACAAGTGAGCAGAGTCCATCCTCTAACAAAGATCATGAGATGAGTTTGAAAGCCCCAGAATAAGCTTTTGCTGAGTTAGTGTTTCCAAGATTAGGAATTAACTTTTGAGTAAAAAAAGTGTCAGGTCAGTTGCTTACAACTGACAAAGGGTCATATTTGTATCTACCATAAGCTGTTTTAATACAAGGAACCCAGCTTATAATGTAAATTATGCACAGTTTGCAAACTATAAATCATGCACAGATATGTTTGATATTTATTCAAGGTGTCTTTCGGAGAAGTAGTAAAATGCAATTCTCTTCTGTCATGACGAGAACAAAACTGTAGTGGAAACAATGTTTAATCAGTCACCTGTGGAGCTATCAAATTCTGCAATCATATCAGCCCTAAAAAAGAGAGAGAGAAAAATTTAAAAATTGTCTAAGATGTACACACAAAGGCCCTGACTCTCTGGATAGACAGGGAGAATTCCTGAATTGGCTCATCAAAACTGCAGCATTATTCTCTCTGGCATATTCCTGCCTTATTGGCCCCTGCTTCATCACAAATCATGATTATGCTTCATGTAAAGACACTGTTACTTCTCAGTCGGCCTCATAAATGATGCTGACACTCACTGATGGGAACCTTTGTTCCCCAGCCAAGAGACACAAGGGGAGTATTAACAGAGACATGCTAAGTTTACAAAAATGACTGTCTAGTAGATGCACAATAGCATGGAAGGCCTATTTTTTCCTTCTACCATTTCCATCTCTTTCTATACTGCTGTCCCTATCAGTTTCTCTTTGTCCCTTAAGCAGAGGAGACTGACACATTTGTTGGTTATAATAAATGCCACAACATTTGACCACAAAATCAGTGGGAGATTCATGTTTTCCTGGTTTTCAAAAGTTTTTGAAGCAATGTAATGTTGTTCCCAGTGAAATAAGAGAAACGTCCCACCAGAGTTTTATATCTCTCCAACAGTTCAGTCAGTAGTTCGGTTAGTATATTCTTTTGCTGACAGATTTTTTCCAAGCCAAAATATTACTGGACAATTAGTCTACCCCTGACTCACTGCCCAATATTCTGGTATATGATGTTTCTCATCGCATAACAGAAAATTATGAGACCCAATCCCAGACCCAAACCCTAAATGTGCATATTACACATTTTTATTTACATAGACATTTCATACAGTGAAGTATGGATTTGATGCTTACCCAATAAAGCTGAAGCTATGTGACACCACCATGACTGAAGGCCAGAGCCAATGGCCAACGTGTATGCTCCACAATGATAGAATTGTACATAATAGTACTTCCATTCATACAGATGTTGCCACCACACTGTTATTTCAATGTGTTAGACACATATTTCATCAAAATTTTCTTTCTTCTGCTGTTCATCTTATTTTCTGAATTTATTATAGGTTGCAATTAATAATTGTGCTGCCACTCTGTAGTTACTTCTTTCATGTCAATCAAAAGAAAGTTCAGATCTCATTTAAATCTTTGAGTTTCTGTTTTAAACTTTCATTTAAAATGTTAAAATCTGAAGAAAGATTGATTCAATAAGGAATGCAAAACTAGATTCAGATTATATAAAATGGTATCTAAACCCAACCTTAGTCACAGGAATAACACCTGATCATGGTGCCTTTAACTGTTATTTTTTCTACTATATAATTAAATGTATCAAAGTATATACTATATATAATTGTAACCCTGTTTAAAAAAACATTAAGTTTAAGACTATTCTTGATTTGGGACTAGTTGATCATGACTTGAGTAGGAGGACATTTAACCTTACCTTCCTTTTCTTCAGAAGCAAATGGGTGTATATTAAGTGAAAAATTCTTGCATGTGTTAACCCTGCAACATAACATAAAAATTTTGAATATTTCCTTTCATGATATCAAGGGCTATGTAACTTTCTCAAGTTCTGTGGTAGGTATTTAAAAACTGAAAAAGTTTAAAAACTTATGTATCGAGCTGTTGTATTAAACCTCAACAGACATTTGACATTAACCTTATTCTCTCCTTTTTTTTTTTTTAGAATGAACTGTGGATGTGCATCAATTCTACACTTCCAGGTAAGGGAGAGTGCTAATATTAGATTAACAAGGCTTGAGATATGATTTTTTTTTTTTTTTATGTATTTATTTTACTTTGTTACTTGTTAGTCGTCAAACAAGACAATGAGATCCCCAAAACCAAAACAGAACTATAAGGACGGTATATATTGGACTTAAATCACCAGAAACTTGACTCTGGGTCAATGCTGATGTTGCTCTTTTTTTCTGGCAAAGCATGTTTGCCAATATGTTAACCTAATCAACTTTATAAGGCTGTCACTTGTCAAACATGTGTGATGTTCAGCTTGCCGTGGACTTTTGCTGGTTGGTCAAAAAAAAAGAAACAATGCATATATACATGCAGTCTCAAATACACAACATTACTAGATTTTTAGATAATGTTTAAAACTGTTCAGATAAGCATACACTTTTCAGTCTCATATTAATTCCAATATCAAAACTTGAGTGAAGATGAGTCTGTCAAGGTAAAGGTGATAGATAATGGCTCAGTTCACCATGGTGACACACCTAAAACCTTTGTCTGGAAGGTTTTTCAATGATTATTATGCGAGTAAACAGATGAGCATACAGTAAATCCAAAGTTAACACCTTGACTTTAGTAATGACATGAAAAATGGCATTCAACCCAAGCTGTATCTACAGAGTATATCTGGTTGCATAAGAAGAAATGGTTGAAACTTGGAATAAGTCTACTTGTCAGAAGCCTAATTTCCTCCAGATAGGGAGGTATGTTATTTTTACCCTTTTGTGACCTAGTTAGCAAAATTAAGTAGTTCTTTCTAGCCCTGGAAGTCGACATATCCGGATTAAGAGTAAGAGAGAGTGGCAGGGCAGTGGATAATCCCTGGACTGAAGCTTTTCCTGCGTTATAGCCTTAAAGGACTGACTGATGTTCACATGAGGGAACATGATAGCAAAGCTCAAACACTGTAGTACAAGCTTTTGGTTTAGCATATTTCATTGTCTGTATTTCAAGAGACATATTATTTATTATGTCTATATTATAGTCTCACCAATGCTGGATTTTTGAGGCCAATACCAATATTAATATTTGGTCTTCAAAAAAAACAATAGCGACATTTCAGATGATATATACTTTTTCAAAATGAATTACCTTACATAATCAAGCAATCCTGATACAGATCTCTTATATTTTCTTCAATTTTTTGTGTTGTGAACAACACAAAAAAACTGTGAACAACATACAATATGCACTGAATGGGACCATTTACAATTTAAGAAATGAACTTGTCAATGTTCTCTAGTGATTACTTCCATCCAAAGCTGTATTAGTTAGTGATCTAACATTAGATCACCATATTGATGTATTTTTCCTTACTGAGACCTGGCTGTCTCATGATAAATTTGTAAGCTTAAATTAATCCAACACCTCAGTCATAGTAATACTCATTCCAAGAGGAACTGGCCAAGGAGGTGGAGGTCCAGCCATTTTCAACTCAAGCCTATTAATCAACCCTAAACCTAAAATCAGCCATAACTCAGCCTGATTCTTAGTCTTACACATCCAACCTGGAAAACTTTAAAGCTTGTTCTATTTTTTGTAGTGTACCATGCTCCTGGACCATACTCTGAATTTCTATCTGAATTCTCAGAGTTTTTATCAACCGTAGTCACTAGTACAGATGAAATAATAATTGTAGGTGATTTCAATATTCATGTGGACGTTTATAGTGATAGCCTCAGCACTGCGTTTATCTCACTTTTAGACTCAGTTGGTTTTGCCCCAAGGGTAAATAAACCCACACATTATTTTAACCGCACCCTCAACCTTGTCCTGACTTATGGCATAGAAATTGAACACTTAACCATCTTTCCACAGAATCTTTCTCTCTTGGACCATTGTTTAATAACTGTTGAACTTCTGTTACTGGACTACATACGATTAGGCAAAAACGTCTTTACTAGATGTCTGTCTGATAGTGCTGTAGCTAAATTTAAAGAAGTGATTCCATCAGTGCTAAATTCACTGCCATATCAAAATATAACAGAGAACACATATGCTAACTTTAACCCCTCTCAAATTGATCCGTTTGTCGATAGCAATTCGGGCTCAATTAGAACAAAACTCGACTCTATTGCTCCTCTAAAAAGAAGATAATAAAACAAAGGCGCTCTCAAAGCAAACAACATAAAACCTTGAAAGGATATGGTGCTCAACTAAACTGGAACAATCCCGCTTAGCCTGGCTTGACAGTCTTACAACTTACAAGAAGGCCCTCAGCATTGCCAGAGCAGCCTATTAATCATCTTAAATACAGGAAAATAAATACAACCCTAGGTTTCTTTTAAACACTGTAGCCGGGCTGACTGAGAGTCATAGCTCGATTGATCCATTTATCCCTATAGCCCTCAGTAGAAACGATTTCATAAACTTCTTTAATGATAAAATTCTAACTATTAGACAAAATTCACCTCCTCCTGGCCTCAACTGGCACTAAAAACCAATATATACTTTCACTCCTATCGAACTTTGCCAACCGATTTCAGTGATCTCTTCATTTAACCATCTACCTGTCTCTTAGACCCCATCCCAACCAGGCTGTTTAAGGAACTTCTACTCTTAGTTAGCACTTCTCTATTAGACATAATCAATAGGTCCTTGTCACCAGGCTATGTACTGCAGTCCTTTAAAATTTCTGTAATTAAGCCTCTTCTTGAAAAGCCTTCCCTCTATCCAGATGTTTTAGCAAACTATAGACCCATATCCAACCTTCCCTTTCTCTCTCCTTGAGAAAGCTGTTGCCAACCAGTTGTGTGATAACCAAATTGGAGGACTTTCAGTCAGGATTTAGAGTGCATCATGGAACGGAGACAGCACTGGTGAGGGTTACAAATGATCTGCTAACCTCATCAGATAAAGTTCTTGTCTCCATATTTGTTCTGTTAAATCTTAGTGCCGCATTTGACACTAGTGACCATCAAATCCTATTACAGAGACTGGAGGATTTCATCAGCGTCAAAGGACTTGCTCTTAGCTGGTTTAAGCCCTACTTATCAGATTACAATTTGTGCACGATAAAGATGAAACATCCATCTACTCAAAAGTTAGTCATGGAGTTCCACGAGGTTCTGTGCTTGGACCAGTTCTATTCACCATATATAGGCTCCCCTTTGGCAATATTATCTGGAAACACTCCATAAACTTCCATTGATAAAACCCAATTGTACCTGTCAATGACGGTTGATGAAACCAATCATTTAGCTAAACTGTCTTACGGATCTGGATGAACAGGAAATTCCTACTATTGAGCTCAGATAAAGCTATAGTTATTGTGCTTGGCCCCCAACACCTGTGGCTGTGGCTCAGGTGGTAGAACGGTTGCCAACCAAGGAAGGGCGGTGGTTTAGTTCCCTGGCTCCTCCAGTCCACATTATGAACTGAAACCTAAATTGCCTCTGATGTGTTTGTGTGCGTGTGAATGTGTAGTTGTGTAGTGCACTGTGTGAAGGTGTGTGTGAATGGGTGTGTGAATGTGTGAATGTGACAGTAGTGTAAAAGCAGTTTTGAGTGGTCCAAAAGACTAGAAAAGCGCAATATAATAATGCAATATTTACCAATATTTACCATTTACCTCAGAAACGCATATGCTTACTGTAGATGGCATTGCTCTGGCCTCTAGCACCACTTCTAGGAAACCTTGGACTTGTCCTCAATCAGGACATGTCCTCTAACACCTATATGAAACAAATTTCAAGGACTGCCTTTTTATTGCAGGTAATATTGCAAAAATCAGGGACATCCTTTTTTGAAATTACGCCGAAAAACTAATATATGCTTTTGTTACTTCTAGGCTCAATTATTGCAACTCCCTATTAGAACTCAGCATTAGCTCGAACCATCCCCTCACTATGCTGAGATCCCCTTTCCTCCTCCGCCTCCTCTCTCCCCGTGCGCATTAACATCTCTAAAATACTAACTGTCCTTCCTTTCTCCCACAGCTTTGTGCTTTCTCGTCTCTCTCCTCCTGCTGCTTTCTGCAGGATTTTTTTCTGATGCTCCTGAGTCTGGATCCATAGTTGCAGGCCACTCACTGCCTCATGATCCTGATCAAAACCCACTGATTTAATTATTATGATTATTACTGTTACCATTTCATTTAGTCCTATTAGTAATATTATAAGCCCTGTTAGTATAACTATAGTTTATATAGGTATTAGCCCCATTATTGTGCTATTCTCTTGTTCCTCCCTCCTGCCCCCCCTTGTCTCTCGCTATCTTGCTCTCTCGCTCTCTCTTTCACCTTAAACCCATCTGGTCGAGGCAGATGGCCGCCTATCATGAGCTGGGATCTGTTCAATGTTTCTACCTGTTAAAAGAGAGGGTTTTTTTGCCGCAGTCACCAAGTGGTTGCTCATAGGGGAAATGTTGGGTCTCTGTAAATAATAATTATAAAGAGTCTGGTTTAGACCTGCTCTATATGAAAAGATAACATCTGTTATGATATGGTGCTTTATAAATAAAATTGAATTCAATTTAATTGAATAATGGATACTGTATTGCAGTTTTTTGTTGTTTATCCTTCAACTTACACATTGATAGCATATATCTATGAAAGCTCATACTGGTGTGCCCAGTTTATGAGACTAGCTGTGAATAAAAGTGCGTAAGCTTACGTCCATAAAATAAATACATGTTTGATTTTGTGATTCTTTGGTGTATGATTTGTCTCCAGGAGTATCCAGGAAGTCAGACGGCTGGGTGGGGCTGGGCTGCTGTGAGCTGGCTATCTCTGCTGAGTGTCGCAGGGAATGCAGACAGGTGAGAAATTTTAAATAGATTATGTAAGCTTTTTTTATTTTTTAAATTTATGTTTAGGTTAGTTTTAGCTTTCAGTTTTCATGAGAATTCAACTGCTTTGATTTTATTTCCTTTCCCCTTATAGGCATCATCTAAAAATGATATAACAAAAGTATGCAAAAAAGTCACAGAGGTAAGTTCACAAGTTTCAGAGACATTAATCCACTTCAGTAGCTACAGGATACCTAGTTCTGTCAACTGTATATCAAATCTGTAAAATGAATGCAAGAGCAAAATTGTGTATGGAACCAAGTTGTCTAATTCTTATTTTATCAAATAAGACAAATTAAATATTATTGTTAAAAAACAAAAATAGCTGAAGGAGGAATCCACCAACTCTTTTGGAAAATTAACCAACTTTATATTAATCGCTATAAAAACATAGAGCAGTGGTTCCTGACTTGGGGTGGGAAACCCAAGTGGGGTCCCAAGATTAATCTGAGATATCACAAGACGGCTAACGGAATGCTGTATATACTTGGTATATCCATCTCTTCAGGTCCCTAAATATCCCTCGGATAAAACAATGAGAAGGAAAAATCACTTTTTGGTTGAACTGTTCACCACTCACAATAGCTTTTGATGTAGTCAGTGTAAGCAGTGAAAAAGTTGGGAACTACTGAGATAGAGTATCTGTGTTCTTGTGTTAAAATAGTGATTTAGCTGAACGGCAGTTGTCACTATCACTACAGTTTTTCTCCTCTTGTTCTAGAATTCCCTCTACAGCTGCATCACCAAAAATGAAAGTAAGTTGTTACATACATTCATAAGTTAAGAGTGAAGAAGCAGACATTGATCTCTTCTTTCCCTCCAGCCAATAAATAAATAAACCCCTTGAGCACATAACCATGTTTCTGAATCAATAAATGGGCTTGTTTGTTTTGTTTTTCTGTTTCCCTCTCGCTGTGTCATTCTTTCCCTGTGTCACATACTGTAAATACACAGCACTCACAGATGCACACACTTAGCAGAGCAATGTTATTTGCTGGCAGGATGTTAGGCTGGTAACTTTGTCTGGAGAGGTCTAATGAGTGCCACTAGCGTGTGCTTTAGCCAGAATTATGAAATCTCTCAAGGCTTTGAGCACTGAATACAACACACATTATACTGGTCCAGTCATTGTCAAAAAAGAATGATGGTGTGTGTATTTTTCTTTAGTGGGCTCCACATGCTGCAGCTATGCAGGACGTCACACCACCTGTAGGGAGTACTGCCAGGCCATCTTCAGGACTGATTCAACGCCCACTGTGTCTCAGATCAGTGCTGTCAAAGAGTATTGTCAGAGTCACAGTGCTCAGCTGCTCAGCTGTGTCAGCAACTTCACCAAGTCTTACCCCATACGCAGCCCTATAGACAGTAAGTTCCACTATATTCTACATACATGGCTTTCTACTCTACATTGTAGAAAGTTGTGGAAAATATCTGGTGAGAGTTCTCCCAAATATATACTTCTCAAGAAATCATGGACCCCACCTCTGGATATGAAAGCTGGCTCTAAAAAGTTTGCGTCTTGCCCCCTCACAGAGGAGAGGAGTCTATTTCAGCTTGAATTTAAAACAGTTTCAATTAATATTAATGGTGACTCGGATTCTTGGCAAAAAAACAAAAATATTAACATCTACAGACACTTCTCAGACCACTTCTGCAGCAAAATGCCAGTTTATTCTGCCAAAGCCTACTTACAATCTTATTTTTATTTTCTAAATCAAAGTATCACCAAACCGCACCGTTTTATTGAGATGTCATCTGTACCACTTACCACCTTGCTGGTTTAAAACGTCTGGCACTAGTATAGGGAGATGGGGGCAACCATCAGCTGAGGCAGCTAGTTGTGGGCGTAACATCTTAGATGCAACAGTTAAAAGGGGTTGTAAAATAGTAAAATATTATTAATTAGTTTAGCTGATTAGTATTTATGGTGCAAACTAGCGAGGGTAGCAACATTTAATCATTCAGTCGACTTATCACGCACATCCCTAATTAAAACAATAATCAGGTTCCATATAACCATCAGCACAGTTTTTGCTTGCTTTGATGAATCCTCCTGCTCATACTCATCATTAAAGGATCCCTTTCAATCATGCTTCAATTATAAGTACAGAGGAATAAAAAAGAAAAAAGGTACTAAATAGACTGTAGCTTCAGAAGCTATCCACTTGATTTGACTAAGTCCGTCTTCTTAAGCCTCATTGACGTAACATAAACTTGATTTCGTTCCAATTCATTTACTTCGGAAAGCATGTTAGAAAAGTAATATTTGCACATCACTGTTGTTTTTAGACAAACTTGAACAATGTGAACATGTATTTTATGACAATAAACAGAGTAGAAATTACCTCGGTTCTTCATATAAGGATGTTCTTGTTGTTATTTATTTCAGAAGACCACATTTAAAGTTATTTTGCACTTTTCCAGTATAATTCATAGTTTGAATCCCATTCACACATTAACAAAATGATTCGCTGAACCTTTTCTGCTGAGTTGACAATCTTTTTATATATATATAGATATATATAGATATATATATCTATATATCTATAGATATCTAGAGATATATAGATATATATATCTATATATAGATATATATCTATATATATATATAATATAGAATTTTGTTGTCTTTTTCAATTCAATTTCTCTTCATCCATCCATCCATCCCTCATTGATTCACTTGGGTAAGATTAATTTCTGATAAAAGTGACAAGACAAGTACAATTTTCCTTCACAGTGGTCTCAACTACATCCGCAAACGCAAAGTGTTAAAAGGTGATCAGGAGCACACTAACTATAGACACCGTTGACAGATTTTAACTTGATATTTTTCTATCCTTGGAGCTGTATTTATCATGTTATAGTACATTTTCCAGCAGTCCATCCATCCTTCACATCCAGGTCTGTACTGCTGTGACCGTGCGGAGGCAACCCACTGTCAGGTTGCTTGCCGGAGAATCCTGCGCACAATGAGCACAGAGCATGAGATCATGGAAGGTTTGATCAAGGAGTGTGGCTCCCAGCCACTCCCTCAAGAACCCATGTGGCAGTGCTTTCTGGGCAGTTCCCACCCTCCTTCTCCAACTGAGGAGGAGACCCCCCATCCTGCCAAGATGGACTGTGCCAAACTCCACTGCTGCTCCAAGGCCAACACCTCACTCTGCCGGTACAGCATATTGCTAAGCACATGACATCAACCTGTAGATTTATTCCGTACATTCCGAGGCAGAGTACAGGCTGGGGCAAGTGTTGGTTTTTCGTATTGTAACTCAGACTCTGTACTCTATTGTGACAGGGATATGTGTCAGGAGATCAGCACTAACTGGGGCAGCCAGACTTGGCAGGACTTTGACCAGCTCTGTGAGTACAACCCAGTGGAGACAGAGCTCATCAACTGCCTAGCTGATGTCAGAGAACCCTGCCAACTGGGCTGCATGGACCTCACCTACTGCACCAACTTCAACAACAGGTCAGACTCCTGCCATTCACCAAGGGTAAACTGACGGGGGGTTTTGATGGTAAACTGCTTCTCTTTCAGCTACTCTGTGCATTAGCTAGTCATCCTCATATCACTCATATCACTGCTAAGGCTTTTATGGCCACAAAACAACATTAGAGGATATAACTATTTTCTTTAGAGTTTCAAAATTGAGAAAAAGATGATTCTGGAAGAAGCCTGAAGACCAATAACTTGGTCAAAAAGTCCAACACTAATGTCTATATGTCTTGGATTTGTTCTTAGTCTTAATGCTCTCATAAACTACTATTTCTCCGTCTGACAGTCAACAGTACACATATTCATAGTTGCTTTTTTGGCCAAATCCTTTTAGAAGCAAGTCATAAAAAGCTACTTTGATTGTATTCTATACATTACAGCTGTGTTTTAATGGGTTAGTAGAAGAAGAGGAACTTACCATCCCGTTTCAATGTTGTTACCTTGCTCTAACAGGCTTTCAAAAATAAGATTACTAATTAGAGTGTTTTTGTTTTTTGTTTTTTTAGAAATAATTAAAAATAATAACTTGGCATTTACAAATCAGCTGGCGTTTCAACTGCTTTCATCTCTTTCTTTTCTTCTGCTATTTATTACTCTTCAACCCACAGTTCAGCTGCTTCCCTTTCCAATATTTCAACTGACATTTTAATTGCTTTCATTGCCCATACATCAGCTGAAATTTCAAGATTAAAGTCCATGTATTGCATGTATTGACACCTCAGGTGAGTCTTCACAGTTCAACAATTTCAACTGACATTTTAACTACTGTCTCCGCTTACATAATGACGAACACTTCAACTAGCTTTACTACTCCATTTTGCTTATTGGTTTTGCAATTCACCTGACATTTTAACTTTAATTTCTCACTCTCAATTGCTTTCAGCTAACCGCAACTGACCATTTATTTGCTTTCAGTACTTTAACATCAAATGATATTTCATTTACTTTCAATGCTTAGATATTAACTAAAATTTCAGCTGCTTTCAGATTTTACAATTCAAATGTTAATTCATCTACTTTTAGCGCTTAGATGCAAAATCCACTGCTTACAGAATTTTAACTTGAAGCTAAAATTGCATATGCTTTAGCTTTCACATTTCAACTGAGACCATATTTGATATACAAAAAAGTCTCTTTATAGTGTTTACACTTGCAATTCCAGCACCAGCGAGCACACTTACATTTTCTTCAATTTGTATTGTTGTGTTTTTTTAACCATAAATGTGAACTGTGTAAAATAAAAAGAGACAAAGAGTAACAAAGTGACAGACAGCAAAAACAAAAGACAGATTTATATTGAACCCACAGTGACCCTGGAGTTATCAGTACCATAGCATGTTAACACACATGGGGACAAAAGCCAAATGGAAAGACTTCAAAGACTGCACTGGAAAGCCACACTAACACGCAGACATCAAAACATACTCAAATATTCATCACATATACACACAGTAGTCTGCTGATCACCTGGTGAGAGAGGCAACCACAAATTCTCACATCCACTTTTAAAGCATTCTGAAAAGCCGTGGTCATGTTTTGCACCAGAGAGACGTGCACTTGGACTAGATTCAACTGAATGTAAAATTGGAGTATTAAACATAGTAAATGGAGGTCATGTCAAAATGGTATTGTATACTTGGTTGGTTGAAATACTTAGTACTTATGTTAACAACAAATTTACCCATTAAAACTTGGAACTTTACTTGGCTCCGTGAAGAGACTTCATTATCCCTTAATATGCTAAACATATCCAGAAAACTTAATGATCTGCTCACTCAATGTGAGCAGAACATTCGAGTGTGGTTGGCGGTTGAAATATAAACAAATTTTCTGCAATGGTAATTGGACCTGACACACCTACTGCAGAAAAACACTGATGTTTATTTATCATGAAGAGAAAAGTATGATCTTAGCAATAAGCAGAGTCAGCTCAGGTGCCTACCATTTCTCTTCTCCTCTTTGAGATTTTTTAACACCTCAATTTGAGTACTATTGTTTTAATTTTGATAACACCTGTGGTAAATTCAATTGATTGCACATGATTTGTAAAAGCTCACACCGCTCTATATAAGGTCTCACCGCTAACAATGCATATCACAGCAAAAACCAAGCCATGAGGTCGAAGTCGAAAACTGCCAGCAGAGCTCAGAGACAGAACTGTGTCAAAGGCTACAAAAAAATTCTCTCTATTGAATGTTCCCAAGAGCACAGTGGTCTCCATAATTCTTGAATTCAAGAAGTTTGGAACAACTGGGTCTCTTCTTAGAGCTGACCGTCCAGCCAAACTGTGTAATTGAGGGAAAAGGGCCTCATCAGGAACAAATGGAATTATGGAACCACACCCAGAAATTCTGCCTGCAACCTTCTCCCTTTAAACCACCAGTTAGCTGACTCACTTGAAACGAAATCCAATAATCAGACATCAAGGACACTTTCGGGTGCAGTGGAAGGGGAAAGTAACGCTCACATTATCAAGAGGGACTTGAGCTCCCTCTACAAGGCCGCAGATTAGACAGACACAAGCACACCTTGTTCTGTAAAAAGCCAGTTGAATGTGTTTAGATACTGACTGTGAGATTTTTTTGTTGCATTGTCTATTGATTTATATGATTTTACTTTTCATGTGCAAACAAATGTTTATTTCAGTTTTAGCAAAGATACCTCTTTCTGTCTCTATCCACAGGCCAACAGAGCTGTTCCGCAGCTGTAACATCCAGTCAGACCAGGGTGCCATGAACGACATCAAGCTGTGGTCCAATGGGACAATCAGGATGCCATTCATGAATATCCCTGTGCTGGACATCAGGAAGTGTCTACCGGATATGTGGAAGGCTGTAGCGTGT
This sequence comes from Istiophorus platypterus, assembly GCA_016859345.1. NCBI lineage: Eukaryota > Metazoa > Chordata > Actinopteri > Istiophoriformes > Istiophoridae > Istiophorus > Istiophorus platypterus. Next base: position 11,866,317 of record CM029125.1, read on the forward strand.
TCCTTGCAGATCAAACCCTGCCACAGCAAGTTCAGAGGGAGTGTTATATGCAAGTAGGTCTACAACCATTCAACATGTAATTCCTAACCATTCAGTCTAGGTTTTGCTAATGTAGATGTAAATAATGTAAACTGCATATACTATTGACTTTCAAGTGGAGAGGGCCTCTATCACAGGCTTATATTAGAGACAGGCTTTTATTTCAGATTTCCTGTGTTTACCAGCCAGTGCAAACTCAACACATCTTCTGTGTTTACTTGTTGTCTTGATCCACTGATGAGCCGAAAAGTAACTAAAGAAATAAACAGGGAATTCTAACATATCTAATTTTTCAACATGAGGACATATTTAGACAACGAGAGAACACTTTCTTTAGCATTTTTTAATTTTTAAGTGCTGAAAGAAATACAATGTTTTTGATATGAATGGGGAGAAGTGATATTGTTTAAACATGGAGACAACAGAGCACAGTATCCAGACTCCTGGAAGACATTCATAGTGTTTTGCTTAGTTTTTCACATGGAAAATGATAGAAATGGTTATATAAGGAATAAAAACGAGATCTAGACTTTGGTGCTATGTATACTCATGAGACCAAAGTGAATTTTCAGCCATGTAGCCTTGTGCTTTTGCTAGTATGACTAACAGGAGCTAGTATTGATTTTCCCAAATTCTAGATTAATTTCACCAGGATCCTGTTAACCTATCCAAAGTCTAGATAACAATAAGAGCCTATTACTGACAGCAAAAGCCTGTCTGTGAACATTTAAAATGTGATGAGAAATCATAGACTGTGCATTTTCATGGACTTTCTGTGATGTAATTACTTTTAATTACTTCCTCTGCATCTCATTTGTGGCTTTCTCATGATTACCTAGTTACGTTCAGGTTCAATTCAGCCTTCCTGTCATTCTTTTCCTCCTCTGAATTCTCCCTTCCCAGTTTGCCCAATATGTAATAATGAAATTGATAATGAGTGAAGAGAATATAAATATATATGCATGAGGTTTAATGAACAGGTAGAGGCCCTGCCCCTCTCTCAGGATCTGCTGTGTTATGTTTGGGTTCTGTGTGTGTGCATATACTGTGTAACATAACTCCATATGTCCATATGTCTTTTTCAGTCATTTTTCAGACACAGCCTTCCTCACAGGTGTTAACTTTCTACTTCTCTTGAATGATATTACACCATTACACATTGTGCACATCCAGTGTGTGTTGGCAGAGCCTCTCATCCTGCATCCAGTCAGCCTTAAAATCTCACTACTATAAAATTACACATAACCACTTTGTTATTTTAAGCAGTGGTGCACTCTACAGTATCTACAGGCTTGTTCTGTTTTTGAGTTCTGTTGTCTTTTTTCTGTCCTCAGGTCAGATTGTGTGGACATCCTGACCCAGTGTGGGGACAAGAAACGTTTCCATGAAGGACAAACGGCTGAGAGGATCTGTGAACTTCTGTCACCCATTGATGACCCAGAACGTTGTATCCCCCTCCACAGATACCTCAGTGAGTCACTACATACCACACATATTTGTCAGAGGAACTTGAAATATCTTTGAAGCTCTGGTGTTGAGCAGTAGTATTATTTTCTGTTGTGAGATGCAGAGTAGTTCAGCTATAGATGGAAATACCAACAAAGATGCAGAACTGTAACTAGAAAAAAAAGACATTCATACAATTACACTTAAGACTTTTTTTTTATCTATACTGCTCTCAGTGCTTGGATCATGCTCATTCAACCAGATCTGCAAGTAGATTGATTTACAGCCACTAGAGGGCACAAGAACACAAGCTCAGAGGCGGACAGACACAACGCTTGTATTATGTCATCTTATAAAGCTGTTATGGCTATAATTTGTGCAAAAATTGCTATTCATGCATTAAACAGACACGGAAAAATATTATCATCTCTTTTTGTTTCTGGCCAACTGACAAGTGTAAGATGAACAGTCTCTGGCATCTCTCTCAGTGGATTGGACCACCACTCTTTTCCACACCGAAATAGTACAACAATTGGATCATTATAAAACTTTTCACAGACATTCATGGTGCCCAGAGCATTAGTCTGCCTCACTTGAGCAATCCCCTGACTTTTCATCAAATGCCAAGAAGTTGATATATGTATTTTTTGTGAAATATTATAATATACAACTTTGATGATCCTCTAATGTTTCATCTTGCACATTTAAAAAGTCAGAACATTAATTTGTCTAATTCTTTATGGACAAATGATGATTGCTTATGACAAAAAACCCTCAAAACTAATGACATTTCCATCAGCCTCAGTCATACTTTGTGTTTGTACTCAGTAGAAAAGTACAAACATCAGCATGCTAACATACTAAACTATAATAGAGAACATGCTTAACATTAAAATGTGGTCAAGTCACAAGTCTCTGGTATTAGAGAGAAGTTGCAGTTAAGTTGATTTGAAAAGTCAAGACTTAAGTCAATGGACTCATGACTTAAGTCTTAAGTCTGAATCCAATTCATGAGACTCGAAATCCACACCTTTACTAAATAACATAGCTGTGGTAATTTGATTCAAAGGTACTATAAAATATACATGATTGATGCAGCTTGAAATCTTTCTGACCATAAAGTTTTTTACTGGTCAATAGGTCATTTTTTCTCTTGCATTTTTTATGTATTAGATTTGAAACTGTTACATTTGGGAAATTTTTCTGGCTGATTAGACAATTATTTTGAATCATAACTAGTACAAATGTTCACACTGTCACCAACATAAGTTACCGTCATATCTAACAACCATGTTTAATCCTGCTTTGCCTTCCTTTTTCCAACCCTTGCCTACACCCCTACTTCTTCACACACTTTTTCTAGCCCCCAGTTCCCTTGGTACCAACATTGTTGAGGAGGTCATCCATCCATGCAACCCAAACCCTTGCCCCAGCAACCACTTATGCCAGGTCAACAGGAAAGGCTGCCTTGATGAACTCAACTGTCAGCCATACATCTGCATACCAGGCAGGACAACTACTGCTACAGATCAGAGGCCTTACTTTGTTCACTCCAGAGTCAAAACACTGCAGCATGGCAGTCCTTTTGAATGTATATATTTGTGTTCTCAGGCTGTAAACTGGGCGAGGCCTCTGAGTTTCTGGTGCAACAGGACGCACGTATCCAAGTACCGACTCGCACTGGTCCAGCTGGGTGCTATGAGGTGTGCAGCTGTGGTCCCAGTGGGCGTCTGGAGAACTGTGTTGAGATGCCCTGTGTGGATACCAACAAGCCCTGCATCATAGGAGGACAGAGGAAGAGTAAGACCTCCCTCATTCTTTCTCAGTCCAAAAGGTTTCCACAGCTCCTTAGAAGACAAAAACAAAAAAGGCCTAAAAAGTCATCATTAGATTTCTGTATATGTTCTAAACGTTTATTAATACAAGGGTTGGCTACCATTCACATTTAGACCGATACAATACTGGTACCAATACCTTGAATTCGGCACTGGTACACATCAATACCTTTTGAAATTTCAGTTGTAAAAAATAGGTACAAACTTCTCAATTTCAACATTTTTATTTATTTATTCTGTTTTGATATTTATTTAGAACATTTGCAGAGCACAGTGAAAAACTTGCATTATCTGTTATGTCATTGTTGTCGTCATTACTGCAGTGCTTGCATAGTGGACACCGTATGCAATGCAATAGTATGAATTTATGTACTATTGGTTTCATAATAAGGTTTTGGACATACTAAAAAATTTCACATATTGTTTCAGTGTACTAAATGCCATGTTGGTATGAAATTTGCATTATATGTGTTTATTTGGTTATGTCAAAATTCCATTAATTCCAAGAAAAATGCTAATCTAACACCAAATGAGACAATGAAAAAAGCCAACTTATCACAAATAACTAAATCCAACTAGCTAATTAACTAATTTAAGATGGCGATGAAGTTGTAAATGATGCCTCACTTAATATTTTATCCTCTATGGACAGTTCCATTTCTTTGGTGTTGGTTGTAGGTGTGCTAATATTAGCTTTAGCTGCTGCATTGGACTTGGCTTTTTTTCAGGATATCAACACATGGTACATTCATCAGCTATTAGATATATTTTGTGCTTGACCAGGTGTTTCCTGACGTTTAATGTGTTGCCCTGGCCAGCTTTGCATTTCACTTTATAAATATTGCATTTAGTGTCATCTGCGTCCATTATTGAAAGTGAAACCAAACGTGCAACCACTTTTGGCTTGACATGGCCCAGACTAACAGTGACTTGAACAAGCTGCAGGGATGATGTAGTCACATTAGTCTCACACTCTGTCTTTCTCTCTAAGCTCTGTTACTCTCTCTTAAGATGCACTCATAACTACTGAAATTTGGTGCCATTTAATTAAACATGAATTAGTACTCTGCAGTACCAACATAATTTGGTTAGTACCTTTAAAATTACCAAGTGCGGTACCCAACCTTAATTAATACTGTGGAGAAATACAATTCTGAATAACTAAATATGCTGGTTGTGTTTGATTGAGATGCAGTGATGCAGTAAGAGCAATCTTAGTGAAATGACATCCCTTAATGACTCTCATTTCATTAGTGATGAAGTTAGAAATGAGTCATGAGATTCATCATTTCTTGTGAAGGACATGTAATTTGGAAAAGTATAATTAATCTAAAGCATCTAAATTGGGGCACCAAACTTTCCATGTTTTTTCATTAAAAGAGGGGAGATTGGACAGACACTGTCATACCCTGCCACACCCTGCCATGCCCTGCCTCCCATCAAAAATCCAATTTTGGTGAGATTACATTCAATCCATATATCTATTTAGCAATTATAACGATGAGCATAAGTTGCTGTTGCTATGGAAAAGCTAATCAGAGGTATCAGTCAGAGCTTTTTAAAACTTGAGAGAACTTTATGTTTGCCGCTGGGAACAAAACATGACATCATAAATGTCAAATTCATTCAAAATTGACAACGCATCCAAAACTGAATTTGTTTAGCTATCAATTAATTGCAAAACAGAATTTTAAGCTAAGTGATTGGATGTTTTATTAATGGTGCAACTCAATTTAGTAATTCACTAGTGTGAAACTAATTTTCACCTATTGAAACAAACTTAGTAGTTACTCAAAAATTTGGTGATGGATTTCGTACAGCTGGTGCAACCCAAATGAGTTGTCTATATGTGCTTATGCCTAGCTCAATTCTTCAGGGCAGTAAACTCTGCTTATATTCTTTTTGGTTGTTAACTAATCTGAATGTCATGGTTTGTTTTTGATTTTCTTTCTCAACCATGCAGATCAGCATTCTATCCTTTCTTATTGCCAGGAACCTCTGATATTGTTAACTAATACTGAAGTAGAATGCAGAAGAATTAAACGATTTTATTACTGTTTGAAGTTATCAGTGATCCAGTCTTAGTCTGAGATATAGCCAGCCTCATAGAAATAGTAGTGTGTAATTAAGAAGCCAAACATGTTCCCAATCATCAGCCTCCTCTGCCTAACTAATTACATCAATTCATTTATAGATGTTTCGAGAGGAAATGAACAAATTGTGGTTCTTATCAAATTAGGCATTGAAGCACAAAATGTCCTTAGGTGGTGACTGACGCAGAGTGGCATAATCTTTCACACAGACAGTCATGGTGACTGCTGTTAGCTGCACCTGGATCAGAGCAGGAACCTCTTTGAGGCTTTCAGAGGCTTAAAATGTTAGTAGTCAAATGTTTATAAAACAGAAACATAACTTCATGGATGCAGCAGCACCGGTTCCCCCTAACCAGTGATCACTTCAAGATTTCGAATACCACATGAAAAGTATGTTGATTAATAGTTGCGAATTGATGCACTATTAAAAGAGCCAATTTGCACAAGTGTTTATCTTAATATTTCATTGTAATTATAATTTGATGCTGGAAATCTAAGGAGGTCATTGTAGCAGTAGATAGCGCATATTTACTACATCAAAATTATAAAGCAAAGCCATATAATGAGATGATTTTAGGTGTGTTAGCAGCTCTTTAGAGTAGAATGAAGCAGGTTTACCTGTAGGTTTACGGACTGTACAGTATAATCCTCCCACACAACACAACACACATCCAATCGACAGTTAGCCATTTGTTAGAAACATTGGGAATAAAAGACATAATGAGCTCGGTTAGAGAGAAAAGTTTAACATATTAAGTTGGGTGCACAGTCACACATTTTAAACATTATTTTAAACTATTTATATGTTCCCAGTGTCACTGTAAAAGTTTGTTCATAACCAAAGTGCATGTGCAAGGATCTTGACAATGTGGGCCTTAAATGAACAGAGAGTCCAAAACAGAGGGAGCTATCGTATTAGCTGTGTCGCACTATGAACTTTTACATTATATTCAGTTGGAGTGCAAACTGGCCCAAAAAAGAGGCATGGCTTGTGGATAGCCATGGGACATTCGTTGATGGTACAAATATTTCTCTAGAATGAACTATATTAGCTTATTGCCCAGCAAGCATCAAGCCTACTAGAATGCAAACTGTCAGGTACCAAGCTTAGCTGATGCCGTACTGTTGCTGGCTAGTGCTAGTATGTTACAAGTTAGCTTACCAGCCACTATAAACTCACCAGTCAAGTCACTGTGTCACTAATCTCTGACACAGATGCTCTGATGCTGACACAAAGGCTTTTAAGAAACTGAACTGAAGTCGTGATGACAGCTCAGTATGTGTCTGTGTGTGAGTGTTTGTGTTGGTGGCACTGGCACATCTCTTCCATTCAGCATTGTTTTGTGTCAATAAATAGGTAAATAGATAGTCAGGGACTAAAAATGCTATTAGTTTATCTATTCCTCTCAATTCAGTCTTTTGAATTTGATGCATGGCTGACATCTTATTGGCTTGTGACTGCATAGTAAGATAGGTTGAAGGAGGAGCACATTTTTGTTTTGATTGCAGTGAAGGTTTCTGTAGTTTGTTATTACCTCATCTTTCACCACAAAAACTCCCATTGGAAGGTGGTGTTAGATGGTATAGATAATATCTTGTTGAAGAAATTGTGGCTTGCTGCATCAGGCGTGTGCTGAATTGAAAGTTGTGATTTTAAAAGTTGTGTACATGTCAGAAACCACATGTTCTTTAAGCACACTGGTAGTCTAGGTTTTAAGGTGCTTACCATTATTCATAGTACCCTCTGTTCATGTCCAGCCAGGGACCTTTTTTTCAGGGTCCTCTACTCTTGCATAAAAGCCCAGCAAGTGGACCTTGAGATGAGATTATTTTTCCAACCTACCACTGAAACACAACAGGCCCAAACAATTGAGACTAACATTAACCTGCTAAATTTATTCTGTTCACTCTCTCCCAGCCAAGTTCTTTACCCAGTTAAACAGAGTAACTGTACTCTTATTATAAAATAAATGCAGCATTGGTTTTGAATCTAAACCATGATCAGCATAAATATACATAAATACATATGGATTCACTAATGACTGGCTCATCAATATGGCAACTGGCAACATATTTTTTACTGCCAACAGGCAGTGTTTAATTTAAGAATGAAAAACTACATTGACACAATGATTCAACATTTTGGGAGATATGTTTGTGCATTTTCATACTGAAAGTGAGAGGAGATTATGATGAGGTCTATAAACGGAGCTGGAATCAGGATGTGGTTAGCTTATCTCGGCTTAGCATTAGCACGAGAAACAGCAAGAAACAATGACCTCCTTAGAAGCAGCAAGAAACAGCTAACCTAGTTCTGTCTAAAGTTTCAGAAATACACTTACAAAACAGCTCAAAAGCTCTCTAACAGCATGTATCTCATTTTTTTACTGATGTATCAGTCTGCCATAGAGCATAAGATAACACAGCCAATATTAATATTCCATTAGCGAAATGCATTTATTTGTTTTTCCTTTAATAAGCAATAGGATATACAAAATAAAACTTATTTTCTTGTGTTAGTTAATGCAAACAAACACAAACTCTAAAGTACGAAGTCATCTAAATGAGAAGTAGGAGTTTTTTCAAAAGTTAACTTTCTCTGGTGGAACATGAGAAATGGTAGGAACATTGGATTTCTCTGGGTGCAAATATTTCTGTGGCTTACACCAAATTTTAAGTATGCATTTTTAATGTAATAACAGCAGTAATAACTGGTTTCATGTAGGAACAAGTAGATTAATGATCATTCTTGACATGAAATACAAAAAATAAGTCAAATAATAATATACTATATGAATTATATTCATACTAGTATAATACTCAGTCACTCAGTCCAAGATGGCTCACTCTTCTACCTCTACACTGACTCCTCTACAGCTGCACACTATCAAAAAAAAGTGGTCCCTCATGAATGATGCTGGTCTCTTAAGAATGATTACAAACAATCAGGCCCATCAGTGTGGTTCAAAATGACCAAATGGCATGGCAACATGTACCAATTTTCTGATCAATTGTGCAATATGGAAAGATTGAAACCTTGGGTATCTGAGAAAAATAACCTGATGCCTTAAAACCCTAGAAAAAGTTTCCACATTTTTTTTTGTTTGTTTGTTTGGGTTTTTTAATTAAAATTAAAAAAAACTTCAACATGTTTGAGCTCTAATACTAATTAAGTGAAAATGTTAGAGATCATAATCTTTTGGCTTGTTAAAATAATGAATTAGCATTAAATTCCAAAAAAAAGCTTAAAAGGGATGACTTTAATGGACATGGAACCCATAACTATAAACTATATTACCAGTAGAAGTTTTTCATTGATAAATCACTAAATAAGATTTAAAAAATGTACTAAAGGCTATATGCACCAACAGAAATAGGTATTAACATGTAATGACACAAAAAGTCACAAATGAGAAGACCAAAAATATGCAATAAAAAAAACTAAATAGAAATATTGTACTTTAATGAAATCACTCAGTGGGTTTAGTGTCTTAAGCAGTCTTAGCAGCATGAAAGTTTGCCACTGTGTTAAGAGTGTTGAGAGATGTTACTGCCTCAGCACACCATTGGGTATAGGTTTAAGATTTAGAGATTTTATAGATACCTGATCCTATGATAGATAATTATTTTCGACTTAAGATGACCAATACTAAATATTTCATTCTTGACTGATTTTTAATTTTAGCATCTTTTGAGGACAATATTTAGTACAAACAAAAATAGGGTAATACTAAAAAGAACTTCAATATATAAAAACAGCAAAAATGATTTTTTTAACCTGAAAAGCATAGTGGGTAGACCTATTTTCAACCCTGAACACTATCTGCAGGTCTTCCTTTCAGGCTGAATACAGCCCCAGCAACCCTCCCAAGTAAGGTGGGGAAGCCTGAAAGTAGCCACCAAACACTTGCCGCACTACCCGCTGCTGCTTGTTGAGGTCATTGCTCTGAACACACAATAATTGAATCATCACCCAAAGTGTTTGGTGAACATGCTCTAATTTCACATTGGTTGTACATGTTATCTCCATTACGTTAAATACCTCTCTTGTTTCAAGTGATATTTTGGAATGAAAACTATGACATGGTCAAATGTTCTTGCTGTGTGCGTTTTGTGTGTTACCGCCAGGCCATGGGACGTCTTTCAAGATTGACTGCCACACTTGTTCCTGCTTTGCTGGTGAAACCATCTGCTCCACCAGAGATTGTCTGAGCTTCAGCAACTCAGATGAGGACCGACAACACTTTACTGGTCCGTCTATGTAATGATTTGGTGTGATTATGTAATGATAGGGTGTGGTCATTTCAGATAAGGTTGGTCTAGAAGGTTCTAACAATTGGAGGATTGCCTAATTCTGTAGACTTTACATTACCGGTCTGATTTCACCACATCTTGATCATGCATGAATCATATTCACTGCAACCTGCTTTCTAATGTATGAATTTTGGCATGTATTCAGATCCATAAGTATCTGAACAGTTTTACAGCTTTGCCCCCGTAAACCACCCAAATGTATTCGAAACAAAGCCATCAAGATGTGATTGAAATGTATACTTTCAGCTTTAATTCAAGGGGTTTGGAAAGGGGTTGGCCTAAATGCTTTATTTTTATTAAGGCCCTTGAATTAAGGTTTTAATCACATCTTGATGGCTTCATTTCATATCCACTATGGTGGTTTGTAGATGCAAAATTACAAAAATTGTGTCACCGTCCAAATACTTGAGAGCCCGACTGTGTAAGGCTAACAATCACATGATGGGGAAGTCAAAGGGTAGCAGGAACAAAAGAAAGAACAGAAAGCTAAATATGCTGCAGATAATATGCTTTCAAAACAAACAGGATAGCCAACTCATTTACTAGACTTTACTAGAATGCCATTTTGTTCGCTAATGATACTTAAGCAACATTCCTAAAAATCGGTCCAATGACTCCAGAAACACAAGCAATTAGATGTTCAAAGAGGTTTTAGTCAAAACCCCCCCACTTACTTTGTTGAGTACAGTGTTATCATAACCAACAAAACCAGTGGCAGGAGCATCACCAGCAACATCTACACTACCAATCAGTGCTTACAGCGTATCCCACGTCATTCTGTCCATCTTCATTTTACCACATTTGATGGAATGAATACTTTCCTCCTTCATAATTATTGTCATCTCTCTCCCTGTCTCCCCTTGTCTCCCCAGGTCTTCCCTGTAGTTGTCCGGACCGCTTCATCCCTGTGTGTGCCTCTAATGGGCGGACCTACCCTAGTGCCTGTGTGGCTCGCTGCATGGGATTCAAGGATCATCAGTTTGTATTTGGCCAGTGCCACCTCAGTAACCCATGTGCAAACAAGCCCTGCCAGAGAAACCAGAGGTGGGTTCAGCTGCAAATTTCCCTACTTCCCTTTCTCCTTCGCTCTATCTTCTTACATTGCTTTTTCTGTGTCTGTGGCTGCCTACATGATTCATTTTAATGAAAAAAATGAAATACCACATTAAAATAAGTATTTAATCCCTTTACAGCATTTATTCTTCTTGAGTGTTATCTGAAAAGCATTGCAAACCTGGATTTGGGGATTTTCTACCAATCTTCTCTGAAGATCCTCTCAAGATCTGCCAGGTTTCAAAAATGTGAAAAAAAAGGGAAGGGTCTGAGTACTGTCTCAAAGCACTGTGTTTTCTACTTTACACAAACTGTATTATTTGTGATATTCAAACACCAATGGTATTTTATTTTTGTTTCCTTTAATTCTATATTTACCCCAACTTCAGAAAGGACTTTATTCGAAACAAGCTTTTATTTAAGATAGGCAGCCTTTATTCCTAATTTACCCTGTTTTAAAGGATTCAAGGATTACAAATGTTGATCACATGATCACATTTACAAACAATACTGTGTTAAGGACTAGTGTGAGAATCGAGGATTAGAAAAAAGAAACGTAAAGGATAAAAACTCAAGCCAAAAATATGAATTATGTAAAAATCCAAATGTTACTTTAAATGTCATGATTTTAACTAATTTTACCTTCTCATAAGTTTACTGTATATTATCATTATTTTAGATATAATAATCAAGAATTCCCCCATTTATTTTGATTTGCTTCCGCTATATTTTGCTGATGATCCTGCTTGTTGTTAATGCAAACTCAACACTTATTTCAAGTTTACTCAGTGTCCTGGTAAATTCAGTATAATGGAAATTTTTGTGTAATGTCATACTCACAACTGCTGCCAGTTTCTTTTTTCTAACAGAAAAACTGTTTTAATTCACTAATTTAATTCATTTATTTCAAATTTGGTGTTAATCTAAAGTCAATGAAAAGTAACACTCCTGCACAAGTTTCACATAAAAGCCTTCTAGCAGCCCAAATGGAATAATCACTGGCACACAAACATTTATATTAACAGTCAGTGTCATCAAAACATATTTTGTCCCTTCCTCAAGCAAGTTTAGTGCCTTAACTTCTTAAAACAATTGCACTGTTTTTTTAATAGTTTGAAACCCTCATCATTTGAATCTGTGTTTGCCTTCTTGCAGTCTTCTTCTTAACTACCCCTGCCACTCTGCTAAGTTTCCTAGTGGATTACTGCACCTTTGCATCATGTTGCTAATATGTTTGCTTGCATGTGTGCCATTGTGTATGTGCAAAAGGCCTGAGCCCCAGTCATCAAAACATTGCTCTATAGCAGAATTAGTGGAAAAAAATGGTATGGGACGCCTGTATTGTGAAGCATTTGCAGGATGTGTTGAGTTTCTTTGACAGTAGCATAAAACCATTTAAAAGAATGTCAACTGTAGAAAGTAGACGAGATTAGAATTGTACTTAATCAGCAAATCAAAGCAATAATTCTTTTAAAAAGAGACTGTGAGCAGAAGAGTGATCAGTATGAAATTAATTTGTTGTTGTACTGATGCAGGTTAAGCAGAGGTAATTCCTGCCCTTTATTGGTCACTATCCTTTATGTGTTAGTGCCAGCTATGCTGAATTTTCCACTTGCACTAAGGAATTACATTGGATACAGGCAAATATGTGTATTAAATACATTAAATTAAATGCAGTGTCCAAAAAAGTAAAGGACAGTGCTATACAAGTTGTATGTACCATGACTGTCATGGATGATGGTGTTGCACCATAGTACAAACATGTTTTTCTCAACTTTCTGTTTGCTATATGCTTTGCATTGTTCTCTTACATTTTGTTAATTTCTTAAATATTGTTTCAAAGAGAGCTAATACCTGTTACCTTAGCACTAATTCAAATAATTTTATTTATATAGAACCACATCATAACAGACATAACATATCATAAATCAACTCAGGGCACTTTTCATATAGAGCAGTTCTAGACCATACTCTTCATAGATATATTTACAGACCCAACATTCCAACATGAGCAAGCACTTAGTAACATTGCTAAGAAAAAAACTCCCTTTAAACAGGTAGAAACCTTGAACAGCAACTGTTTAATAAGATGCATGAAACATGAAAGGAAGATTGAAATTGACTTTGTTGCAGCTACTATACAAGGTGCCAAGGTACCAAATGCAAATGGACAGACATAGAAATCAAATAAGAGAGCACTAATGCCTCCTCCGCAACTTGAGCTCTCATTGCAAATAGGTACAATGCACTGACTCTGAATCAAATGTTTTATAATACTAACTACGTTGAACACAGAGAAGCTTATTACACCACGAGCGTTAAGGCTAATCAAAACCCAAGAAATAGGCCCCAAACAATGCTAGGCTGAGGGCCAGAAGAAACACTAATATCTCCACACCTGATAAGCCAGACCCTATTCTGATTGTTGACTATAACTACGCACAAAAGAATTGCAAGGACTGAAAATCTAACTATGCCTGAAACATATGTCAGTGAGTTAACAAAACTGCTGCCACATCCAAGTAATTACAGGATCTCAATCAATGCTGGGTCTTTTGACTTTCTACAAAGGAAAATTGGCTTTTCCCTGCTATGAGAGAAACTGAGAGACTGACAGTCACAACATGTATTCATCTTAGGTTCCATTACAACTTTAGGGAAAGGAATAAAACCTTTTTAGCTCACTCCTGAGCCTGCATACATGTCTCACATCAGTTAACTTCACCCATGGGATAAAGTTTATTGAAAATTTGATTATCATTTGGAACTGTAAAGATCACTTTGAATCTAATCGGTTTCATCCAAACATCACTGGATCCAGACTACTGAGTGCCACCCTACAGCATGCTTTTGGGGTGCCTTATCCAAACAAGAATTTGTGAGTAAGTGCAAAGGATCCTTTGCTCATTGTGGCCTCAGGATCATTGACTAAAAATGACTGGCAATGGACCTTTCTGTTTGGATTAAAAGACAAAAAGATGTAAACAAAAAGCTGATCAGTTGATTTTATTTAATTTTATTTATTTTTTTCATTTATCTTAGTTTAAGTTTATTGTAGTTCATTTAGGTTGGCATTCACTTTATTAAGTGTTCCTCACAAACACTGGGTGAATGTAATATTAGTACTGATGTATTGGTAGTCCTGCATTTTAAGAATAGAATTTTGAATATCTTTGGAAAAAATGAAAAATATCCAATTTTGTAAAATCAGAATATATATATAAATTATAAAATAAAAATTCGGAGGTTACTGAACGGAAGAGAATGAAAAAACTGAACTTTCATAATAGTTAACCCCAGACACAATTATTGGCACGCTTCACTAATATTTGGTTGTAGAACATTTGGCAAAAATGGCAGCCTCTAAACATTTCTTGGAGCCTAAAAGCTTCTTGCAAATGTCTGCTGGTACTTTCTGCCATTCTTCAATTACTGTGTGTCAAGCTCTTTTTAATATTGCAGATTTCAGCTCTCTACAAAGATTTTCAATGGGACTTTGGTCCATCTTGTCCTTTTCAACCATTCTTTTGTGCTGCTTAATGTTTAATTTGAGGACAACATAGTTTTCTGACACTGTGGAAAACATTTTGACCTAATATCTTTGACCTATCACTACACTAAAAGGCAGGTTCTATTGTATGTAGGGTGTTCTTTCCTTTTTTTGCCTATAAAAACTGATGCGATGCATTCCCAAAGAGCTCTACTTCAGTTTATCTGCCCATAGAACATTAATTCAGAAAGACCTTGGCTTATTCTTGACAGTTTTTGCAAACATTAGTCTTGCCTTTTTGTGCCTTTCCTTCAATAGCAGAGTCCTCCTTCCTACAACCATGGAATCCTGCTTGGTTCAGTGTGTGGCATATGGTATTGGTTGAAACCACCACTCCACTTTACTCAAGTTGAGCCTGAAGCTCCTTAGATGCCTGCAAGGTGTTTTTTTCCACAATCTGCAGCAACCTTCACAAATTTCTCTCCCTAAGTTCTCATCTCAACAGTTTAGACTGTGAAACTCCTTGAATATATTCTAAATTCTGTACTTGGAATTCAGGTGTGCCAATGATTTTAACCAGTACTCTAATTAGATGCAAATGTCTGTTTCTGTATGGTGCTGTTAAAATTTTATGTAAAAACTCAATAATAAGAATTTGAATATGTATGACATATCATCTTATTTCTTGATAATAAAAAAAAGAAAAAACTTTTATCTACCAAGTCATGCAATGGCTGAATCTTTTTTCCAAAGATAAAATTCTCATTGGCTACGTCACTGGTGCGTCTGCAAAAGACTACTCTAGTTAACTAGCACATTTTCACCCCTAGATTTTGCAGCATTGAAAGAAATTGTTCAATACCTTGGACCTACTACCTGCTGCATGGACCCTCTCCCTATAAGCCTCTTTAAATATTTTTACCTGCACAGCAATAGACAAACCGTAGTTCAGTAGTTTTCTTTAGTCACACTTAGCACAGTTATTAAAACCTCCTGTAAAAAAGTCTAACACAGATGTCTCTGTAACAAATAACTATAGACCCATACCAAGCCTGCCTCTTTTAGGAAAGATCAAGGTTGTTAGTCTGGTACTTAACACTTGCGGTGCAAAAAAATTGTTTGATGCTTTTTAGTTTGTATTTTGACCCCACCACAGCGCAGCAATAGGACTGCACTTGTTAAAGTTTTGAACAATCATTTGAGAAATGATCTGTAAAAGATTTCGTTTTTAATATTACTGGATCTAAGTGTTACACTCAACACAGTTGACCATGAGATGAAGCACTTTCTGGCACAGTGCTGAATTTGTTCAAATCATGTAATAGGAACTACTGGGTGTCAGTTGTTGATTATGAATTTGAGCAAACTAAAATCACTTGTGGAGTAGCCCAAGAGTCCATTCTCGGGCCTCTTCTTTTCTGGAATGTTATAACGTAATAATGTTATATTCTCTCATTTATACTCAACACATATAATATGCACTAGGTGGTGTAATTTATAAAAATGCCCTAAAGTATTCCATTATTTCTATAAGCCCTTTTTCATTCTTTGATTTCTGGCTTTTGTAATAGATGGCACCACACTGGTCCTATGTCCACATGTATACAGAATCCCTAAGCCTAATATTGATTTTACCAGTGAGCTCTCTGATCTTCTCTCCAACATTGCTCCAAAATATAACAATATTCTCATTCTTGGAGATTTCAATATCTACATTTGCTATCCCTGCAAACCCATGGCTTGTGATTTTGTAATAATCAATAAGATCTAACTGTTGACTTTTACATAATAGATCATTCAGCCCTCATTCATAGGTTAAACAAATGGTTGGGGGTCTCTTGTTCTGTCTTAAACTGGTTTTCTTCATATTTATCCTGCAGATCCTTCAGTGTCTGTATTAGCAAGTGATGTTCTTCCTTAGCCCCTATCTTATGTGCTGTCCCCAAAGGTCCCATACTTGGTCTGTGCCTCTTTTCTATCCATTTCTATCCGATACGCCACACTATATTTCTTTTCATTGTTACACAGATGATACACAGATCTATGTTCTCCTAGAGCCTAATAAATACAACAAACTAACTAATCTTAATAAATGCCTTCAAGACATCAAACCTGGATGGCTGTAAACTATCTCAAATAGAATAAAACAGAGGTTCTTTTACCTGGACTGAGGATTGAAATTTTACAAATTAATCAAAATTAAGCCCTATGCAGCTCTGTATCATCTCCAATTGAAAATCAATCCTCTCTAATTCTGGCCTTGAGAAAGTCATCCATGTCTTTATATCCCCCGGCTTTGGTCACTGCAACTCATCATATAGAGTCATCTCTAAATATTACAAAATGTAGCAGCAAGAGTTTTAACAAGAAAAAAAAATGGGAGCACATTCTTTCCATTCTTGCCTCCCTACACTGGCTGCTGGTTAGGTACAGAGTTGGTTTTAAAATCCTGATGTTTGTCTACAATGTGCTAAATGGTCTCACCTTTTCCTGTATTTCAGAACTTCTCTCACCATATCACATCATCTGTCAGAGAGCTGAGATCCTCTGAAAAAACACTAAGTTTTATTGGGACAAGCCTTTCTCTATAGATGCCCCAAAACCATGGAACTCTCTTCCTCTATGCATTGTTGTGAAAGATTTTCTCTAAAAACAGAAAAAAAACACATAAAACACTGATAGGGTCCAAGTAAAATCTTTTATAGTGATTTCTGGGACAAAGAATGTAGTTCCAATAGGTTTTCTTAACTTCAACCAGAACACATCAAATTGGGTAGAAACCTATGTGCTGTTCAAACTGTGTCCATGCACTTGCTCTAAATTAAATCTAAGTCACAGCATATCTTGGCTTACTTCCATTAATGGTATGGCGGCATGCTCTTCCCTATATAGCACCCCTGAACTCACAAAACATCTGTCAAAGGTCCCTTAGAGAGAACTTGAAAACTTCTGTAGGAGCATCACCAAAATTGAATAAATGATAAACCAACTTTTCTTTCACACCATCCAATTTCCCCCCACTACTGAGATTGTCGAGTTTCTTCTTAAAAGATACCTTTACTCCTTAGCTTTTAACTGTGCCTATAACTAAAATTAATGTTATGGAGTGGCCAGTCCAATCCCCGGACCTTAATCCAATCGAGAACTTGTGGGGTGACATCAAAAATGCTGTTTCTGAAGCAAAACCAAGAAATGTAAATGAATTGTGGAATGTTGTTAAAGAATCTTGCAGTGGAATACCAGCTGAAAGGTGCCATAAGTTGGTTGACTCCATGCCACACAGATGTGAAGCATTTATGAAAAACTGTGGTCATACAACTAAATATTAGTTTAGTGATTCACAGGATTGCTAAATCCTAGAAACAAAAAAATTTGTACAAAATTGTTTTGAGTTTGTAAAGTCAACGGCAGTCACTGCTATTTTTTTTTAACACACCCCTCTCAACTAATTGCCCAATTGCACAGCCTTAAGAGCGTGCATCTCATGAATGCTGGGTCTTGTTGGTTTTCTGAGAATCTACTGCACCTACTGGTAACTCGTTTGCCATGTAGCAATAAAAAATATACTAATAACAGTGATTAATCTGGTTAGTCACATTGGACTGCTATTATTTTGAACACTACTGTATTTAAAGTTGAGCTGAGAGTTATCTTTCAAAATCCAATTGTGTTGCCCTGCCTTGCCTAGCCTTGCCTCAGAACTACCAGACAGAAAGTGGAGTGTCTCAGCAGAATCCATTACAGTCATTGGACAAAAAGTTGGAGGGAATTATCTCACTTATACCATGGCCTTTTGCCAACAAAAAGACACATTTAATCAAACTAAAAATATCAGTCACTGATATAGTCATATTAATAATTTTGATCTTGCCCCTATATGATCGTTCCTGAGCGTCCAAAAATCTGTTGTTTGCTTTGAAAAGCAATACCTAACTGAACAGGAAGGGGTTCACAAGACTAGGTCAGGAGATTTATAATCCTGACAAGTTTTAAAATGGGGAAAGAGAAATTTCTTGATTGATGTCAGCCCCAAGAAGAAGATAGCGATACCTTCTGCTATATGATATTATTAAAACAATGTGTCCAGTAGAGATAATGTTACTTAGTAGTCTCTCACGTACAAGCTGCCCAACGTAAGGATGCATACATCTCACCTTCATTGTCTCACTCTCTCTCCATCACTCTTATTTGTCACTTCTCCGCATCTCTTTATTATGTACCGTTCTGGTCACATTTTATTTCCGCTTCTGTCTTTTCTCCTTCCCCCTGCAGCTGTCCCTCAGACTCCACTAGCTACTAGCCTCACTGTAGCTAAGATTATGTAGGTCCTCTCTGTAGGTGGTTACATAAATAACCCTAGCTCTTTAATAATATGTATTCATTTAGAACTGCATAAACCACCTATATCATAGGTTTCCAGTTAAGCTCTCCGGTTACTGAAAGGGAGTCCACACCTTCATCCAATCAGAATCCAGAATTTTCAGTGGCTATGGTATATTGTTGAATAATGGAAGACTAAAAAGATGTGTTTTTTGCATGTTTATGCTCAGTGTTTACATGTTTCAGCAAGAGTATTGGTAATTTTTCAACTGAGGGATGTGGTCTTGGAAACATTTCTTACCCATTTATACACACACACAGAGTTAGATTTACCACCTTCACTCACACCCCAGGATGATGTTATCTTACAGCATAAATTCTCCCAGCTCGCTGCTCAAAGAACAACCAAACACACACACACCAATAAGTGGAGATATGTGCTGACAAAAACATGCACACACCAGCTCTAATTTGTTTTCCTTTGTTCTGTGGGTAACAATAAAGTAAAAGTCAGCAAGTCAACTTAGATTTGCTGAAAACTTGATTGGTGTTCAGCCTTGGAGACTTGGCGGTTGCTATGGTTTTTTTATGTGTCTGCTTCAGTTGCCTTGCTCTTTTATGTCTGCTTTTTTACCAAAACATACTGTTAGTTATGTGATGTTTACCTCTTTAACTGTGTGGTTGTTTTATCCATGTTGATGGTTATGTGCTAGTGTGTACATTTTAATATGCATACATCATATACAGATATACAGTACATACTATATGTAGTCTGAACCTCATCTGCTTTCCTCACATATGGAAAGTAGAATAGATAGATTAATAATTAATAAAGCCATATTGTGTCTGTATTTCTAGGTGCACCCTAAAATATCGTGTATGTCTGAGTGACTTGTCAGACTGCCCACAGTACGAGTGTGTTGGCCGGCCAGCAACATGTGATAAGAACAGCATTGAGCCAGCCTGTGATACTGACGGCTTGGTCCATCCCAGTCTGTGCCAACTGCAGCAGGCTGGAAAAACTCTAGCTTATATGGGCCATTGTCAGGTAGGTTACACTGGAGAGCAGGAGACAGCGGGGCATAGGGACTGCTATCTTCATCTTGAGAATCACAAATCGCTGTACAAAGTGTTGACCCTGTTTCTGTTAGGTTTTTTTTTTGTTTTGTTTTGTTGTTTTTTTTTTGATGGCACAGACCTGAGAGCAAAACCACATGTAGCTATAAATCACTCTTCAAAGTTTGATAATCGCCCCCGTTTTGCTTTCACCTCCAAAGTCAACACAATATGAGGTAGAGGCCAGAGTAGTCACAGTAGGATAGCAAAAGTATTAGCCTGATAGTGCCACTAAAAGGAGAGTTTGTAAATTAAATCAGTTGATATAATATTGGGTTTTTTCTTGATGAAGTTGTGATAGACAGGTTTAAAAAGAATATGTTCAAAATTGAAGCAGCAGAGGCCGAGATATTCTGTCTCTAATTATGTTTATTCTCTAGTATGGGTCAAACTCCAATAACACTGTATCCTACATTTCACATAAAGTAACTCAATAGTTTCTCCCCCTAAACCCCCCCCCCGCCTGGTATATGCCAGCATCTTTTAAACTCCACGCAAATAGTTTGCAATGCAGACTTTCTGCAGTAGATTCCAAGCCCAGGCTGAGATAACCCTAATGACATCACCGTAACATCTTGGGAGTTATTTTCTCAGACTTGACAAAGCCCCCTCAGAGACAATGAAGACATTATACAACTCAGTAAGTGTGGCAGTTGACTCAACTAAAGGCCCATTTACTGTTTTTTCCAGGCTTTCAGTCACATTTCAAGGTCTTCTTCAGCAAAGGGTATCTTCTGTTTCATTAAAGATGCGATTGTAAGCCCAGAATAAACTAGCAAGTGGTACTTAAATTAAGACTATTTTGTGTGACATTATACAACTGTTTTACAGACTGCAGTACACCTCATACATGAGATGTATGAGACTGTAAAACACCTCATACATGAGATGTATGAGACTGTAGTACACCTCATACATCTCATGTATGAGGTGTTTTGAGATGTTTGAGATGTTTTTTTGTCTGAACCTTCCTCTGGTGTCTGGTGATGACTAACACCATTTTAGGTGAGAAATATCTCAATCTAATGGACAGATTGACTTGAAATGTAGTAATCACATATATACACGTCACATATATACTCCTTGTGTGTGTGTTCTCAGGATGCATGCAGAAAGCAACAGCAAGTTTGCGGCCATAACGGTGAGACCTACAACACAGTGTGTGATGCCTTCTCCGACCGGGTGGCTGTGGACTACAAGGGACCCTGTCACGCTGTAGGGGCCATGTCTGACATGACCCCTGACTCTGCATGCAGTTTGATTCCCTGTCCACTTCTGTCCACTCCAGGCTGTCACCCAGTCACACCACCTGGTGAGATCAGATAGAAATGTTACAGGTATACTAGATGAACTGTTCACAGGCAGGTTAAAGCTATACTATGAATATGGCATGTACACTCATTAGTTTCTAAAGATTGTATTATGGTAACCCTCAACCTCTGAACTCTTTCCAGGAGCATGCTGTCCAGTCTGTGCTAGCATGCTACAGATCCTTTGGAACAAAGAACAGATTAACACTTTCTCTAAGGTAGGGATTTATGTGACTTTCTCATTGCAATTCATTCAAAAATCATCCATGTTGTGATGTAAGGGAAACTAAAAAGTAGTTAAGTCTTTCAATGTTGTTGAAAGCTTTTAACAAAGTATAATTATGTGTAATTCTAAAGTATAGTTTCGGGAGCACTCAAAAAGAAAACCATTTTGATGAGACCTAAAATCGAAAATTATTATAGAAAATTGAATCTAAGGAGTTTACCTATTAAAGCAACATTAAAGTAAATAAAAGTACACAAAAGTATATTTTGTTTAATCAAAGTAAAAGAATAAACAGTGTTCTGTATCTGAATATCCGAAGTGGTATTAGTTGTGATCACAGTTCTTGGCCACTTGGGAGAGCTGTAAACCCAAAGAGTTCCTGAAGTAAATAGTGAAATACAGTTTCAGTATGAGCACTTTTTCATTTTTGACCCTTTTCAACATTGTTTTTCATTTCATTTTTCTCTTTTTTTTCTTTTTGTTTCTGGTTTCTCTATCTTCTTCCTTTACAAAACATACACAGTCAGCCAGTTAACATCCAAAACAACTCTCCTGTAAGGGAGTAAATGCAGCACCTTGTCCCAGATTCTGGACTATCAGTAACCTGGTCACATTTTGCAGTATTAGTCACACCATATTAATGACTGGGTGAAGGAAATTAATTGTACCAATAAAACACTATTTATTTTTTTATGCCAACATACTGTTTGCTATAAGTCTCTGCACTATAGTCCCATAGTTTTTATCACAAGACAGACATCAATATTTACTTAACATTCACAATATGCCAATCAGAAGTGGTAACTTCCTTCCACCTTAACCACAGCATCCTCTCAAATGCCTCCCTTGATTCCCCCTGAACATGTACACAGTCTAAACACTGACATGTTAGCAGCTAAAATATCCTACTGGCATCACATTCTGATAATGTTAATTACACAATAAAGCCCCTTTGGCTGCTGCCAAATTTGGCTGTATTCCCAAGCACAACGGGATGGTAAAAAGACTCAGCATTTAGCTCTTCAATACTAAAAACAAACCGGGCAATCTGCAGCTGCTAAAACACCAAAGCTAAGCCTGCTGTGGACCACCTCTGCATTGTACTGAGCACCATAGACCATACACATAAATATACATACATGCATACATATATATATATGTGTACACACACACACACACACACACACATAAACACACAGCAGGTAAAATAAATATTGAACAATACATTTTTCACAGTGAATATATTTCTATTGGGGCTATTGTAATGAAATATTCACCAAATGTCAGCATCAACCTATGCAATCCACACATGCAAAGAAATCAAATATTAGATGTCCATAAATTATGTGTAATAATTTGAAATGACACAGGGAAAAAGTATTGAACACATGAAGAAAGGGAGGTGCAAAAAGGCATGGAAAGCCAAGACACCAGCTGAAGTCTATCAGTAATTAGAAAGGAATCCTGCTCCTTGTCAGTGCAAATTAATATCAGCTGGTTCAGTCCCAACTGATTGGCCTATAAAAAGGTGTCTCATTACCAAGATGTCACACAAGAAACATCTCATGATGGGTAAAAGCAAGAGCTCTCGCAAGACTTTCACAACCTTATTGTTGCAAAACATACTGATAGTATTGGTTACAGAAGGATTTCTGTACTTTTGAATGTCCCAGTGAGCCCTGTTGGGGCCATAATCCAGAAGTGGAAAGAACATCATTTCACCATAAACCAGCCACAACCAGGTGCTCTTCACAAGATTTCTGACAGAGAAGTGAAAAGAATTTTCAGAAGAGTTGTCCAAGAGCCAAGGACCACTTGTGGAGGGCTTCAGAAAGACCTGGAATTAGCAGGTACAAATGTTTCAAAGAAAACAATAAGTAATGCATTCGACCACCATGGTTTGTATGCACACTCACCACGCAAGACTCCATTGCTAAAAAAAAAAAAGCATGTTGAAGCCTGTTTAAAGTTTACTTCGCAACATTTGGACAAGCCTGTGAAATACTGGGAGAATATAGTCTGGTCAGATGAGACCAAAACTGAACTCTTTGGATGCCATAATACACACCATGTTTGGAGGACAAATGGCATTGCACATCACCCCAAAAACACCATACCAACTGTGAAGTTTGGAGGTAGGAACATCATGGTGCTGGCCTGTTCTTCAGCATATGGTACTGGCATACTTCATATAATTGAAGGAAGGATGAATGGAAAAATGTACCAAGACATTCTTGATAAAAATCTGCTGTCATCTACCAGGATGGTGAAGATGAAACGAGAGTGGAAATTTCAGCAAGACAATGATCCCAAACACAGCCAAGGAAACTCTCAATTGGTTTGTGAAGAAAAATAAAGCTGCTAGAATGGCCCAGCCAATCACCTGACTTGAATCCCATTGAAAATCTATGGAAAGAACTAAAGATCAGAGTTCATAGAAGAGGCCCAAGGAACCTTCAAGATTTGAAGACTTTTTGTGTGGAAGAATGGGCCAAAATCACACCTGAGCAATGCATGCAACTAGTTTCCTCATACAGGAGGTGTCTTGAAGCCGTCATTACCAAAAAGGCTTTTATACTATAGTATTAAAAGAATTACAGTAAACGTGTTCAATCCTTTTTCCCTGTGTCATTCCATTTTATTACACATAATTTAATTCCTGAACTTATTTGTTTTGGTTTCTTTGTATGTATGGATGACTTGGGTTGTTACCAACATCTGGTGAAAATTTCATGCCATTAGCACCTTTAGAAATATATTTACTGAGAAAAATGGTGATGTGTTCAATATGTATTTTACCTGCTGTATATGTGTGTGTGTGTGTGTATATATATCTATATCTATATATGTATGTATATCTATATATGTATGTATATCTATATTTATATGTATATGTATATGTATATGTATATATATGTATATGTATATATATGTATATGTATATATATGTGTATATGTGTGTATATATATGTATATATTTGTGTATATATATATATGTATATATGTGTGTATATATATGTATATGTATATGTATGTATATGTATGTATGTATATGTATATGTATATGTATGTATGTATATGTATATGTATGTATGTATATGTATATATGTATATGTATGTATATATATATATGTATATATGTATATGTATATATGTATATGTATGTATATATATGTATATGTATATGTATGTATATATGTATATATATATATATGTATGTATATATATGTATGTGTATATGTATATATGTGTGTGTGTATGTATATATGTGTGTGTGTATGTATATATGTGTGTATATGTATATATGTGTGTATATGTATATATGTGTGTGTATATGTATATATGTGTGTGTGTATGTATATATGTGTGTGTGTATGTATATATGTGTGTGTGTATATGTATATATGTGTGTGTGTATATGTATATATGTGTGTGTGTGTGTATATGTATATATGTATATATATGTATATATGTGTATATATATATATGTATATATATATATATATATATATATATATATATATGATCAATGCCAACAGCTTGCTAAGATACTTTATGTTGGTTTTCTTTTAATTTGTCACCTTTCTTTATTTTCAGGAGAAAGTTTAATTTTTTTCCTCTCAAAATTTGATATTTTTTTTCCTCCCCTCGTTTGACCTCTTACCTCTGTGTCTAGCTGAATAAGAACCAGCCAGTGACGGTCCATGATGTCCTCGAGATCCTGCGGCTTCACATCTCAGTGCCCCAGTGTGATGTCTTTGGCTACCTAAGCATTGACCATGAGCTGGTGGTCCTCATTGCCCCTGTAGACCAGCAGCCAACACCACTACAGGTAACAAACACACACAGACACACACAGGCCATTTTTTTCCAGATCCGTATCTGTTTGTTGCTTTTCACAAAGTTTTGTAAACATCATTCATTACCAACTTGAGTTTGCTGAAAATCCACCTGCAACACATCATATTAAAGATGAAATACATTAAAAGATCATTTATATTTCTCTTGTCAACCAGTCTCATTTGCAGACCTAAACCAATAATGAATGTATGCTACTAACACGTACTGTGTGTATTGATATATATTATTCCTCTATACCTGATATATATTATTCCTATAGAGCTCCATTGTTTTCAAAAAGTTAAAAAAAAAAAAAAAATCAGTGAGCCACATCGCTTGTTTGACATGTTTTTCTTTACAATGAACACAAACTATTTTCATTTTACTCAATCCCAGCAATCCCCTTCTCACTGCCTGACATACTCAATATATATCAAAATGTGTATAAATCTGCTGAAGAAAATTTCCACATACAAATGCACCATTTCCTCTCGTTTGAGAAATGCTAAAAACTAGTGTCTAGCTGTTTTAGGAGATTTAGTTTTTAATGAAAAAAAAGTAAAGACCAGCCTTATCCTTTTAGGTGCTGGATGTAGCAAAGTCTAAGTCCTTTGCATGAGGTCTCATAACACTATTGTTTTAACTTACTTGCTTAGAAAAAGAAAATGAAAATTTCCCAATTCATTATTATGGCTCATTAGAAATAATTTTACAAGCTTAGATAACTATTTTTGACTAATATTAGAGCAATATTAGTGGCTGATTTTATAAGATGTTATTGACAGCTATGATCAACTACAGTTGTCCCCTCCATGTTATTCGCATACTGTATATGCAACATCAAAATGTTTCTGCAGTGAGATCCAAGATCTTATGCCTTATTATATTTCTGCAAAGTCCACTGTTTGATACGATAAATAAACCACTATCATAAATATTCATTAATGAAAATAATTTTCTGCGGTCACAGAGGAAGTTAATTTTTCAAGTTGCAGGTTTTGCCAAAAACAGGAGCTCTTTCATTCTTTCCCTTTCTAGTTACATGTACACAATTGTGTGCAATTCTCAAACATAGCCATGTTTAGCTCTGGTTATTACCCACTTTGTTCCTTCCAGAAATAAATATTCATGCCATTAAAGTGCTAAACTGACGGTGGGAAATGTATCCGATTCCTTCAGTGTCTCACTTGACCTTCATCCACCTCATTTGCATTATTTTATTTTTGTGATTTTTTTATTACATACAATATTTACAATTGCAGAAGCTATCTATGAAAAAAACATACTAAAACCATAACTAACCATTAATATGTAACTGAAAAATCATAATGTATATAGTCATTTTCAAATAAAATTGCAAAATATTACCCTCCATCTTTGATTGACCAGTGATTAGTTGATAATATGAGACAAATCAAATGATGTCAGTAGGAGTATGTATCGCTCATCGTAATGAATGTCATAAGCATAATTATTGTACCAAAGCATCACTGACCTATTGAATCAGTGTAATCAGTCTAAATTTTTTATCCAGACTTTTGTTGAATCGTGGTCTATGGGAATGTGCACAAAAATATCTAACTGCCCATGCAAAAAAAAAAAAAACACTTATTAAATTTACACCATGTTCCTTTGCTCCACTTATTGACACATTTAACAAATAGCAACACAATGCAGTTAATTATATAGTTCTTTGTATTTAATACAGGAACTCATGATTCTTTTTGGTGACCCCTCCCCCCAGAAGTGGCATCTAACTGTATAGGCCAATCATATTTACACACACCCACACACCTTCAACAAGCCTCATGAATACTGCTTTTCTGTTAAATAATTGCCAAAGGTTTTTAGGCATGGTGTTTTAAGTCTCTAATACATCATGCAAATGCAATATTAAGCCAAACTGAAAACAGAACTTTAGTGTTCTGTTTCTGAAGTGGGAAGACCTCAAAACCATTAAATTACCACTGACATTTGTAACTATGCTTTTTTAAATGATCAAACCCCCCCCCATTATTTTTTTATTAGCATTATTTCCTATAAGCCCATGGGTGAGTCGAGGGTCTTCAATTAACTCAGACATCTGTAATAACAGCAGAAGAGAAGCACGAACACTACAGAAGACAGCAGAGATTACAGTTAAAGCACATATTCTGATCAAAATGAACTCAAAGATTCCTATAGGTGGAGGCCAGGGCAATGCCATCTAGAGTAAGTATATAATTGTATTTAGACATGTTTACCTAATGGTGTGTATTCCAGCAATAGGATTTCAAAAGGTACCAAAGAATGGTCCAATTATAGATGATTCTGTTGAAAGACAACTAAATGTTCGATTTTGATGTCATAAGTAAGAACAAGGTCAAGGATGTGGTTAAAGCAGTGAGTGGTTTATTTACACTAAGCAAAGTCTGTTAAGTCTAATGATGAGATAAAAGTAGCGCTAAGAGTATCTTTATCAATCTCCACATGAATATTTAAATAACCTATTATAATTACTTTCTGTACTAAGGACTAAACTTGATAAAAATTAAAAAAAAAAACTCAGAATTCAGATAGAAATTCAGAGTATGGGTCAGGGGCACAATAAACTGACAAAAAGAATAGGCTTTAAAATTTTCCAGGTTGGATGTGTAAGACTAAGAACCAGGCTTTCAAATGAGTTATAACGGAGTTCATTAGGCTGTAGTTGAAAATGGCTGCAACTCCTCAGCCAGTGCTTCATGGAATATGAGAATTAATATGAACTGGGGGAGAGGATTCATTAAGGTTAACATATTCATCGACACAGCCAGGTTTCAGTAAGACAAAATAGATGGATATAATGATCTGATATTGGAACATTTACTAATAAAGCTTTGGATGACAATGATCTAATGTTTCAGAGTGCACAGTTATCTTATTTTTATGTAATTTTGCCATGGCAGTCTTAATTTTTTAGGTTTGTGTGTCGAACTCCTTTTTCTGTTGGAGTTAATTTAGGTGGTTGGGCGCAGACAGCCTATAGGATTTTAGTTGAGTGACTGCTCTTATGGAAGCACAGAGAAGCATGTAAGATCTCAAGTTGAAACCTCCTGGTCTCAATTCTGAGTTGTCATGGATTTGGTGTATTAGTGAACTCAGATTTCAAGATATGAGTCCTGCTCCATCCAAAGTGGGATGTATGCCAGTCTTCTAATTAGACAAGGTCTTCCACAAAAATCCGCCAATTAGCTTCAAAGCCCACATTGTTCCCTGGACACCACCTCGACAGCCAGCGGTTGAATGATGACATGGCTATACACGTCATCACTGACTCAACATTAATTTTTGTGACCGAGTGGCATAATCGGGTGTCTTTTCCAGCTATGTGAATAATGATCTTATTGTAAACTGCTTTTATCCTTAGTCAGCAGTTTCAAATAGGAGTCTACATCACCCGCTCTGGCCCCAGGAAACATTTGACTGTGGTTGCTGGTAACTTCCCAATTCTCAAGATAGAACTGCCAATAACCAATTGGTTTCTCAGTAGGTATGTTCCCAAGTAGGGAGTGTCTATTTGAAACATGAACTGGTCAGTGTGAATTTGGGCTTTGGACAGAAGGTTTCACAACTAACGATTTGGTTTACACAGTGTGGGCATCATTGCAAATAAACTATTTTATTACAGGAGGCAGAGCTGTAACTAAACATAAAGCTAAAGTAACTGGATTTGAATAGGTCTATTTGAAACATGAACTGGTCAGTGTGAAGCATGGGCTTCTGGTTTGGGCTTTTTGCCACCCTTTCTGCTCAGGAGCTGCCGATGGACAGAAGGAGCCATGCTTGGTCGGGATGCACCGGCTAACTTTCACAACTAACGATTTGGTTTACACAGTGTGGGACCAGACTTCTAATTCACTAAGCATTGCTTCATCATTGCAAATAAACTATTTTATTACATCTTACATTATTGCCAAAGGAGGCAGAGCTGTAACTAAACATAACACACCTAGGAAGAGGGAGAGGGAGAGAGAGAAGCCATTGCTAACTGCTTAGCTAAAGTAACTGGATTTGAATAGAGCATAAACAACTGTAAAGTAGCAAGAAAATTGCTAAAAGGAGGAGGGAGCCAAGAGTTTTAAGCAGAACTAACGCAGGTTTAAATGTACAGTAGGTAATTATCCATTTTAATGAAAAAATAGCAAAATTAACTGGATAGAGGCAGAGCATCAAACCTCACTACCAGTAATCCAAAACGCTGGCAACCGGAAATGACAATATACTTACCTCAGCATGTCAGCAGTTTTCAGTATCCTTCAACAAAAAGTTGTAAAAAAATAAATAAAATACCAAGAGTGTGTTGGTGAATTTTCTGGATATGGAAGGTACAAGGTAGTGACATAAGTAAATCTTCATGAGATGTAGTTTTCTCTATGCTCTCAAAGTAATCATTAACATTGTTTAAACCACATAAATTTCAGTTTCTAATACTAACCGCTGTAGCTAATGCCAGTTCTTAGAAAATGGAAAGTAAACCCCAGGAATAGGCTTCAGTTTTTCATGAAAGATAAAACAAATTCTGAATGAGAGTCTGCACTAAGACATTGGAACAGAGGCTAGAGGGAAAGTGACATCACTGACATTTTCTCTGGTCTGAGCAGTGATTTTTATTTGATTTGTAAAATCCTCAACATGATTTGCATTTTCTCAGTGGTTAAGCTGGCATAATCACCCATTTGATTCATGATGTTTCATAGTTTAATATGCCCATTTTATTTTTTCTTCATAAGGTGATAATGATGTGATAAGTGTTCCTGTGGTCTAGAAGGCAGAACAAGATATGCATTTACTCTATCACTCTGTAGTTAACTTTGTGCTGCTGCAGCCTGAATCTTAATATGACGTCATTCAGTTCAGACTTCTGCTGTATTAACAGTCATACAGAAATGATGGAGGTTCAATGTGCAGTAGAAAGATTGACATATGTAAAGGGGACTTACATACTTAATCAGACATAAAGCCAACATGTAAAATTTCCATCTCAATTACATGACAAGTTGCATTAATCACAGGGGCATTGGCTGACTAATCCAACCCTTTCCATTATCAGCAGAACTAAATGTCCTTAAACCAATTCTCAGTATTTTAGAATGAAAGTTTTGCCCTATGATAGATTGCTGCATCCAGTTAAGTTGTCACATCCCAGAGCAACAGGCACCAGGAGTAAAACAGGTTTCAGTAAGAAAATACATGACTGATGATCTGAAATTAGAACAAGTTTTTTTATGCTAAATCTATTGTTTCAAAGAAGTCCTCCCATAACCGATCGTAAAATTGTAAATGAGTTGAAAAAAAAAAAAAAAACAACTTCTGAATATTTCAGCTCACTGTGGCCTCAGATCATGAAGGGGAATCATATTAGGTTATATTAGGCTAATAGAAAAGATTTGTGCTTAATGCCCATCAGTTAATGCCCTTAAGTTATTTAACATACAAAAGCTGACAATACACTGCTGCTGTTTAATGGAAGAATTTAAGTGGTAAGGAGAATAGCAAATAAAGACAAGGAGAGAATAAGTGGTGAGACAAGAGTATACCCACTATTAAAGAAATAAATCCCTCCAAAAAAGTTTTAATTCAAATATCTAGACAATTTTTTACCTTAAAAGAACTCCCATTGTCGAATAGGCAGACTCTGAAAACTGGCTTCCGTTTTTACAAGTCATTTTAAAAGTTGTCACACACACAAAGTTAAGTTGAATACACACACACACACACACACACACACACACACACACACACACGCACGCTCTTATCGACAGAAGAGCACATGATTCCTACAGTGTTCTGCATAGGGAATGTATCATGAAGAAAGGCCACATCAATTTTGTCTTTTCATAAGAAATCAACCCAGCACAGCCATTGAAACCTTTCAGGAGACAGTGCCCCTGCCAGGAAAGTACAGGAAATATGGTGCAGTGTTCCTGTCTTTATCTCAAGGCCTTTCTGTCCCCATTAACAATGGTCGTGTCCTCAAAAGGAACAGTATTTAATGAAAAAAGTTGAGGGAGGGAGAGAAAAAAAAAAACAAACCCTCCATGCCATTTGAAATGATCATTGAATAAATGAATGGCTGAGAGATTTGTTGTCTTAATAATGTTCATGTGGTTTGTGCAACTATAATTTCACTCATTTAGGTGTTGTGACAGTCTTGACCTCCACAAGTTTGCACCACAATAAGAATGTGGCCTGAATGGAAAATATATTCAAGTAGTGTGTGACAATCTGTTTTCTTGGGCTGTATTTTAGTTGGCTAAGTTAGAATTAAAGCATCTCTACAAACCCCTCAAGCAATTTTTTTTTGTCATCAGGGCTTATTTGACTGCACTTTTAACCTGCAGTTCTTTTGCGTCACTCTTTCAAGGCCAGTGATGGACCAAACCTGTAGGACTGATAGATTTGCAATCAATCATTTACACTTTTATACTTTAAAAATAGAAAAGTAAAGCAGGAACTAAGGCTGGTAGGATTACAAAAACTTGTGTCAAAGAAAGATCAGTGTAACTTAGTGAAGACCTTTTATACTTTTGACAGAAAATAAATTTCCAAAAAACAGAAAACTAATAAGGTACAGGTTACAGGAATATTATAATATTAATATTTGATTGAAACTATTTGCCATTGTACTATAGGCACAAGAAACCCTAAATTCTGAAATTTTCAATATTGAATCAGCCTCTAACAAAAAGTTAGAGACTGAGGATTAAAGTATGTAAAGGAAGAATCAATCTCAAATTGTAAACTGTATTTAAGCAATTGCAGTAGAGAAAGAATAAAATTTGATTCTAAAAAAAATAAAAAAACACATCCAGGGGCAAGCATAATGGAGCAGGGGATCAGCAGGTGGAATGGATATAGGTGGATCAGGAGACAGCTCAGAGGTCTGTCAGACAGACAAAGGCAAAGGGCAAAGGGCAAAGGCAGAACCATGTCAGAGCTCAAGTAAGGATGATTGCAAAGGCTGGACAGTTGTCTTGGGTGGCCAACAGCTCAGACTGGGGCCAAGGCTCTGTAAAGCTGCGTAGCCTGGCAGATTGACATCCAAGTGACCTACACTTCCTTCTAGGGCCTCGGACCCATAGAGGCCTTTGGGCAATAGCCAGACAAGTCCAAAAGAAAGGGAGCCGCTCAGGGTCTTCAGGATCAGGATCAGACAGGAAAGTAGTTGAATAGGGAAAGGATGCTGCAGACTCACCTACCTGTATGGAATCAGCTGGAGAGCAGACTGACGTGCTGGCTTGAGGCTAGTCCACTGGGAGACATGAGGCTTGACTGGACAGATGATTGAGGTGACTGGCTCGGGAGGAAGGGGTTTTGAATGATTTCTTCAAAAAACAAACAGTCAAGAAGTTAATTAGGTAAAGTTCTCGTCAAGACACCGGTCTACAAAGTAGCTATCTGCTGGGTTCACGTGTTGGTCAGTTTGTACTATCACAGTGCAGCTAGGAACTCAAGGGAAAGGGCCTAAATGCATCACACAAAAGGCCAGTAGATTCAGTTAAGATACATAACAATAAGTGAAATATGGTACAGTCAGTCAGGTGAATGAGAGACAGGAATCCAGGAATATGTGAATGGCAGACAGGAATCCAGGAATATGGCAAATAGGAAAAAATTAAAACAAGGAAATCTAAGGACCTAATCCAGAAACACAATAGATAATCCAAAGTAGTAAGTATGTGCAATAGGAAACTAAACAGCAAAAGCAGAACACAAGGGATCATACACAGGAAACTGACAAAGACTAACACAAAGACTTAAATAAACAAGGGAGGCAGGGGTAATAGGGAACAGGTGAAACACGTCAGAGCAGGGCAGGCAATAGCAGTTGCAGGAAAAAACAAAGATGGGAAGCAAAATAACGGACACACAAGGGAGTAATTTCAAAGTAAAACTAGAAATAAAGAAAGTCCATAGAGTCACGCAGAGCACAGACTATGACAAGGTCAACTTCTTCTGGTAAGTAAGAGTCTTCCTAGGATTTTGGCTGAAAGGGCTTTAAAGATATTGAAATATGATCTGCTCAAAACAACATTTGACTTATAATCTTTCTTTGAGGTTATCCCTTAGAATTGTCTTTACATCCTTAATTTATTTCATTGTGTGGGTTACACATAGATGTAAGGCCTAAAACTGCACCTATGAATTATTAATGATGGACTTAACTGCCTGTCTGGCAAACAATTTCAATAACCATCATACCCTCAGGCCTAAATTTGTGCCAAAAATTTCAACACAATTTTCAAAATCCCTAATCACATCTGTACACTGCACTGTGCACTTGTTGTTTGTTCCCTAAATATCACTCTCAAGATTATTAAAGATTTACATGCAAAAGCACATCCAACAAATGGAATCATGAAAAGGGAGTAGCTTTCAATCGATTCGCCAAATTTATCTCAATTTGAATTTAAAAGCTTTACACACAACAGACTTACATTCAAAACCTAGATCTCTGCAGCAGTGTGAGGTGAGATTGGGTCAAAATACCTTTGAATTTATTCAGTGTAATGATAAGTAGTTCTAATAAACTTCTAGAACAAAAATGTAACCAAACATATTCATATGCACTATCAGAGGTGGATGAAATTGATTAGCTTACATCCAGTTTGTAAAGAATAGTTATAAAGCTAAATTTCAATTAAAGAATAAAAAATCATCAATAAAGAAACTGAGAGAGGCTGTCAGAGCTCCTCCACTGAATCAGAGAAAGAAGAGTTTAGAAATCAGAGTTCTTGTTCTTGTATTTTCCAGATCGAAGCCTGCAGTAAGGAAGCTGAGAAAATCGATTCCCTCATCAACTATGCCAGCCCAACACTGGTCTCCCACGTCCCCCTTTCTGCCTTCCTCACCTCAGAGATCAAGACCTCCTCCATCCACTCCTCCGGGCACAATCCAACTTCGCCTCTGGCCTTCAGTTTGTACTTCCTCCTTGGCCTCCTCATCACCACAGCCCCTGGCCTCCACCAGCTCTAAGGGCTTAATATCCAATCCCAGTGTCCCCCTCACCAACTTTTGAGTTTTCCAAAGTATCCCCCCAACCCCTGTCGAAGATGACAAGGGTATCATAAGGTGAGTGTGCTTCGTCAGTCACAGAGCAGGAAGAGGCAGCAGCACCGTCTTTCGACAATCATTCCAATGAACTCACCTGCGTGTCAAACAATCAAGGCGGTGGAAAAGCTATTATTATGGAAAGCTTTTGTATGAATAGATGAACAGTATTATTCAGTGGATGAGTTACTCATTGGGGTTCCCTCCAGTGAAGTGTGCTTTAGTGTGTGAGTGTGTGAATGTGTGTATATTTGACCTTCAAGAAGCATTTCACTTTATACCAGCAGTGTTTATCCATTAGTTCCAGCAATAAGCTCTCCTCTGAAAGCTGTTAAGTGGGAATGTAAATTTCATGAGTCACAATGTCTTATCCTGAGGCTTCGCACATTTGTTTATGTGTGTGTGCATGTTTGTCCAGTTGGATTTCGGAGACAGACAAGGACAAAACATCAGCAGCACATCTGTCTGACAAATTACATGAATTTCCCTTGGCCACACTCTCTTTCCCACGCACTCAAACAAAATGATGTTACTAAATCCAGACTTTGCTGTTATCATGTACTAGATGAAGTCTGATCAGCATTTAAGTGACCCTTTTAAGCCTCTGATAAATGAGAATGCACAGTTTTTACCACAGTGCATCATATATGTGTGTGTGTGTGTGTGTGTGTGTGTGTGTGTCTGTGTGTGTGAGGTATATATGGACCTAGTGTTAGAACCTCAGCAGTGTTAGTGCCATGCTCATGGACTGAGCCAGCTAAGAGTTAACTAATCCAGCCTCCAAAGTTATTTGTAACTACAGACCAAACAAAGTGCCCAAAATCTGACCAGACCAAAAGCCAATCAAAAATTCAAATATTTACAGAGCCCAGTTTCTGCTGTGTTATTCACAGCTGTATACAAGAACATATCAGAACTGAAAAAGTGATCTAGGATCTAAAATGATCTTGGAAATCAGTTAGATATCAATTTTACCAGAGAAATGAAGCTTTTCTCCAAAACAAACCTGATAACACTTTGCCCGATTTGGTGTTCATAAAAAAATCATAAATATATTATATTTACATCCTGAGATCATGAAAATAGATATCAGAACATTGTGTACTATTCACACTATGCAAGAAGTGTAGAGGATAAAACTGTTATGGAACAACAGTATAATTAAATGCTATGACAAAGAAACAGTTTATATACAATACGGTTCTTATTCTGCATGATAACTCATTAAGTACAATGCATATTCTTTTTGAATTACTGTTCTATCCCTGCTATTTTTAGAACCGATTATTTATCAAAGTAAACAAGTCCCCATTTAATCTGTGAAATGTGAGAAAATAATGAAAAAATGACATCAAAGTTTTCTTAGACAAGTGGTTCCCACTAGGTGGTCAGTACCTCCCACCAGGTTGGAAAACCTGGATATTTTTATTTCTTCAGGGTTTTAAAAATTATTCAAATGTAAAAATCTTAGAGGGAACCATGGCTCATGTGCAGCCTGTGAAAGGGTTCTTGAGTAAATGTTTCTATGCTTTGCTTGTCCCAGACCCATGGTAAGGTCTCTAAATATTTTGTTTTGTCATACTAACAGTTCAAAAGCCAAATGTATTGAATTTACAAGATAAAACATCCTCATATTTGAGAGCCTGAAGCCAGGGGATGTGTGGCAACAATGCTTCAAAAGCTGTTGGTCATCTGCTAGAATGTACCGATGAGCTCCACGTTGTCAGAAAATCAGTTTCAGATGACAAAGATTCTGTCATTATGTTTTTTATTTTTGTTTTTTTTGTTTGTTTTCGCGTTAAAAATTTATCAGTAGATATAGTCCCTGCTTATAGCTGCATAACCACAGGATCATTAAAGGGTTACCCATCTCAATTTTTTTCAACTCTAGAAGAGGAATGTATAGCACACTGAAATTAACTGAATCGAGTAGCTGCCAGAAAGAAGGGGGGGGGGTCTGACTGTATGCTTTGGAATATGGTCAATAGGGATGGTAAGCCAGTGTCTAACTTTCATAAAGTAGGAGGATTTGCAAGAGACATGTTTTTCAAAAAAGAAAAGTCAGAAACAGATATATACTGACTTTTAGTCCCTAGTATTCAATCCTACAGTTCTTATAATGCTACCTGACATGTTCTTTTCACTAGACTCCCTGGCTTTAACCAGCCTGGTAAATGCTACTGTCTTTCAAACGGCACATCTCCAGGTTATAAAACAGACTCTTGATTCAAAATTAGTAAGCCCAACTTGACCCAACCTTGATAACATCACTAAAAAATCAGTATGATTTTGTGATTTTAGCTTGTAATATTAAATTATGTATTTCTTTAAATGGGATTAGAATCTGCAGCAAAGGTATCACAGATGCACATGTACTGGAGCATCTTATGAGCACCACTTCTAATAAAGCACTATCAGGACAGTTCCCAACAGCAGGCGAACAGTCTATTATCATTTAAAGCAGTGGAAAGGCCTGGATCATCTCTCCCTTTGTGTGAAGCCAGTTGCTCTAAAAAGTATTAAAAGGGATGCTTACTCTCTTTATATATGAACTAGAAGCCATTTAATATCAAAAGGACAATCAGCTAGTCACTACCCACAATCCTTATTGGGTAGAGCAGATTTTCCACAGTATGCCTTGCATATAGTGTCTTATATGAAGTAGTAAAAATGTAATAACTTTATATTTGTTAAGAAATGTCTCTATATTTGATATGTATCTGATTGAGATAATAATAACCTATGTGCCATGTTTTTTTAAACAAATTGTTGCTATTCTCTATTGCATGATGACAATTATGAAGTGTTTTTACTCCAGAATGTACTACAATATGTGTTGTCCCGTGTCTGTGTGTTTGTCTATCTGCCTGTACAGCACAATGTGTCCCATTATCTAACAGTATTACTGTGCTAGGCAGCTCTGTAGCAAGGAACCCTCACCACGGCTCCTTCGTCGATTATTATTATTATTATTATTAATAGTAGTAGTAGTAGTAGTAGAAATAGTAGTAGTAGGTATGGTTATGTTTATGTCTTCTGGAGCCAACAAGGATTCTGTTACTTTTTTATGTTTCAAGTGTTAGTCAAATTGATTTTATGTCACATTGGGGGAAAAAAACTGAAAATGATAGAGTTCACACATTCAAACTGAAGTTGTAAAGATTCGTTTACAGATATTTTCTACTTCTGATGAATTATTTCTCACC
This sequence comes from Istiophorus platypterus, assembly GCA_016859345.1. Taxonomy (NCBI): domain Eukaryota; kingdom Metazoa; phylum Chordata; class Actinopteri; order Istiophoriformes; family Istiophoridae; genus Istiophorus; species Istiophorus platypterus. The sequence continues at coordinate 11,903,677 of CM029125.1, forward strand.
TAAATGAATAGTCAACATTTTGGGAAGTAGACTTATTCACTTTCTTTCTCAGAATGAGATGAGAATGAAATCTTTCTAATTTCTGTGCTCTAATTTCTAGGTTAGTTTAGCTTAAACACTGGAAGCAGGGGGAAACAGCTAAGCTGGCCTCTGTTGGTACCAACACTTCTAAAGCTGAGACTTTAACTCTTTGTATCTTGTTTATTGATTTACCCTTATATGAAGAGTGTATTGGTAAATCAATAAATTAGTATAATAATACTGTATTGAAGAGTGAGAATTTGTGGTCAGGTGGTCAATTCTTGGAGCTATTTCCTGACAAACAATAGTTCATTCATCCACTAGCTAATTCATGTTAGCTCCATCAGTTGGTTGAAAACTCATTCTCTGTTTTTTTTATGTTTGATGTTGACTCTTGAAAATGAGAAAACTGCAAAGGGTATTAAAGAATCAGCGTGTAGGATTTAGTGGCACCTAGCAGTGAGGTCGGTACCCACTGAACACCCCTACCCTCATTGCTCTCTTTCTAAGCATGTAGGAGAAAATACAGTGGCCTTCAGGTAACATAAAAGTAAAAAAGGCCCTCTGGAGCCAGTGTTTAGTCTGTCCTTTCTGGGATACTGTAGAAACACAGCGGTGCAACATGACAGGCATATTTCAAGAGGCATGTGCTCTGTCCATTGCCACACCTGTGTAGCCATCTTCACATCTCACTCTCAGAAAGAAAACTATTCCAAATTCTCTGAATGTTAAACTTTTCCTACATTGTGAAAAAAAATTTGTTCAGTGTCTTACAGCTAACTTGGCAGCCCTCTGGAAGCTGAGGGAAGAATATTTTTAGCAGGAAGCCTTTTCCCCTATTTCTGTATGATGTAAATGTAGTGTAATAGAGTTGAATTGTAGCAGTTAACTGTCCTGAGCATATAAACTCAGACTTGAGGATTCAATGCAATCAGCTGTGATGGTATCTGTAATGAAAACACCCAGGACTGTTGTCCATCATACTGGGTTTTGGCTATATCATATGTTATCTCTCTTACCAAAATGTCTACCGTCTACATGTCTGGTTCATTGAGTGTTCTTCCCTTTGCATCTCACTGTGTTTGACTCTGTAAAAGTGCCATGAATTTAAAAAAAAAAAAGAGAGTTGGAAAAAAACTCAACATGATGCATATTTCCTGAAATATATATATATATATAAAAAAACAATACCACCGCCAAAAATGTGTTTTTGTACTGTGTTTCAAAACAGCCTGTTGTGAGACCCAGTCTCAGCTCAGCCTTCGAGATGTAAAATTTGGATTTTATTTTTTTAATCAAATTCATTGTGAAAGCTTCAGATGCAACAATTAATATTAAACAACTCACTGCCTGTTATTATTGTACTCGCAGACCTGTCTGAGGGCTGAAAAGTAACACCAAAACCTGTTCTGATGTATAATTTGTAACATAAGTTCCCAGAACCTCTGCTCATAGCTCAAAACCTTTCAAAATATAAGGTGTGGGAAGTGAGCTTTGGGGCTGAGAACCAATTCTTTAATTCAAAAACATACAAATACAACCTGGGAGTTATGTTCTCTCTCATTCACACACATGCCTACTCAGATGAGCACCTGCACTGAATTATCAATGACGAATCCAATCGGGTGTAAATCTTCTGTCTGCTTTACACTGCTGCAAGTTTTGTGTCAAAGTTAGATAAAAAGGATGACACAAGGGTTTCAAATGCAAACATAATGCGGAAAAAATACATCATTGCTCAAGTATCTAGTTCTAAATTAACCTACTATTTTATACTGTCGGGTGTTATGCATCAGCTTTCCTTCACTTAATTTTACCAGACATTAGATAATATTGAACAGAAGAGGGGTAGCTTGAAAGCCTGACAATACACAACTAAAGGCAATCAAATACAGTTCGGTATACAGTATGTGTGGACATATACTGTACATTATATGTAAATGTGAGCAGTTATGGCCCAAGACTGCAGCCTTTCATTCAACCCACACATTAAAAACTCAGAATTAAATTCACTTATTAGTTTATCTTTAGAGGAACAGTTTTAAATATTTTTTTCTTTCTTTCCTAAAGTGAGATCACTAGATAAATTAGATAATGCCTAGATAATGCCTATGTATTAAGTATGGAGCTGGAGCCGAAAATTATCTTCGCGTAGCATAAAGACTGGAAGTAATAGGAAACGGCTAGCCTTGCTACCTACCAACACCTAATTCACAACTTATATTTTGTCAGCACTTTGTATCTCATTTGTTTAATCAGCATACATACTCTGAGTTAAATGCTAGAACTATTTCTTCATGACAGTCAAATGCAGTGACTTCCTGCACTTGTGTTGTTGCTAGGAGTTTGCCTGGCAAACAGCAGAAATACTGGTTCTGCAGATGGATAAATTTTTTTTTACAGAGGAATTTCTATATATGCATATCAGTATATCTGTATGTACAGATTAAACAAACAAGACACATTTAGGTTTGGAGGTGTCGTACTAGTTATTGAGGCCAGTACACAAATTTAATAACTAAAATAGAATATAGAGTGAAGTGTGTTTAGTTGACAGTGGGTGAAGCTCACTCACTATGTTTTTAGATCCTCTGATAACAGTAAGGCTGCCGCTGAAGTTGGTACTCTTTAAAGCAGACATATTTTTGACTTTTAATGTGCCAAAGAAAATAGGAGCAAAAATAAAAGTATATATTTCCAATGTTTTATCATCCAAATGTCAATTTTAATAAGGTTAGTTTCTAATTGACATCTATTTATATTTTGGCTGTTTGTCTTTAATGAAAAATAGCTTTGTATTCAAGTCAGTTTAAGCTGTACTGGTATAACATTTAATAAAAAATGTGCAAAAGCACACAGTGATCAGCCACAACATTAAAACCAGTTACCCTTTTATAACTGTTATTATTATTATTACTATTATTTTTATTATCACATAATTATTATTGACTGGGGGGGGGGGTTGGGGATAATGAGTACTTTTTCAACCAAAGTCTGGTGAAGGTAGCACCCCAAGTGGACTCACACATTTTGCTCAGATAATTACTCACTATCTATCTTGACCCCTTGTGGACATGATGAATTGTGGATTGGAAAGCTGTCAGCACTCACAGACTTCACTGGATTATGCCCATTAAGTCTGCAAATGTAGTACCATCCAGACATTTGAGTTCAAGACTATACAGGGGAGAGAGATGTTGTTTCTTTCCATTCTTGCAGGCCTTCAATCCACCCATTCTGTTTAAGACACATTGGTTTCTACGTAAGTATGCTCTTGGTTTATTTTAGAAAATGCCATGGGTGATGAACAGTGAATATTCAAGGCATTGCTGAAAACATGCAAGGCTTCAACCCTGTAAACCCACCCCTGGTAACCTGTTTGAAAACCTGTAGAATCCTCAGCTCTAAACTTACCTAAAAAAACTAATTCTTCTCAGTCCAGTATACTCTCTGTGCATTAGCAAGCATCTTGGGTGATCCAATCACAGGTCAACAGGTCTAAGGTGTGAAAAATTTCAAAAAGCCTTTAATGATAAATTAGGAGTATGTCAAACATCTTGGGCAATGTGGACAATCATTGCCCAAATCATTCTCTACTTTCCTGTGGAGGGTTTTTCTCAGAGGAAACTCCTCATTATCTTGGATGTGCAGAATCTCAAAATGTGAACACAACACACTGAAGCGTGCCCCTTCATTTACTATCTGCGACAGCTACGCTCTCACTCTGGCACATGGTGAGTCACCAATATACCAAGTTGGCACTGTCAAGTAAGTAACCTTAGTGTCCCACAGGAAAAAAAACAGCTAACCGATGCACCACCAGCAAGAAAGAGATCCCGTTATTTTATATCTTAACATCTCACCAGGAAGCTCCGTAGAGGAGACCTGCTAGTTGTGTCCTCTTTTTTTTCTTCTCTTCTTTGGACAGTGTGGGGGTTTGTAGAGAATTGTAACTCAAGTACCATTTGTATTGTTTTTTGGGGTAGTTTAATAGATTGGTTTCATTTTCAGCCAGGGCTGATTGGCATGGGCTCTCCGTGTAGTGCAATTTAGCCTCTGATAAGGCAAGCTCTGCCAATAAAAAATTCAGAAACTGAACAATCTCATTTCATGCTATTCCCCTCTCCCCTCGACCCAATTTGGGCCATAACTCTGTGCAATGAGGATTTATGGGCAACTTTATGAGTGTACTCACTTAGCAACCTCCAACTAAAAAGTTGAGATATTTTGCCTAATCTATTGGGTTTTTTCAACTATTTGATCATCTGACTGCTCCTGTTTCTTGTCACATTGCTGTAGCAATATCACAGTTTTCCTACATCTTAACCAAACAGTAGTTTTGTAAATATGTCATGATAACCAATATAAACTATGGCCAAAGCTACAAAAACAAGACCTAAATTGTAATTAACAAAAATGATTTTTTTAAGATTGGAACACATCTCGCTTTCCTTTGGGGCTGCCAACATTGTGGTTTAAATAATGCTGAAAAACTGCAGATTGTTTTCTTTAGTTCGAACAATAACACTAAATCTGACACAAAATCAAATAAATGAAATGCTGGATTTTTTTTTCAGACAAACATTTAATACATGGGCAACCGTGTTGCAACTGCAGCGCAAAGGAAATTTAAGACTATTGGACGCCAAAATGCAGCCTCTTTGTGGTGAGAAGGGACTTACTTAAACAAAGCATAGTCCATGACTGGATCCTAATCCACACCTATAGGATTTTGTCAGGTTGAAGCCCAGCGGCCTCACAGCAACTGTGTCTCTCTAAAAATACTTGTTCAAAGTACAAATTGTGTTTTGAGTCAACTTTAAAAAGAAAATAGCTGAGAAAAACAGTCAAAATGAGAATTTAATTGAGTTAGCTGTTTTCTATCCATTTTTGATGATTTCACTCTCCAAAAAATTTGACAAATAGATAGATAATGATTCCTCAGAAATAACTGGCTTTTCAGTAAATATAAACATCACTTATATAATAAAAAGTTTGGAGAACAGTGATGGCTTACAGACATTCTGCTGTCCTTGTCCTGTCTGGGTTTGCCAGCCATCTGCCAGCTATTCTTTGACAGTTGAATTGTTTAATATCTGGAAGCAATGAGGATGCTTCAGGGTTAGCAGCTTTACTGAGTCTGCTCCTCCAGTCTGATTTGTTAAGCCTCAAGTGCCATAGCTCTAAAGAGTAAAAATTATAGAGTATAAGGTTATAACTTTCAATGATTTCTTTATTCTGTCAAAGCTGTCTGGTGCAAGGATCTCAAGACATTAAGCTGACAAGGTCTCAGTCAATAGCTGCACCGTCATAGAGACTACATTGCTGGCCTTTGTCTCAAGCATTCCATGAATATTTGCAAAAACTGGTGTTTCATAAAAGTGTCTGATCTGTTTTAACCAGAAAGTGCTTATTAGCAACACCATCATCAGACAATCTGTGATGATCTAGCTAATAATTATGTACATTATCCATATATGATCGATCAGCCATATATGTGTGTGTGTGTGTGTGTGTGTATAGGATGAAAACTGTCTGTCTCAAATGTAAGATTAACTGGAATTCCACTAACACAACAAAAGATGTTTACTGCTGTTCAGTGAACATATAAAAATCATCTACTTATTAAACAGAGTGGAGAACGGGAATGCTGGCTTACAGATATTCTGCTGCCCTTGTCCTGTCTGGGTTTGCCAGCCATCTGCCAGCTATTCTTTGAGAGTTGAATTGTTTAATATCTGGAAGCAGTTAGGATGCTTCAGGGTTAGCAGCTTTACTTAGTCTGCTCCTCCTGTCTGATTTTACAAGCTTCAAGCTTCATTGCTCTAAAGCCCCACTGAGATTACCGATAAAATGATCAACACTTACATACATACATAAATAACTTTTAATTGTTATGGGTAGCACATAGATATACTGTACATATGACACAACCTTGCTGCACGAAGGCTTTAAATGATTTAACTGAAATCCATTCTAAGTTATGCCATGGACCTCTATGTTACAATTCAATTTGCTGTCAAATAGAGGACAATGAAAGCTGATGACTCAGTACATCTTTAGTAGCCCTCCCCTCCCGATATTAGCCATCCCATTACTCATATGTCATATCTTTGTTGCATCACATTTTTCTGCTGCCATAAATCAACTTCCCTGTGGGGTCATTAAAGCCTTACCTTACTCTTCCTCCATCATCTCTGATTCCTGCTTTCTGTCTCTCCTCTAACCACCTGTGTACCCACTATCCATGCAAAGGAAGGGCAAGACTGTGATCTGTCTGTCTGTGAGTTAATGGGACCGGCACCCCCATCTGTCCACCAGGAGCCATTTGTGCCTCCTGGATGCCATATGCCAACTTATCCTTCACCATCATGGAGGCAGGCAGGACAGAGGGGAGGATGGAGAGATGAGAGAGGGAGGGGGAAAAGGGAGGAAATGTTGGTGGGAAATAAAGAGAGAGAGAGAGAGAGAGATTTTTAAAAAGGATGAGTGAAAATAAGGATTATACTGCTGAAGAATTTATATCTCATTCTGTGGAGGACCATGTGATCTTTCTATTAAAGTCAAAAAATTTGCACAGATGAACCTAGAGGTTGATCTCTGTGTTGTGCTCTCAACCAATGCTGCCATTACTGCAGTGGCAGAGTTGAACCGAATGCATTTACACTAATGTCTGGGTTAATCATAGCTAAAAGTCCTCCATTCCAACAGATGAAGGCAGTCTGTGTGAATATGTACTCAAAACACATTATTAAATAAAAGTCAAAAGCAGATTTCAATCAAGAAATGTAAAAGTACCAAGCTAAACAAAGATGTACAGGATGGCAGCTCATTACATATCCCATGTAGGAAGACTAAATTATTTTTACCTTAACTTGATGCCCAACTAAAGAGGTTAGATTTATATTTTGTCAATAACGGGAGGGAAATTACAATTCACATCTCAAAACGTGAAATTTCTGATCTAAAGTTCTAAAGTTCATGTTTTGGCAGCAGAGACATTTTTGCTTGTAAAATATAAATCAAATAACTACCTTTAAAGCAATAGAGCATGTTTTTAATTTTAATGTCTTTGTTTTGTTATACGGTGTTGGCTGTAACTGCACATATGGTTATTTAGAGGTTACATCCTTTTGTTTACTAATTGATGTCTCCCTGGCAGCAGAATGGACTCTAATCTACGGATATCTTAATGTTTTTCATTTCAAATTGAACTGCTGGACATAAGATTTCTTCTATTTCCCTGAAGAGTCTATTCTCAGTGTATTTTGCACTGGATGCTTAAAATTAACCCATCACATTTGTGTAAGCTGCCTACTGGACCGTAATAGCTCTAGGCAAGTTATGATGTCGCAAACCCTGCTTGTATGTCCAAGTGTTAACTGGAATTGTAAGGTGAGCCCAGAGAATTTTTTCTCTTTTCAGTCAATGAATGTGAAAACAAACTCTGCACATCCATTATTCTGTACAATGAAGCCTAAACATTGCAGAGAAGCAACTAGACCTTTACATTTTTATACACCAGCTCACAAGGGACCTCTGAATTTATCTTATCTAGAAATGAAATTGAGCCATTTCTCAAGGGATCTAGCCAGCATTCAGTTTCAATTCATTTTTATTTATATAGCACCATATCATAACAGACAATTTCTCAGGGTGCTTTTCATATGTCGACTGGCTGGGTTGAGAGTGAAAGAGAGAGCAAGAGAGTGAGAAACAAGGGGGGGGGCAGGAGGGAGAAGAGAGCATATCAATATAATGGGACTAATAGCTAAGCTAACAGTTATACTAATGAGGCTAATAATGTTAATAATAGGACTAAATCAATTAGTAACAGTAGTAATCATGATACTTGGAGCAATGGGTGTTGATCAGGCTCATGGGGCAGTAGGTGGTCTGCAGCCATGGATCCAGACTCTGCAGCATCAGAGGCGGAAAAACCTACAGAAAGCGACAGCAGAGGGGGGAAAGAGACAAGAAAGCCCAAAACTACCAGAGAGAGAGAAGAAGGACGGTTAGTAATAAGCATTTTTGAGATTAATGTGCACTGGGAGAGAGGGAGGGTGGAAAGGGAAGTTAGTGCATCATGGGAAGTCCCCCGGTAGTCTAGACCTAAAGCAGCATAGCTAGGGGATGACTCAAGCTGAGCCTGAACCAGCCTTGACCATAAGCTATATCAAAAAGGAAGGTTTTAAGCTTACTCTTAAACATGGAGAGGGTCTCTGCGTCCCAGACCTAGACTGGAAGATAGTTCCACAGTAGAACCTGATAACTGAAGGCCTCCCATTCTACTTGTGGAGACTCTAGGAACCACAAGTAGGCCTGCATTCTGGGAGCAAAGTGTTATACTGGGGTAATAAGGTACTATGAGCTATTTAAGATAGGAGCCTGGTCATTAAGGGCTTTGCAGGCAAGGAGGAGGGTTTTAAATTGTATTCTCGATTTCACAGGGATGTCTTACCCATGCCAACAACCCTCCATCAGTGAGGGCTGGTGGAGAACCCAGGCTGCACGCTGTGTGAGAAACCAGCAAGCTTAGAACATATGTACCATCATCCTGCCTGTCAAGCCTTGCTGATGGCAAGTTTAGATGGAGGCAGGATTAGAAATTAGCTGAGCTGGCTGCAGGTCTGGAGGAGGAGAGATGGAAGGTACGTAATAAAATCAGGATGAAAGGGCCCTGCCCAATCAGATTTGTTAAAGCAGGGGAAAGCTCCAGTTGGAAATCACCTGGCACAGGAATTCTGGCAACAGCTGCTGACCAGGACCTGAGAGTTGATCTCAAGAAACAACTTAAATTTCCATTGGAGATTACCGTTTCAACCCTCAGGCTTGATGTTGTCCTATGGTCTTCCTGTGGCACTTTGCAGTGGAAGTAGGCTTTTGAGGATTCCCTGGGCAGTCACTTTGGAGCACCCTGTCCAGTCTTGGAATCAGAGGTTCCACCAGAAGAAGGCTTGTGGCTGACATCACTGGGGAAGCAGATGCAGCATCTAGGTATCTAGGTGGCTGTGGCTGAAACACAATGAGAGCTGGAAAAACCCATTCAGCAGAGGGGAGACATCATAGAGCGAAGTGGTTGTAGAGCCCGAGGGGCCGAGGGGGCTGCCCCAGGACATTGGAGTCTGCCATCAAGCACTTCGGAGGCGTTGTGGGCTAAAAATGACAAAACACCTGCGAAAAGAGGTGCCCATCCCATTATGCTTAGAAAGTGCCATGGGCCCACATTCCAAGGCTCGGTCTATTGGACTTGTGAAGTTACGATTGCTAGCCATCACTCCCATGTACGAGGCAGGGAGTTTCCCTGCGCTTATTGTATTAGAGATATTTTCAAAGTAAATTATAATACAAATGCACCCAATATAGCAGCACTGTCACAGACAGAAGTGACTGAATGCAAAGTCGAATGCAAAACACATTGATAATATTAGGAACTCCCTTTGTAAATGTTTGTCTTAATAGAAGGGCCATATGAGTAATATGCATAGTTAATGCTTTTAGACCCAAACATCATACCAAGCAACTTAATTTTTAACATGCTGGTTACTATCTCAGTGACTCTTATGTCAGAATGTAGAATATGTAAACAACATACATTTACTAACCTTGCATCAAGAGCTTCACACTACATACACGTATATACTGCATACACAGTGTGAGAAATTAAAATATTGCCCCACGTTAAAAGTCTATTACAACATGGCAATCAAAAGTCCAGGAAGCAGAGTATTTCCTAAAACACCAGATATAATGTCTGTCCCACTCAGTGTTTCTGGCCATATAAGGGTAAACTACATCTGTCCATGATCCTGGAGAGTGCTGCCCTACCTACAGTTTCTCATCACCAAACCACATTGCACTATTGTAATTCACCATGGAACACCCACAAGGGAGACAGGCTCAGTTCCAGTGTGTCATACACTCACAGACTTTGGCACCCGATAAATTTGTGAGGGTTAAATCACCAAATTGTTTGAGGGTTCAAGCTCTTCGAGGCCTTTATGCTCTCTGTAAGCCTGTAGAGACCCTGCTTAAGAATAAAACCATAATGCATTTTGATGTGACATTAAAGTGGTGCTGACAGAAAAGGACTATTTATGTGTAGTTGTTTGTCTAATCATTGCAGGACTTTGACTTCAAAAATGTTGACAAAACTCTTTTACTCATTAACAGGGAGAAAATTTTTCATGAAACTAGATACATCTGAAACATCAGCCCCACACTTGACTGAGCACAGAAATGTCTCTGTCCAGGGAACATGATTTTACAAAGTGCTGTCCCATTTCTAATCCAGTGTTTTGAGTGATTTTGTGACTCAACTTCTTGAAGGTTCCTTGCTCTGGGCCTAGGGGACACATTAGAGCTGGTTAATACACACAGCTATCATTCATTACACGCCTGGTCCTTAACTGAACCACATGTTAGAGCAGTCCCCAGCTCTATTCTTTCCCTGTTGTTTACTGCAGTACATAACCCTAAGATAAATCGATCAAATCTAATATGGTAGTGTTAAGCTATACAATATTAAAACTATAAGGCCTTTTTTGCAGAAATATTTTCAAAACAAAATCAGAAATTCCACCCCATGTTTGTTAATGATATGCAAGTAATGTCACTTACAGTATTACTGAGCATACTTTAGCGCAAATAACTTTGCTATACCAATATAGATTAATTGTAATAAATAGTATTGAAATACAAATTGATTACAGAGTATTTTATGTAAACATATTCACCAAGCATTTACTGGTTTTAATGTTGTGGTTGAATGGCATATGGGGTATTTGCAAATCTGCATGTACATGGGGAAGTAAACAGAAGAAGACCTCAGGTAATAAGGTGGGTTACAGCTTTGTGTTTAAGATCGACTTTGAAATACATTACACTAAGTACTGATTACTGTTAAATATATTGAGGTTTCTTGTGCAACAAGTTTCATTAACAAGATGTGCTTGCTGTAAAGAAGTGGCCTCTAGTTTATTTCTTTTTCAAAACAAGTAAGTATTAGATATATAGGCTTTGATATAATGCCTGTTTTCACTTATATCTTAGTTAGGTCTTTTACTATTTGTTTTGAAACCTACTTTACCTTATCTGCCAGGCAGTTGCCAGTCATTGTCAGAATTTTCGGCACAGTTAGCAGCAGAGGTTGATTTGAGGGTTCAACCGTGGGAACATATTATCTTTAGGCGTATATTAATTCTGTAGATGTGGTTAAATTTGATTATAACCACACTTACAAAAACCTCTCATATCTCAGCCCCAAGTATTGTTTTTCTGTTTTCTTAACAAATTTCATTTATTGTTAGTGATCTCCATTTTAAACTGTATGTCTAATACACTGATGAGACAAAACATTAAAACTATTTACAAGTTTTAATGTACTCTTTTCTGTTCAACCTACAATCCATTTCATATTATTTACACATTTAATGATGCAGTCAGGTGGTCCTCATCTAGCTATAAATTGAGGAATCTCTGTCTGTCTATCCTTTGATTTTCTCAACAACCATTTTCTCATCTGAGCCACTTCAAACCTCATGTGTGTATTATTGAGGACCCTAGGAGGTAATAACTGTGAAGGATTTTGGATGAGTGGCTCTTTAGAAACATAAGAAGAGAAACATTAAAACAGAGTTGACTCATCCACATAACATCCACTCATCCACATGACGTTATTAGCAACTTAAAAAGATAGTTGCAACTGGTCAAAGAATGGATTCCTTGGAAAACAGACCCATACTCTGTCAACTGGAAATGTCTCATCACAGCAGTACAACTGCTATGCATGGTCACTTGAAGCTAAAGCATAATGGAGCACTTTGTATAAGACGCAACCAAAGCAAGACAGCACTGTTTTGTTTAATTTTTATCCCCACCCCAGCACAATAGCCTATGTATGGAATTTTAATCAGGTGGAACAAGTAGTTTATGCAACACTGCTGTTATGATAATGTAACGTTACACCATCTGTAAACAAATGTTTTTATTTAGCTGTTGTATATTTTTTGTTTCCTTTAATGGTCATGTATTAGTGATAAAATGGCTTAAACTGATATTCAATCTCAAATATGTACATTTCGAATATATTTTGTCACTGATGCAAAAATACATTTGCTAGAAATTTTCTTAACTTCATATTACTCCACTGATTAAAATGATTCCATGTCTTACCCATTTAAAGCTTTAAGTCAACTTCAACCATAAAAATATTGATTCCCCAGTTCAGGGAGAGGGTTAATATGACACATTGATTAAATTAAAATACACTCACTTGCCAGTTTATTATGTACAGGTTTGTAAAACTGTTCCTAATATTATGTAAACGTTCATTTAAATATCAGTGGGATGGACAAAAAATATTAGGAACACCTCTCAGTATAACCCACTACACTTCAACAGCACCAAAGACTAATGTCCACAAAAGGACCATAAAATAAATGAACAATGCTTTCAAAACAGATTAAATGGAAACTAAACATTATAATCCTCATGAAAAGAGGATTTATTACAGGACTTTTGTATTATACTGCATTAGTTTTATCTAACTGTAATTAATGAACTGACAAATGAGTGTATATGTCACAGCAGCCCTTTTAAATTTGTGATCCTGTATATTCTGATCAGATATCCAATAAATAAGCTCTCTGATTATTATTAATATTAAACATAGCAGTGATGTGGAAATTAGGTAATGATAGTTTTGACAGAATGAAATATTGAACTATCAATGAGATAACAAGCACATTTTGAAGGGGCACTGTACTAGTCAGCTTGTAAAAGTACTATCATCTATGACTGTGTATCTATCACTTAAATGGAACCAATGAAATAGTCACTGCAGGACGTAAATGGAAACAAGCAATAATCACTGTTTCTTCCTGTTAACAGCGTGGATGTGTTATTTATCAGAGAATATTGAAAGGAGACTGGAAGGAAAGCATTGTCTAATAAGGGATAAACACCAATTCCATGAACACATCCTTGCAGCAGGCTTGGTGAACAAATGCTATATGTATGTTTTTCTCTAGCCGCTTGTTATTATTTATAAGCCTCATTAACATCATCTACATCTTTTACACCATGTTCATGGCGTTGTGGTTGGGTTTTCTGCCTTGAATTAACAGTACAGAGAGCCCTGCTTCCAGTACAGCCATGTGTGGCAGTTTGGATGCAACATGTTTATCAACGTAAGTGTACTGTATTCTTGCCACTGACTGGTGGCAACATTATTCAGGCTAATAATAATCTTACAAGCACATTGGGCTACAGTCAGAAGCACACTGGCTTTCAGCTAAAATATTCTTGGTTCTTGAAGGTAAAAAAAAAAAAAAAAAGAAACGGTCTAACGGCTCCAGTTGGTTGTGCATACATGTTCTAATTCTGCTGTCATTTCAGACCCTGCCACTCCCACCTGCCAGCTTGTCCTGCCAGGATCATCACCTGACCTTCTCCTCTTCCCCAATCACCTGCTCATCTGTTCCCCTTTCACTCACTAGCTCTCTAGCATTTGTTCTCTGCCAGATTGTCTTTGTGCCATGTGCCTTAGTTTTTCGGTGCTCTGTTCTTTGCATGCCTGTTTTGCTCTTAATTGTGTTTTTGACCTTGTCTGGATTTGGTTTGTTTTTTTTTTTTTTGGGGGGGGGGGTTTACTTGAGTCTGCCTAGATTTTTGTGTCCTTGTTTTTTTTTTTTGAGGACTCTTCATTTTTGCTTCTGTAGGCTTCTATGTTATTTGCTATTTCCATGGAAGCAAGTTGGATGGCTTGGAAAAAATAACAATGATACAATTTTCATACTGAGTGTTAAAAATTAGCGACAGTGCCTTCTTCCAGGAGAAAAAGCTGAGGGAGGCAGCAAAAGGGAGATCTTCTATGGAAATCTAGTTTATAAGCAGCTACCTGCCAGCAGTTCCTATATACTAAAATCCATTAAAATATGTTTGTCTTTGTTAAAATGGAAACAGTTATGAATATATGGTCTGTATGTAGATTTTTAATTTGACAGTTACAATTATTTTGTATTCATTTTTTTTGTATCATCAAATCAGTTTTTCATCCACATTCACATAAGTATTTGTGTGTTTGAGCATATGATTTTATATAATATGCCAACATTTAAAAACTTTAGCCCTTGCCCCTCATAATATCTGTAATATATCTAGGATCTAAAAAGCATTGCAAAAGTTGATTTCAAAATGAGGAATCTGCTAGTACAATTAGCTGATGTAGGGTTTTGGCAGGAAACTTATTGATTCATGGCTCTATGTGGCACTTAGCTGCAATGTGCATTGTTTTGCATCCAACATCCTTTAATAAACTGCTAACAAAAGCTCAAATGAGAGAAAATGAGGCTGAAATCCCAAAGGGTCAAGTGAGTAACACATAATCTTATTAGTAGCTGGTTCCAGTGATGTCGGTGGAGGGTCTTCCTATCTCTTGGGAAGCAAAACAAAGTTTTGCTGCTGGATATTCTCATTATCAACAGTGATGTATATGTGCATCACAACATAAAGCATTTTTATTAGTTGCTTTCAGATTCAAAAGGAACACATTGTGCTGGCATTTTGCAGGGCAAAAGGTCAAAGTATTTTCCACTTCAATATAATAGAGCAGACTTTAACAGCTAATAAATCCTTCTGCTCTTGTTTTGTTTTTCATGTGCTGATAGCGCACGGCTAGCCACCAGAAGCTCTGTCATTGTAAAATTAGCTAGTGTTTGAAATAAATTGAAAAACTGCTGGCAGAGAAAAATGTCACAAATCCCATGTAAATGTCCATCCAATAGCTTTTCTTTGGCAAATGGATTGTAAGTGGTGTGTGTTCCACATCTGAATTACAAGTTTTCAAACTCCTAGAGGTTAGCCTATTAATATTTGGCATTGTCAATTTCATAAGTAATTTTCTTTTTTATTTGTAAAAGCATTTTGTGTTCACATTTTTTCTTGTTTTCTTATCAATTAAACACTTACTATAGTTATTTTTCTTTCTCTTGTTTTTATAATATTCCACTTTTTTCATCTGCTGTTTTTTTTATTATATATATTGCTTGTAACATTCTAACACATATGCACCTTTTCTATACAGTTTGTCTCTCAATTTTATCTCCCAGTCCTCATCAGTGGATACAGTTTAATTGCTCAGTCATTGTGAAACTTATTCAGCTGTCATCTTGTGACGTAAGGATGGAACAAATAACAGAGGTTATCTCAGGGCATTTATCTTACGGAGCAGGTCTATAACCATCCTCTTTATAGTTTTATTTACAAGGACCCAACATTCCTCATGTGCAAGCACTTGATCCAGCGGCAAGAAAAACTCCCTTTTAACAGGTAGAAACGTTGAACAGAACCAGGCTCATGGTAGGCGGCCGTCTGCCTCAACTGACTGGACTAAGAGAGAAAGAGAGGAGAATGATGAGTAGAAAATAATGAGAGAGTAGCTTAACAGTATAAAAGATGTTGTTTTTCACTACTCAAGGTTCTCACTTGTGGAGACCTCTGATCTTTGTATAGTATTTAGTCCATTTGCAAATGCTTATGAAACTAAACTCAAGCATAAGATAGAAAAAGGTGAAGTTGTCATTTTTGTCATGAAACCGAAACGGAAAACGGAAACCGTGCAAAGCCAGGACAAGTCCTGTAATCCTGGACCTCACAAACAGGCTTGGAAAGAAAAAGTCTGAGGGTAGACACATGAGATCCTGAAGCCTGATATGGCAGTTGAAAAACTGTGCACTCCTTGTACTGAATTGACGAAACAACAAGGACTTTCTTAGAGTGAGTTGGAAGTACACCATTTGATTATTCTTATAAATACATGGAGTAACACCAATTATATTGGGTTAATTGGGACTGATTACCCACAGAGTCTGGGATTCATTTTAGTATTAGGTGTATAGCTGATGCCCTACTATGATATACAAACATCAGTAATTCTTAACATAGACATAATTATTGGCCCATTTTAATCACTAGAGAATAAGGGAAATGGAATCCAGTAATTGTAAGTGCGGAAGTGTGAATGACAAATTATCACCGCATGTTCTGTTCATGAAAACAAATTATGGTGAACAGTCTGTACAACCACTGTGTGAGTGGGCAGGGGAATGTGGATTTCCATCCAAATCTAGTTTCAGTGTTGCTGAAGATGATGGCTGTTTGAAATTCTCCGGAGAAAAAGATCACTGGGTACAAGATTATCCAACAAAGAGTAGCAATTCTCAAGAAGGCTGACTGACAGCAGGGTTGGAGAAAGGAAAAAAAAATCCTGGAACAATGACTATGTGAGCATATAATGACACATAATCACACACAAGATATAAACATACATTTCTAAGTAACACCATTATTCATTTTGAAAAAAAAAGAAGTAAATGAGTCATGCCTATCAGGAAGAAGGAGTAGGGTACTATTCATGACTCTCTCATCACACATACAAAAAAGGAAAAAAAAAACAAATGTATTAAATTAGTTCACCTATCTGACTTACAATTAAAGTCGAGCACCAAATGGTTAAATATCAACATGGCATACAATTCTATATGTATAAATGGAGGCTGTCAAAACAGTTGCAAGATCTGTAAATAGAAAGCTGATAAAGGAAGTGCAATCAGTACCCATACATGCACATATACTTAATGACAAAACAAGACTTGCAATGCACTGCACACGCCTTCTATGGAAAGGATGGTGAGTTTCGGGAAAAGTGCTTTAGACAAAGTGAAGGAATAGACAAACTGCAATTGAAGTTTGTATTGAAATGAAAGACAGACTGCTGCTGCTGCTGTAACACTCCCAAAAGGGTTGTATGAAGAATCCTTTGAAAATATGGCATAGCTCCACACATTTCATTAGCTAAACCTCACAGCTTACAGTGACAGCAGTTGGGTCCCTGGGCAGAGATGCAACAGGAGTGAACATCAGAAGTTGACCCACTTACTCAGTATTCCAAATTAATGGGCTGCTTCAAGAAAATGGTATGCGCAACAATAAGAACAATCTGTTCAATTGCTACCAGAAAAGACTATAAAATGAGACCACATTAGCTCTGTCAAAACCAGTCTGCTACAGATTTCATCACCTAAATTAGCTGAAGGGTCAAATTATTTATGGGCCTCCTCTGAATATGATGTGGGCCTTTTTAAATGTAGACATGTGTAGAGATCAGTACTCACATAAACCAGAAATTGTCATCGAAATATCATCCATGTTTGAGTCTCTCATCTCACCAGGCATAATCCTGCGGTGTGAAAATTCAGCAATTCTTTCACCAATATTTCATGAGATTCGTGATGCTGGTTAACCTGATGAATAGTCATTTTTCCAAGACTTGCAAGCAATAAATGCTGCTGTCCACCCAGGGGCTCATAAGGTTCCAAATCCTCACACAATACTCTCACACCATTGCTGAGCAGTTCTCTGTTGTGGATTTGCCAAATGCTTGGTTTTTTTTTTTAGAATACCAGTGGATAAAAATTCAGAATTCTGGTTTCTGCTCTCTGTTTTAAAGGGAAAACACACCTGGAGCAGGCTGCCTCAGATACAATACAATGTTATTATAAACAAAAAATTGAACTGCACATGACACTTTCAAAGAAAACTTCCTATAACTTCAGGAAAACCTTTTTCACATACCATAAGCTTATCTCTGCATTGCTTGATGCCATCTAACTTCCGAAACAGGTTGCACTTTGTACATTTGAAGCCCATACTCACAACACTGAGTTGGTTTCCAGGGGAAACGCCAGGGCAGATGTAGTAGCCGAGGCAGCAGCTCAACAAAAAGCTGTCACCAAATGTGTTACTTTCAGTGAAGCTGACTCTCCATTAACACCTTTGCTTGACTTAAAGAAACTTCAAGCCAGAACGACCCCAGATATGAAGGGACTTTGGAAAAACTCAATGTGATCTCCAGAACAATGTTTGGATTGGGCTGAATTACAAAGCATGTTTGCCAAAGAATTGGTTTACCTATTATACCAGGTTGACCCGGAATGATATCTCAAACTGAACAATTCTGGTTCACCAAAGGATATACAAATTTTGATGACAAATACTGTAAATAATGTGTGATTTCTACCACAAATGATGTGGGTTGAGGGTTGAAACCATTTCAAGCTGCTCATCCACCGCCAGACAAACCATTTGATTACTTACTGGAAGGAAAGAATTATTGTTTAGTGACTGCCCATGTGTTTTCAAAGTGGGTTGAAACCTTTCCTACTTCCAAACACGATTTTGGAGCAGTAGCAAAAGCTCTTACAGCTGAGATAATAGCCAGATGGGTCATTCCAGGTAAAATCAGTAATGACAGTGGCACACCTTTTGGAAATACTACACTAAAGGAATGATGTGAATGTTTTGGAATTTACATAAGACAACACTGTGCTTATCATTCAGCTAGTGGAGGTACAGTAGAGCAAGAAAATGGCACCCTCAAAAAAATTGTCTAAATGTTGTGAGGGAATAGGACAAAAGCATTTCCATTTGTAGTGATGCAAATGAGAGTTCTTGAGAGGAGCAGAATCAAATTGAGCCCTTTTGAAATTCTCTTTAGAGGACCAGTGAACACTGGAGCTTGGCCTGTAAACAGACCACTACAAGAAACCCATCTTTGCAAAGATGTAATTCTGTGTTTTTGTACACGACTTTCCTCCATATAATCCATCATTCATAAGTAGGCGAAGGAGGCCCCTCCAAAACCTGCAGGTGGACAGGACCTTACCTGACCACCAAAACTGCAGTGAAAGTGGCAAAAAGAGCAATGTGGATCCATGCAAGCAATTGCAAAAGGATTCCAGAACCCAAAGATGACTTTGCAGGATGGTGCATCAGAATCAATAAGTGAGCCAACGCTTTCCCCTACTACTCTGTGTTGCTGGGGAGAGAGAGGAGGGTGAGTCCACCCGAGCTTCTCAAGCTACAAGAAAACAACACTCTATCTGGGAAGAGCTAAGCTCACATTGCTGATAAGATAATGACAACAAATAGGCCTCAGGATCCATTCAGAATAATTGAATTTGGCCTGAGAGGAACAACATGCCTCCTAGCACTAATATCCATCATAATAATGTTTCCACTTCTATTGTTTAGGTGAAAAGAAAGCATGAGCTGACAATG
Source organism: Istiophorus platypterus (assembly GCA_016859345.1). Classification (NCBI taxonomy): domain Eukaryota; kingdom Metazoa; phylum Chordata; class Actinopteri; order Istiophoriformes; family Istiophoridae; genus Istiophorus; species Istiophorus platypterus. The sequence goes on from CM029125.1 coordinate 11,922,817, forward strand.
ACTATGCAATTACCAGTACTGATGATGATCAAATTGCAGACCTTTTCACAACGCCAGGATGGATTCCTTCATATAATGAAGAAACCAATGATGATGATGATGATGATGAGGAGGAGGAGGAGGAGGAGGAGGAGGATGATGAGGATGGAGAGAAGTAGGACTAAATAATATGTACTATGTTTGCTAAATCCATACAATAATGTGTTCTTGCAATTTTCATTTACCTTAGTGCTATACACTGTCAGGTTTTATTTAATACCTGAAGAGGCCTGCATATGCATATTCTTATTGCAAAAAATCTCAATGCACTAACAATCTGAGATCTCTAGCCTAGAGATTGCTTACATGGGCCTGACTGTCGATTGAGAAGGAGTTGTAGATAAAAACATTGATTCACACATACTCATCTGAGATACATTTCCAGACAACTGGCAAACCTAGTGTGTGCTGAGTAATGGGCCCGTTGATTTGGTGACAGAAAACAATGCTTGCTTCTTCAGATCATTAATGATTTTTAAAGGTGAACATTTTCAAAGGGGGGAATGTAACGGAGTGATGATATAAAATGTGAGATTAAATTCAGAAGAGATATATTCTTGTGAAGCTGTCATTTTTGTAATAGAAAATTCTTCATCACCGTAAGATGTATAATAATTATGAGAGATATGATAAAACTAACATAATTATAGGGGTAATTATAATAAGATTAATAATGGCCAATCATATAATAATGATAAAAAAATAATATGACTGAAAGCTCATACAAAAATAGTAAATTTATCTTGAGAGTTTAGCTCTTTAAGATGAGCGCTTTCTCTATTTTAAATGTGACATAAAGCACCATTCCTTTTATGTGCACTTCCTTTGCCAGTGAACTATATATTCAGTAACACTGTGTCATCAAAGCAGTTTTCTGATGAACCAGTAGTGCAGCATGGGGTGGAAAATTTCAAAGTAACTGACAACATGTAAAACTTTCATTGATCTACACTGTGTATTTTTGCATACTTTGGATACCATATATCTTAGCTTGAGTAATAGTGCTTTTGAGACTCAAGGCACCAAAAACAACCCTTTACATCAAAGGCAAATATTTAATATTTTAGTTTTAATGTTGGTTTGTGGAATTTTGAGGACTCTTGCATGCAAAAAAAGAGGATTTTTTAAAAAGGCAGTCATTTTGGGCTCAGTGATAAAAAATGGATGATTTCAAAATTTTCAATTGAAAAGTGCAAAAATGATACAATAACTGATGCAATGATTTTTTTTCTATAATTTCTTTCTTGTCACTCTTAAGTGTGTCTGTTAAACTGAGGAGAATTTATTAAGCAACAATAAGCTAGTCTGTCTGCATTTACATGTGCACTGGAATTCCTATTGTGAGTTTTGTCAAAGTTTTTATACTTAAAATATGACAAACATAAGGAACCTGGATATTCATATTGCTGAATGGTAAACATTATCAGACAAACCTGACTGTTTGTGCAGCAGTGCCTTTCACTGTCAGAGTTTCTGTTATGACCCCAAATGGTCTAGGGAATTGGGGAGTAAAATTAAACAAGATGAGGAATAAGCTTTGTCCATTTGCATCGCACAACAAAACCGGACCTGAGGGACAGATAAAACTTTTAATAATAATTTGATTATAAATAAAGGAAAAATAATTAAAAAAGTAATAGTTTTAATCTAAAACAATACATCCCTCATGAAACATTTTTTGAATGTGATGATTGAATGAAGGCAACATTTCAGGTGAAATTTATCTTATATATTATTCCAAGGTCAGGGTGCTTAGTATGAAAATGCAGCCTCAGTGTAACTAGCTAACACTAACTAACATTTTCCTGAATATTATATACTTTTGCTTTAATAAAGACAATTTACAGGCTTGCAGACAAAATAACAGACAGGTGACAGCACAAAGGAAAACTCCAGGGAACACATGCAGGAACAAAACAGGCAACAGGAAAATACGCACAATTGGAACACCAGGGAACAAAACCAAGAACAAAGCAAAAAAACTGACCAAAAGTGAGGGGAACACAGAGACTCAATACACAAGGAACACAAGGGTAATTGGGAACGGGTGAAACTAATCAGGGCTGGGTATGCAATCACAAAGGCAGGAAATACACAAGGACAGTGTTAAAAAACAAAACAGGGAAGTAATTTCAAAATACACAGAAATAACAGAGCCCGGGCAGGATGTCCCAAAGAGGGACAGATCATGACAAATACTTATGTATTAGTTTGAATGTAGAGCATTTGATTTCAATTGCATTGCTAGTTTTACTTAAGTACAACGTCTAACTACTTCTTTACCGCTGTAATAAATCAGATTAACAGGGTAAAATCTTGGTAATCTATACATTGTGTTTGTTTTTTTGTTTGTTTGTTTGTTTGTTTGTTTGTATGAGAAACAGGGACCCTTGCGTGTTTAAATGGATTCCTGCTGCCCTCTAATGGAAGTAGCTAGTACTGGGCCTCCCGGTTGCATCAGGAATGGTGAACTTGCAGATGCAGGAATTTGCATTTCTAGATATTTTATGGAATTATGGAATTAGTTTTGGGATCCAGGACTTCTTTGCATCTACCAATGTTAAGAGGGAATATGTCATTTCCAAACACAGACAGCTAACAATGTTACTTTGGTGAAAATATTCATGCCTTGAAGTTTTTTTTTTTGAATGTGGGCGTTAAAGGGTATATCCTGATCCGGATCAACTCCGGGATTCTCATCAGTGGTGCTGAAGGTCAGGGCAATGCCATTTAGAGTAAGTATAGATAATGTGTTTCTGACGTGTTGCAGCCCAAGTAGCATAATTTCACTTATGTCTGAGTTTAACAGCAGAAAGTGGCTGGTCATCCAGATCTTTAGGTCCTTCAAGCATGCATGAAGTTTAGCTAACTGAGTGGTTTCATCAGGCCCATTGACAAGTATAACTGGGCATCATCTGCATAACTATGGAAGTTAATTTAGTGTTTCCTAATAATATTGCTTAGAAAAAATCATACGTAAGGTGAATAGAACTGATCAAGCACAGAACCTTGTGGTACTCTGTGACTAACCTTTTGAGTAAGGATTTATTATTAACATGTGCAAGCTGAAATTGATCTGATGAATAGCACTTAAACCAGCTTTAAGGCCAAATTAAATGTTTCAGTCTCTGTGATAGGATCTGACAGTCAACAGTGTCAAATACAGCACCAAGATATAACAAGATAAGCATGGAGACAAGTCCTTTGTCTGATGCAGTCAGAAGATCCCTGTGTAACTTTTTCCAAAGTCTTCTCCGTGCTATGATGCTATGATGTTAATCCTGGCTGAAAATCTTCAAATAAACTATTATTATGTACTGCTGGTTGGAAACAGCTTTCTCAAGGATCCATGAGAAAAAGGGAAGGTTAGATATGAGTCTATACTTGGCAAAACATCTGGATCAAGAATGAAGGGACTGCGGTACATAGCCTGTTAATAAAGACAAGTTGATTGTATCTAGTAATGAAATGCTAACTAAGAGTAAGCATAAGCAGCCTAGTTGGGATGGGGTCTAGAGACAGGTTGATGGTTTAGATGAAGAAGTCACTGAAGTTACTAGGCACAGGTCTAAATATATATGGGGTTTTACAGCTATTTCTAAGGTTCTTATGTTTTAAGATAAATCTGGAGCTATACATCAATCAATCGAGCTATGACTCTCAGTCAGCCTGGCTAAAGTGTTGAAAAGAACCCTAGAGTTGTTTTTATTTTCGTCCATTAAAGATGAATAATAGACTGCTCTGGCATCGCAGAGAGCCTTCTTAATCTCTTTTAAGATTAACATGCAAGGCTAAGTGGGATCGTTCCAGTTTAGCAGGACGGCATATCCTTTCAAGTGTCACGTACCAAGAAGCTTAACTCTTTTGTTTTATTAATTTCTTTTTTAAGGGGCATTAGAGTTGAATGTTATTCTCATTGAGCCTGCAGCATTATCAACAAGCTGATGAATTCTCAACAGCTGCCGATTTTCTGTCTCAGTAGAACAGCGCTTAGTTCAAATAGTGAGCAGGTTAGGTCATTTGTTTCTTTCAGTGTTTGGAAAGAGGTGGTGTCAGAGTATTTTGCATGGACAAGTTTGAGTCTAAAATAAAAGCAGAGGAGTGGCATGACTGACAGAGCTCTACACCACCAGATATCAGGGTGGAATCCAAGAGTGATCCCTGAACAGGGCACAGTCCGTTCCCTTTATTTAAACATGACATGACATGCAATGGTGGTTTGCCTGCCAAAGCTCCAACACTGGTTAAAGATATGTTGGACTTCATGCAATAATGAATTAATATAAGATCCTATACCTATTTCCTCCAGGTCCCTTCATCTCTCAACCACATGAGTTGTGTATGTATCATATCTACTTATTTTTCATTGGATATGTCTATGTTTTCAGTCTGAGAATGTAGTGAAGCAAACATGTGTTACACGTAAAACATGAATGTGGCTTGCTCCTAGTCTGGTTATGTACAGGAATAGATCTAGTGAGTTTAAAATACACAGGAGAAAAGAAGAGGTACTTTACTAAATGAGCAGTGACATCTCAAGTAGAGCTCTTGAGGAGTCATTTTTTTCAATCAGAGAGAAGTCAGTTGCATACAGTATGAACTTAAAAGAAATTGAAAAACTTATCACAATTCAAGCTAAGCTAGAGCTAAAGGAAAGGTCATGGGATCACCAAAATCATAAGGGCTCAAACTCAAGGTACTGTCCTACCAGTGGCTCTAGAGTAAAAGCCAAGGCAATGTCATTTTCTGGGCACCCTAAATGCACATTAGATGGCAATCCAATTATACAATCCAACTATCTAATAGTTGTTGAGATATTTCAGTCTGGACCAAAATGCTGGACTGACCAACTGACGAACATTGCCATCCCTAAATATTTGGATAACCTTACTGGAAATTCACCCATGTGAGACAAAAGCATCCATCCATTCAATCTACACTGATTCAAGCCACCCTTCTATTGTTACTGGCCTCGTTGATAGTTTTTTTTAATACAAGGTTATCTGTTTTACCTGTCTACAATCAAACCACCTTTAGAAAAGCTTCAAAATCACTTGTGGTGTGAATTTCCCTCTAGAGTAAAAATGTGACCAAAAACTTGCTGGCTAGTCACTAATCGGACAACATTTTCTGATTTCAGATTTTCTGATTTTCTAATTACAACATGAAGAGAGCTTTGAACAATATTAGACTTTCGTGGTGGTAAATTAGATTTACAGAAAGTACAATTCAACATTTAACTGAATAAATTAAATATAAAAAAAATCTAAAGAATGCAAAAACATTTTTTTTTGTTTTTGGTCAAAAGTTTCTAATGTGGGCGGGGTGTGTACTGGAGGGTCCCATGTCCTCTTGCCCCTTATGTTCTAAAATAAGGGGCCAATAAGATTCTGAGTTTATAAAGTAATGTTCACAAATAATTCCAAAGATTGTTGTTGTAAATATACCTCTGTACAATAATATTTAAATTAAAGGAGACAACACCTTTGAGGTTGTGGCTCCTAAATTTTGGAACTCTCTCCCTTGGGATTTAAGATTTGTAGACAAGACTTACTTTTTTAGGCTTGCCTTTGTGTAATAATTATATGTATTTATTCATTTTTTATTTTTTAAATTTTTTTCAGTTCAATACAATCAGATTTTTTTTGGAGCCAGTATCCATTGTCATCTAGAGGAACTGCGACTGTAAACACCTTGCAGCAGTTTTAATATCTTGCTTTTGAGGTTTCCCCTTGCTCTAGATCATGCTGCATGTCTACCGTGTTCTAATTACAATAAGGCCAGGCTCATTACTCATTTAACTGCTTTTCAATTTCAGTGATACACAGTGCCATATGTTTCACAAGAAGCCAATTGCAGAGTAAGGACCTGGTTTACACTTGAAATGGAATACATTTGTCCTTGAAAAAAAGCTGGGTAACTAAGAATTTATATATATTGTGTAATAAATGATCACAGATTTGTTTTAATTCTCTGTTGAATTGTCGTGCATAGAATAATAACGAATGAGTAGCGTGAATGAATTCTGGAGTAGGTTCACTGTTGATGGCTACAGTGGATTGACTGTCACACTTGACCATTTGAAAGTTGGGTCTCAAAAAGTTGTGTTGAGTTATCAGAGTAATAGAACAGTACTTAGGAAGGATTCAGCGATTCTCCTGAGTGAGACTATCACAGGGAAGTGAAATAGGACATACTGTATTGCAGTGAACAATGAAATGAAGCTTTAGTCCTCTGTGGTCTCTCTTGTCCTTCCCAAATTCAGAGATCTTTGACTTTGCCACCCCAGAACAAATCACAAATGGGTAAAATGTATTTAGTGAAGGCATGTTTACCTCTACCACTGAATCTCCAATAACTGATTTTCTTCACGGGAGAAAAAAAAATCATTCTCTACCTCTGTTCTTCCTTGCACCAATTTTTGCAACATCATTCTGTGCTCATAGCAATATCGTCACTGACCTTTACACTACTTACTATCGATTGCTTGTAATTTTTTTAAGTAAAAATCTGAGCTTTGTTTACTGCTCAAAAAATCGTAAGATATTCTGGATGATTGCATCAGCTAAAGGCCAAAATTATAAATGCAAAGGAGAAGGGTACAACTACTAAAACATGAACAGCATTTAATTACTGGCAAGAGCAGGTGGTGCCTTTGTGTGTGTGTGTGTGCATGCGTGTGCATGTGTGGGATGTGGTCTCAGGGGGGGCTCTCCATTTAGCAACAACTGTTTAAGTCTTTTCACATCATATGATTCAGCTATCTATTGTATATGGTGCTCCAGTCATTGATCAATTCTTCTTCCCCATCTTGCAGGGATACCTATGATAAATATGCACGAGGGTGAGGGTGTCTGTGTCTATGTGCGTGTGCATGCAGGGCCATGCAGGGCTCAGTTGGACATCAAATAATAGGCCATCATCAATCTCTGTCACACTCTCCAGGGACTAGGGAGGGTGTGTGTGCGCGTGCGTATGAGTGTGTGTGTATGAGTGTGTGCGTGCATGTGTGTGTGTATGTGTGTTCATCAAGAGGAGGGAGAATGGAGGCTAGGTCAAGTGGGCATGTGTATGGGTGTCTACTAAAGAGATGGAGTAAATGCAAAAGAGACAAAGGAAAGACTACAGGCCTTAGAATGATGTGTGAGAAATGCGTTTGTGTGTAAGCTGCCCTGATTGTGATATGCTCCCTCATTCAGAATCACTTTGACGTGATCTTTCTGTCTGACAAAATCACTTTCTTCTCTGTGTTCCTCTAGCACAAAAATAATTTTTCCCCTCCTGAAGATCTACTTTTCCATGCAGGTTTCTATTCAAAGCCAGGCTATGTGAGAGATGTATAGAGAAATCACACATATAGTGTCTGACTATACTGGATACAGTAAAACTCTGACAGAAATAGTTAAGAGAATAAAATTGATACCAAGTAATTGGTAGTTTTAGGAGTTTTTAGGAATAGAAGCATTACTAGTTTTGCACAAGTGCTCGTTAAACAAATATACTATAACAAGTTATTCATCACATAATCTCTTATTATTATATCAAAACAATACGAATATAACCTATAAATTCATAAATTGCCATAATTGTGAGAAGCATCAGTGTTTGTTTACAGCAATGGTTGAGTTGGGCGGGGTGTGGCAAATCTCTCCACCAATCAGGCACCCCCCTTCGCTCTAAAGGCGGGACTTGTGATTCCGTGAGCCAATGGGCGTCTACCTTCCCCAGTGCAGGGAGAAGTTAGCATCGGAGTGCCAGTCTAGTCCGTAGCCACGATGGATGCAATACCATGCCTTCTGCTCGTCCTCCTGTTCGGTACAAGGATACAAGCAAATACCGGTAAGAGTCCCTCAGTTGACTACACGGATCCGCGACCAGTGTCGTGTTTCTCCAAAGTTACTCTCTCCGGTTCGGGCAGCCTCGTCAGAATAGCTCTTTGTTCAAGAAGCCCGAAGAAGCAGAGTGTCTAACTAAGATGGCGCAGGGTCGGCGGCCAGCCTGCTGTTGCCTGTCTGAGGAATGTTTATTGTCTGGAAAAAAAAAAAAAAAAAAAAAAAACAGGAGCAGGGACCTCAAAGACACATCGGCCTTTAAAGGGGCCCGGGGCCACCCACTCGGGGATCAGAGCTGGCCCCTTGTCTTCGGCCGAGGTGTCGGTCGCGGGGCTTCGGGATTCCGCTCCAGCCGACGGACGGATCCGGAGTCCGATCGGCTGGAGTCCAGTCCCCGGTTTCGCAAACGCAAAGTTGGCCGCGTACCTGGGTGGATGTTTGCTTTTCGTCGGGCGCTGGTTGTTAATTTACCTGGAGCGCGTCTCGTCTCGTCGCAGCTCTTAAATAGTTGATGAGCGTGTGTCCCCCCTCTTTTCTTGGGTTGAACGTCTCCGTCTTGTTACGGGTCACCGTTGCCTCTTTATACGTGAATGTGTCACCTCCGTGTATATAACTCTGTTACCACGGATGCTCCCGACGACGGTCCCTGCGCGACAATTGTTGTAGACAACCACACTCTTTTTATTGAGTAGTGTCAAAAGGAGGCGACCATTTGTGCTTCGCATTTTCGCGTCTCCGCTCCGACTTCTCTTTTATCTAATTTATTTTAACTGTGGCGATTTAACTCGCTGCTTACTGGCCGTCTGGTATATTCGTTATTTACTCCGTGCCATCGATTTAGCCAGCTAGCTTTTAGCTGCCGCCTATAGAAGCGTTTAACCAGAGGAAACTTTTGACATTTTATTTCCCTCGCTCGTTTCAGATGTGCCTTAAGTGGCTGGGAAATTACGAATTTTCTTGTAATAGGCAACGATGTTGTGCCGATAGATTAGACGTGCAGCCTCTTTCCCGTTGACACCACGTTTAAATAGCTTAATGTCAAATGCCGAGAAACAATTTCTTAAGTACTTCCTCGGTTCAACAGTATATGATGAACTCGGATAGGCCAAACTCCATTCAGAATATAGCGATTTGTTAATGCATTATACCACTGAAGTGTTTGACGATTCTTAGGAGTCTTCGACATACTCATGTCTAAACTGCACATCGCTTCACTCACATTTCGACTTTGGAAATGGCTTTGCATTGATGATCCTAGTTCACTACGTGTAACTGCAGTCATAGAAGACCACGGTTGAAACGATAAGACAAACCTACTTGACAGCTTTCTTTTATATCGCAAAAAAAAGGAAGTCTCCTCAAGACACTGGTGAGCTGATATTCTTAAGCATGATTTGTTAACTGGGTTTCGGCATTTATAGCACCTCATTAGAGGATTGCACTGGTGGACCAGCCACCACCGTTGCTACTGTGCATCCTGGCTTGAATCATGCTAAGATCTTCTTTCTTTCTTTTTTTCCCTTCAGCTGAACTGTGTTTATTTCCGTTGTTTCCGTAGCCGACGTGATTGCAAAAGAAGAAACCTTTTTTTTTTTCATATGTACAAAGAGCTGATGGTGTGCTTTTATTTTCTACTGACTGGGAGGCTCATGCATTTCCTTTGTGTGACATTCCTTTGTGTGGAGAGAGAGGAAGCTAGCCTCATCATGAGTGAAGGAATATGCTTTTCATACATACATAAAGATCTCATCAGAACCCCCCCCCCCATGCCAAAAGCACAGTTGTGTCCTCATATACCCCATTGCTGCCAAAAATGCAGACTTGTTATCAAATTGATATGTTGGCTCGGGGACACACAAGGGGGGAGGGAATTCCGCTTTCTTTGTCCAGCAATAGGATTGTCATGGCATGGGTCCACAGTCAGAGCTGCGTCATTTGCATCAGAAAAGAACCCAATGGGCTAGATGCAGATAATCTGACCTATAGATATGAAAAAGAAAAAAAAAATCAGTGCACCGATGCACATTTCAGATGCAATTTGAATGACAAGAATATACAAGATGTACAAGATTTGATATATATTCACAAGTGAATAGATGTCATTTTACCAAAGAGTACTTTCGATGACACCTTTTACATTTTACAATACTGTTGAGTGTACAGTACCACACCCCTGCAGCCCACATATATTAGCTTCACAGCAGTGTAGTACATACACAAAAGCACCGGCACACATCCAAGCCCTGGCAGTGGGCTAAATTAGGTGATGTCACCATTACTCTTTTTGGCTTGCCAGCCTCAGTCATCCCGCCGCCTAATAGGTTCTGTCCTCATGCTCTGTCACTTGTTTCTCTCCTTCATTTAGCTCTCCCAACCTCCACTTTTATCCGTCTGCTCAGAGTCCAATGCTTCTTCCCCTGCCCCCTTTAGGCATAGTGGGTAAACGGGCCACATTTAGCTAGATTGGTTGGTATACACAGTTAGTGTTGTGTCAGCACTCTTAGTCAAATGCAAGGCAGACATTTTACCAAAGAGTACTTTCGATGACACCTTTTACATTTTACAATTTACAATTTCTTGCATTCATGCACATAGTTGCTAAGAAAGTCATATAACATTAGTATTATATATGTTTTTAATGCAACTTTCAGCAAGCCATATATTGGTAAATAAGTAAAACTGTAGGCCACCCCATTTTATAAGTTAAAGGCATCTAATAGAGTAAAGAGATCCCTGAAAATTTCAATCATGTAGCATAAATAGTTCAAAACTAAGTAATAACTTATGGAACTTTGCAGGGTTTTTTAGCAACACTGATTTATTACGGCCACATACCGTTATTTACAGCATCCGTATCTCAAACTAAATAAATACAAGGCAAATGTTTTTAGCCATGTTTCTTGTGCTGTTTGTAAATATCATATTTCTTAAAACTGGGACACTAATGTGTATGCGTGTTGATTTTTGGAATGATAATGTTCAACAACACTGCATTTAAAAAAAACAAAACAGCAGGGCCAGCCCTGTAAACATAATTGTCTGTGACTGACTGACTGATTTTTTTTCACCTTTGGCTTTTGTCTCCACAAAAGCACTTGGAGACAAATCAAGCAACTTTTTGGACAAACCTTAGCTACTTTCTATAGAAGAAAATCACCAGCATTTCCTTATTATTGCAAGGTTTGGCTTTCCCTTTCACAGGTAAACCTGTCTTTCCATCTCATTCAACTGACCATATGACAGCTAACAGAGATGTGAATGAACAACTGATTTTCTTTCGTAGTGGTCATTTTACAAGTAAAGATAGCCAAAACCACAGCACAGCCATTGTGCAAACAGGAGAGAAGCAAACAGATAACGGACAGTCCAGCATCATACTAGGTATTGACCTAGTCTTCTTAGTCAGCATGCACTAAAACAAGGTTAAAATAAAAAGATAAAAGTGTGCAGTGGGGATCGTGGCCATTCATTAAAACATCGAAATTTCAAATTGAAGCATTGAAATCCATTGAATGCTCTAGGGTAGCTGCTGTCCACTGAAACTGTAAAAAGTACTATTAGGTTCATAAGTATTTCGTAATTTTGCCCTTTTATACAAAACAATACACAATGGATTTGAAATGAACAAATCAAGATGTGATTGAAGCGTAGACTTTTCTACATTGGTTCAAGGGGTTTCACAAAAAAATTACATGCATGCTGAATTGGGTTTGAGTTCATGTGACTGATTTGGCTATTGAAGAATATTCCATTTTTTTGGCATAGAGAAGTGCTTTGGTTGCTCTCACAGTATGTTTTTGATCATTATCCATCTGTACCATGAAGCACCGTCCTGTCAGTTTCCGGCATTCAGCTGAATCTGAGCAAATAGTATAGCCCTATACACTTCAGAATTTATCCTGCTCCTCCTTTCAGCACAAACATAATCTATAAACACTAGTGACCCAGTTCCATTGTCAGACATACACATCTGTCTGATAGGTTTTTATTTTTTCAGCCTAGTGATGGCCTCCTTCGTTTGCATCGACACCTCTTTGAACTGCATATTGAGAGTTCCAAACAGCTACCAAATGCAACTTCAACACTGGGAATAAGCTCCATTTTTATCTTCCTTATTTGTCATGAAATAATGAGGAAGTAGGCCTCATGTGGCCATGGAGCTGAGTGTTGGTCAACAGTTCGATTAATTTTGAGCCTCTGAAAATGACAGACAACGTATAAAAATTGCTGAAATTCCTAAAAAATTATGCAAGCCCCTTAAATTAAAGCTGAAAGTCTATAATTCAACATCTCAATGGCTTTGTTTGAAATCCCTTGAGGTGGTGTACAGAGGCAAAATGACTAAAATCTTGTTCTGTCCAAATACTTATTGTATATCATTGTTATGCCTAACTGCAAGTTTCAATGATGTGTACAGGCACCCACCTGTTACAAACTACAAAGCAGCATGGTAGACAACATCAAGATTTTTCAAAATAGATGAAGATGCAGCCATATGAATTAAATCACGAGTCTCATACAAAAAAAGGTTCTTGGGATTTATGTTTTCTAGCAGTAAAAGGGAAAATATTTCTTAAAATGAAAATAAAAACTTCAGGTTATAGTTCTTTTTAAGGAGGCTATCAGTACATAACAAGATATCTGCAATAAGTTAAATGTAATTTATGAAGAATCAGATGCCAATTTTGACATTTTATAATTATTATAAATGTCATCTGCATAGAGGTGTACCTTTTACTGGATCTTATCCTACACCATTTATGTTGATTTATTTATATATTCATTTATATAAATTGAAAACTTAATTAGTTACAAAATGATGTCAGCCACTTGCGGTGGCCATGCCTTGGAAAGCAAAATTTTCCTTAAGGATTACCTCTGTGAATGTCCTTGATTGGCCCAGCCAGAGCCCTGACTTAACCCCAATCTAAATCTCTGCAGAGGCCTTAAAATGGTTGTCCACTAATGGTCCCCATCATACTTGACCGAGCCAAAGAGGACATGCAGAGAAGAATGGCAGAAAATCCTGAAATCTAGGTGTGCAAAGATTTTCATGTCCTACCCAAGAAGACTAAAGGCTGTAATCACTACCAAAGCTATATGCTCCAACTAAGGTCTGAATGAAGAGCTAGCATATGTAAGTGATATATCACGTTTTTGTTTTTTTGTTTTAATAAATTTGTAAAAATTTAAAAAATTCTATTTTCTCTATGTCATTATGGTGTATTTAGTGTAGGAAAAAATGAAATACATAATTATAGAATAAGGCGGAAACATAACAAGATGTAAAAAAAGGGAAAGGGTCTGAGTACTTTCTGAATGCACTGTTATACATTTGAGTCTTTGCAGGAGAAGAATATGATCCACTGAATGCTTTGGCTAAATCAATAAGAAGTTCAGCACAGGATTTCTTTTATCATCCAGAGCAGTGGTAATAAAAATTGTGTACTGATATGGCTGCAGTTATATTACTATGCCCTTGTCTAAAACCTGACTATTTTCGACTTTTATATTATCAGACAAAAAGTGCTTTAGCTTTTTATTTTTTTTACAAATACTTTAGTTGTAATGGACAGTCTGGAAATAGGGTGAATATTATCCAGGACAGAGCAATCTCAACCTTTTAATAAAGGAAGGATAAACATAGACTTCCAGGAACTAGTGATAAAACTATAGCTTAAAATAAAATTAAAATTTGAAGTAATGTTCAAATAAAGTGTTTTTAGAAACTAAGATGCAATTTGGTCAGTGCCAGATGACATTTTATAATCAAGACTTGATAGCGCTTTGTAAAATTGAGTGGCAGAAATGGGGAAAAAAATTATTTCAGGGGCAAGTTAAGTTGTTTTCTAAATTGTTTTTAATGCTGACAGGCAGATTTAAGTATTGTATTAAAAGTGCTCTATAGACCAAGTGTAGTTTAATCTTGATACTGATAATGTAAAAATTCGCTGGTGAGATTTGTTATTTTGTAGTAATATTAATCTGCACAATATTCTTACCCTCCTTCCCCAGCTGCTGGTGGACATTTTTTTGTATACTTTTTATGAGTATTTCTATGAAATGCTTGTGAAGTGTTGTTTTTGTGGGTGGTGTGTACTGCTGCTGTCAGTACTAGCAGTGGAGGAATGCCAGGCATGCGGGTGACCCTGGATGCCCGTTGTCCTGGCCCAAGGACCCAAAACTAATTTGAGAGGTTGTAGCCATGCCAGTGGCCATTTGATTCAAAGGAACCAATGCGTTAATGAAAGCCCCCACTCAACTCTCCTTCATGCAGAGGCGAGTGAATCACAAACTCTACATTCTGTGTTTGTAAGAGGAGGGAACTAGGCTTGTTAATGTCAGATGGGAATAAGAATTACTTTGGATTGGGAATAACTGTTACTAGCAAATATAAGAAGTTAATTTCTCCTAATCATCTTTTTTCTTTTTACCTACAACGATTACAGATTGCTTCCAGACTACTATCTTGAACACGACCTTCTTTTTTTAAAAGTACAGGGGAACAGTATGTTCTGGTAGCATTTGTATGCATTTTTATATGACTGATCCTTTCCACAAACACACTGGCATACATGGTCTTTCCTATATGCACAGAATGCACTTTAATTCCATGGAAGGTATAAGCTAAGACACCCCCACCACTCCCCTTCTCAGTAAAATTATATATTGTTTCATTTGTGTCAGATTTATGTCAGCAGCAAGTAAAGTTTTTGGAGCAATTTTTCAGATTGGACTTTTTGTCAGAAAGTTATTGTTAGTTACCGTTGCTTTCTGCAGTCACCTGATTTCTGAGAGGTCTCATTAACAAGAAACACTGTCAGCTTAATTGGTGTAAACAATTAAAAGAAATCTTGCTGGCATTGTGTATGTTTGATACAGAAAACTGATCTCTTGGTCATGTATGCATTTTTTGGGTGTGTCAGGACTAGACTTAAGGTTGGGCAATTATATTTGTGTTTCTGGACGTGTCTCCATCCAGCACAGATGCCAATTTTTCCCTTTAGCCTTTTGCCAAACAGCCAGTCAGATTTCCTGACATTTTGGAAGTGGCTGCTGATGTTGAGACATTTTTTGATGACTGTTAATATGTATGGGGGTAATAAAATGGTGTGGCCTGAAGAAAAGAGAACTTCTTTCACAAGGTCTCTGTTGAACAGGACTGTCTGTGATGAAGGTGGAGAGAAATTATGATTTTTTTTTTTTCATTTGATGTTTTTTTTTTAAACATCATTGTAGATAATTCTTCGCAAACTGAATCTGTAAATGATTTGTAAAGATAAATCCAGCTATTGTTGAGAAAATTAATGTCAAGAGGGGGCAAGTGCAGCTCATACATTCTTTTTAGGTCAAAGTTGCCAAGTTTATTGCATGTATAACTTTTCTTGAAATACTAGTACTTAAAGCATATCTTGTATATTAAGCTTTATTTATCTCAATTTAAAAGGTCGTTTTGTTGAACTTGAGTCTTTCAGACAATTTTATCCCTCAATTCTCACATAATTGTCATTTCATACTGACATACTGACTTTCATGCTTTGGTATGTATGGGTCCCAGTGCAACAATTGATTATATTAAACAATATATAGGAAACTAAAATTGAACAAATACAAATTATTACTGTTTTCACAGTAGTTATTTGGTTGTAGAGCGGTTGTAGTAGCACAGCAGTCCGTAGTAATCAGGCAACGAACGACGGGCGGAGCACCCAATCAAGACCCAACACGATGTCCATATATATCATACAACCACAGTTCTGTCATTTTGCTAAGGCTTTTGACCAGAAATGAAATAGAATCAGATCAACCAATGTCATTGGAATCATCTTGGGGTTTTAAAACTAGGGACCGAAAAGGAATGCAGATTAAATTAAAATTAATTTGGAATTCCTGTGTCATCATTCACCATGCCTCAGTAAGCTTAAATTAGTGGTCTTGGAGTTGAGAAACAAACTGAAGGCAAGAAAAGGAACCTAGCATGTATAGATATTGGGGTTTGATGGAAAGGCCTTAAAGTGGATTTGGATGAGTTTGAGTATCCTTCCTCTTAGAGTAGATAAGGCTCACATGGAAATAGAACCTCAGTGCAAGCACAGAAATGGCCTTGCACTGTACCCTATCTGGCTGGCAGGCTAATCAGACGAGAAATGCTGTTTAGTGAAGTCACAAGTGTTAGGAAAAAGTGAAGAAGTCCTTTAGACAATGATGATCAAGGGCTCTACCATGGAAACTGTCTGTATAAGTTACTGTGTGTTTTTCTGTGGTTGTGTGGACAAATATTAGTTTGAAGCAATCATTTTGAGGACATTTTTGGCTAGCCCTCAAAAATATTCCGGTTTCAACTAAACTTGGTTTTGGTTCGAATTAGGTTTAGGGTAGCATCTTCATAACGCATGGATAGGCAGGGGGGTGGGCATGTGCTGTGTCTGAGTGTAGCAGCTGCCAGGTTACTGACTGTCTAACCTCTAGATCAAGCTGCTGCATATTTATGATACCAGCGGCACAGACAGATGTACTCCTCCCACCCCTTCACCATTCTCAATATGTTTGGCCATCCCTACCTTCCTTTTTGTATTGTAGGAACAAAAAGCTTCCTCTGTATTTTTTCTTCTTCAGTGATTAAAAAGAAATGCAGGTTGCATGGCACACACATCGTTGTCGTAGGGGCGTGTTGTAGTTGAGGAGGATGTAAGCAAATAATGGTAATGCCCATTTGCTCTGCAATTGCACCATGGGGAAAACAACTACATCCAAGTGTGCTACAGCAAATTTTTCCACTGCCAGTTCAGAATTTTTCCATCACTGGTAGTCTGTTTCATTCAGTGAATCAATGCAAATAAACACATTAAAGGACATACCAAAATCTCTGCAGAGATACTGTTATTCCTCTTCTCTCCTGCCTTTCTGAAACACTCAAGTGTATTCAGATTGTAATGAACGTGTGGCATGTTGCTTGTTTTGCAGATACAGCTTTTTTGGACTGCCTCTGTAACCTCCTAGCTAGATTCCCTACCCCAAACTGGTCACTGATCTCCTGTTTGCTCAGTGTCAAGGACAGTGTGTTGTATCTATTATGCTGTGAGCCACAGTTCAGTTTACACCATGTCGCTGAGCTTTGGCTCCTGCCTCGACCTGCAAGGTCAAACAATTCACCAGGGCAGATAGCAGCCTTTCTGGTGTGCTCTATGTTTTTGAGAGGGGGAGGTTATTCTGAGTCGGGGATAGTGGGCCCTCTTGCTCAACACCCACATTCAGAGAGCACATCTGGTATGGACAAAGGGCTAGCCATTATGGAGCTGGCTGCATGGATGGGGGCAGGGTGGGTGGGGCAGTGACCTATGGAAATGACTCTGTAAGCTGAAAGGTCCCCCTGAAAGGGGGAAATAAAGACAGACAGACAGACAGACAAAGAATGATCAAAGGAATGGATTGGGGGCAGTGATATGTGTGGATGTAGCATCTAGTCTCATGAGTGTGTTTGTGTTAATATTTGTTTTTCTTCTGATTTTAGAAAATTAACCAAATTTTCTTGGATATAAAAGCGTGTATTTGTGTTCTCTCGCGTGTTTTTCAGAATGTACATTTTTTTAAATATACCAAAAATATGTGTATACTTCATATTATATATACAAAAAAATGAATGGAGCAGGTGTAATACCTTGTTATACATAAATTGTACTGTGTAGGTTCTTGCAAATTCTATTTATTTTGCAGTCATTGAGACAGAGGAGAAAACTTTTGCTGCCTCATGTGGCTAAATGCAGCATCAGTCTCGCGAGTAGTTATGCATCTTCAAAGATGAATGGGGGAATTTCTGTGTTTCGGCTAAATCGGCCATAATAATGTCTCCTGTCTTCTGGTGAAGACCAAGCTGTATTTACAATTACCCCAATCTTAACGAGAAAACTCAACCACATCCGCCCAGAGAGTTCAAGGGTGTAAATTGCTTTGATTTTCCTCAAATAATGTAAAAGTCTCATGATGTGCACTCTGTTGAAGGGTAATAACCATTGTCAGCGTTGAGCTTGCCAGATCGATCGGTTATCACTCTGATATATATGCTATTTGGTCTATTTGTAATAAAACTTAACACAATGGATAGTTTATCTAATTCATTTATTAGCAGTCAGATTATTCATTTTCTGACAAGGAGTCATCTGCTAAATGAATCGCTTTTAGGTAAAAAAAAAAAAAAAAATCATAAGTGAAAACAAATAGGAGTATTAATCAATAGTTTTGGGACAGTTAGCAATAAATGGTATTCAAGAACACTTGGTCTAAAATAGGTGTAAGTATCTGATAAATTACTATGCAGTACACTTGCACCAATATTATCATTCTCAAATTCCAAACAAAGCCATACCGAGTATGAATATGTTAATTACCCATAGCATGAGCAAATTATTAATTATTAATCTCTTTGGTACTATGTGCAGCAAATTGGGGGATCAAGAAAGCATGAGGTCACCTGAGGGGTGGATGTAATGCCTGGATGATGCCTATCAGTTAGACACAGGAATAATTAATAATGAATAGCTTCCTATATCTTGGCTTTTGTGAACAATGCTGTTCATGGTGTAACATGACTGAAACAGAATACCTTTGGAATGACACACCAGACTTGCATTACAGTAGAGGAGACATGACATTTACGGAGCACATCAAGAACTATGGTTGCAATTTCCTTAACTTTAGGGACCCGTGAGAGACATCAAAAAAGATCATCAAAGTTGAAGCAGTAAAGGCTCAGCTATCATGACTTTTAGTCCCTAGTATGGGTCTAATTTCAAGACACTGGAACCTGAATTTCCCACAATGCAATTCCTTAGCATTTTTTATTAACAACCCCCCCCCACCAAAAAAAAAAATCTCTGAAACTCCACAGCTCTAGCTTGTAGCACATGTTAAAAAGTAACTTCTCTTGAAAGTTAAATTTGCTGTCATTTGTCACATGGCCAGAGGGTTATAATAGAAGTTAAAATAATATTAGTGACAAATATTTCTATATACATTTTTCTTTACTCATTATTCTTTGAACACTTGACTGACAAGGATGGAAAACAACAGCGAATGTTTTCTGATTTTTATTTTTTTTATTTTCCTCCAATTTCCTCCAATAAGCTCTCAAAGAGCATTACAAGTTTCTAGTAGGCTGTAGAAGAGCGCCCCCCCCCCCAGTGATAAGAGTGTAGGCTCCATTCTGCTTCATTGGCAACCTATTGGAGGATCATTCACAAACAAATTTCCTTCACACAGAGGAAGGAAAAATCTAACATTTTCATTGACAGCAGCTCATAGAACTAATAATAAAAACATTAACAGTTACTTGTATATCATGATTAGAAATTTGGTGAAATGGTGCCAAAGTGATGGCAGTGGAAGCTCACAGAGTTTGGATGAATGGAGCTGGGAGGGTGGGTCCTCTGTTTTCCTCTGCAGTACTTCTTTCTCTTCTCCTCTCCTCTCTGTGCTGCATAGAGCCTGAGCACTGGATGCCAGATTATTCAATTACTGCCTTGGATATTTCAAGGCTGTGTATTAGTGATTGCACAGGTATGTCTAACTTCATAGTTTTTTGTAGGGGTTGTGGAATGAAATTGCCATTGATTTCTACAATATGAAGTCATTGTCTTTTGCTGTCCCTTTTCTCCTGCCCTCTGCTGTGAGTTGATGTATTGGATTAAACTTGATCTTTTTCATTTTAAGCATCTCCTGAGGCTTGTGCATGCCGTGCTGTAGCCACTTAAACCCTAGCTACAAGAATCTATCTTTATTTCCCTTACTTCTTCTTTCCCCTTGTCTTTTTCCAAACAGTGTAAATAATGGCCGTTTTCACCTTAATCAGATTGCTCAGAATGGCATCAGGTTCATTAGGTATTACAGATTTTTAGTGAATGCACGCTACATATTTCCTAGGTCCAGAGGGCAGGTTTAGTTTGATTTTTTTTTTTTTTTGTTAACCCTGAGTTTAGGGAAACTGAGTTTCCTGTTCCTGTGATAGCAATCACTTTAACTCTTGAGTCACTTACTCTGGTAGCTTTCTTTGTGAACAAAACTTCCTTGCTGGCAGCTGTTCTTCAACAAACCCGAAGAGACTGTCTGAGACATTGTTTCATTTCCTCAATAATGCAGTTAGTACCATAGTGCATAAAAGAGCATATAAGACACTGATGAATGAAAAATCATTTGTTGTGTCATTTATTGTCTCGTTGTGATTGGTTCCACTGTTGTAAAATTCCTATCATACTTAAAACATATTTTAGATTATGTGAATATTTCTGAAAGAGGATAATTATAGTATATCTGGAAAAAAAGTTTTTAAAACTGGGCTGAATGTAATTTGGAAACATAGAAAAACACTTCAAATTTATCCTGCAATTTTGGCACAGTTTTTGCCATACACAGGCTCTGTGCTTTAATAATCCCCTCTAGAATTTTTTTTTTTTATCAGATTGACATTATATTTAGTCAAAATGTCTAATATAGTTTAATATAGAGACCGTGAGAAGCTCTCTGTTTATCTTAAATGGCATGTCCTTGGTGGCATGTCTCACCATAAAACAGGACATTTGGTTAACTCAAATATAAATTGTCCCATCTGCACCAGACTTCACATTTGAAAAGAGTCCCAGTCTGAAGACATCTACATCTATTCACCTATACTCAAAGCCCCACCCACTAGCAACAAGAAATGTCAGTTTCTCAACTTTGATGTACTCCTCCTGGCAGGTTGACCAGATCCATGTCACATAAGACAAGAAAAGCTTTAAGACCTTCATTAAGCCCTTTTAGGGTTTATCTTTGCACGTCCCCACCTTCATGCATGGCACAAATATAGAAACTGGTGGATACAATAAGCTATGGTTAACTCATTGGTTTTGTGTCCGACGATCATACAATTTTAGGGCCATGTTATACAACCTGCATTACCACCTCCTCCTTCCCCACATGGGCCTGGCCAATGCTGTTTGCATCTCTATTTTTAATATTAAATTTTTGATATAGTCTGTATATATTAACTTGTTTTAACAGCATTTTAGTTATGTTTATACTATGTTAAAATGTAATGCATAATGCATTATAAAATTAAAAACAAAAATAGGCTGTTAAGCAGTATTTTTATAATGGATGCCTTAAAATGAGACTCAGTTTAAGCTAAATGCTTTATCAACTGCAAATCACTAAAATCATTAGGCTTTTACTTATTGGGCTATGAGATTACAATCAAAGGTTTATGAAGAAATTTACATCTTATATGTTTGATTGCATTTCTGCTTCAGCAACACTTGGTCCCCATCAGTTTACAGCTATATAAATATATTTAAACATTTAATGTAACAAACAATAGGATTCTAGGTTTATCATCCATAAGGAAAATTGGAGTTTGCTAAATAAAACATAACTGAACTATGCAGAAAAATATTTTAATAGTGTCAATTTATTGACTCTTTTTAACACTCCCCCATGGTCTCTCTGCTGCTGTTTTTATTTTTATTTTTAAAACATAAAAATGTACATTGGCACATATTAATATTTCTAACTCCCCTGTATTAAAATGGAGACAGTCTTACTTATCTTTTGCCATGGTTAATCATAGTGTTGGCGCGCCTCTGATGATGGATTTTTTTCATTCACCAAGAACTTGCTTAACTCAGAGTAAATATACTCAGAGTTGACAGAACTATTTCGGATCAGTTGTTATGGAAGGGAAAACTCATGAGTTTCCCGTGTCAAGGTTAGACAACTCAAAGTTCAGGGTTAAGTTAACAAGTTTGTAAAATCTGCTCTCTAGAGTGGACCCCTGGTGTTTTTATATGGATACATGTAGATTCTGTTTAAAATTAATAGAGACATGTTGCACTTCACACCTGCCTCATCTGACTAGATGTCAGGAGACTACAGGATAGATGTTTCACACTACAATGATACAATACTGTGTACTGTGATCACAGTACTGTGATTGTGATACAATAGAAACCGTCCCTCTTCATGAACAAAATAAGTCATTTGTGGTATTGTGGTATATAATTTTTGTTTTTGCTCTTAGTGTGCCTACACTATCTATTTCTCACTCTCACCTACATATGTGATCACCCACAACTGAATGAAACCACTTTCAGATATATGGTTAAGTGGCATTCGTCCCAGCAGCTGGATTATTAGCAATTGTTGGCTAGAAATAAAGCAGGTTGAGCAGGATAGCAGAATTTAAGGCATTTTTTGTTTATATTTTGGCTTCGTGATACTTTCTTTATCCCACTCCGTCTAATAAATACTGCATAGGTATGGAAAATTTCAAGAGCAGTGTTTGACAATCTTAAAGTTAAGATGTTTTGATACTCAAGTGTGGAAAAATACAGAAGTTCATTTGATTTAGAGCTGCAACAATTAGTCAGTTAATTAATCAGGCAATCTATAGTAAATTAAATTCTATTTTTGTAGCTTAAGCGCCAAACATTTGCTTGTTCCATCTTTGGTTTTTAGATTGTTTTTTTGGACAAAACAAGACACTTAGGGATGTAACTGTGTGCTCTGGAAAATTGCAGTGGACCTTTTTAAATTAAAAAACAAAACAAAAAAAACAACAATTATTGTGATGTCCAACAGTATTATCTAAAAAGACACTGCGTCAGAAAGCATGGCATACCGCGTGTGGGATGGAATTGTTGTCACGATAAAAATATCCACAACAGGCTGTAGCAATAAGTTTCACAGTAAACCTATGTGGAGAACCAAATTGTTGCAGAACCTTAAGCTTTAATCCAAATTACTATATAGCAAGTTTTTCAGCAACATGCAATGTTCTTTTGGCCTTTACCCAAAAGTTTGTACACAGTGTATCCCGAATAGGGACTTAACCTCAAATTTTACTATGCCATTAAATGACAGAGCTCTGTATTGGAGCATTTTTTGATCTTCATATTTTGCTGCAGAGCTTTGCATTCTGTAGATTACACTGTTGATATCTATTATGTGTCCTTCTGCACAGTGTGATATATATGTATGTATTTATCCTAACAGGAGGTGAACTTCATTAGCATATAGACAGTATTGTCTGGTGGAAAGAGATTAAATTTAAATCTTCATGTTTTTGTCTTTTGGAGTGCCACTTGCTCAATAATACAGTATCTAGAAGGCAATTCGATACTGCTGTGTACATAATCAAAAACAAACAAACAAAAAAAGACAACAAAAAACAAAACTGAGATGAATCTGTCGTGTAAATGCATGCACTTCACTGCCAGTACATACAAAGACCACATTTATACCTGGTATAAACATAAAATCTGTATCTTGGTATCTCATCTGGATTATGAAAAAAACATGTTATTGTATTAATGCTGTAGTGCTTTTGTAGGATTCCCATCCCATTTTACAACAGTTTAATACTTTAAAGAAGGTGCAATTTAAGTATTAATAATTTAGGTATAACAGGCTTATCACCTCCACATTGATGTGCAGGGGTACTCCAGGTGTAATCTACTTCCTATCTGAGAAACATTTGAAAAAAATCGCTTTGCCAAGTGGGGTAGGGAAGTCAGAAAGTATTGAGAGTAAAATACATTGTTGGTTTTGGTTGTTTCATGAAATCTGTTGACAGAAAGAACCTTTTAATGGCTGCAGATAGACTGATAATTACAGCACTTTTGAGTAAGTAAGGAATTGTCTGCATTTCTGTTCCAAGATTGAAATAATTGTGAGAATGTATGATGAAGCCTACCAGTGGTTGAAAAGCAAGCGAAACTTGAAGTTGGATTATGTTACACAGACAGTATAAAATCTAGGGAAGCGTAGAACCTGCATCCCATTATACAAAATGGGAATGTGCACAGTCCATGCTATCCGTTGTTAAAGTTGGTAGTTGCTGTGACAATAGTTTTAGTTTGGAAACATTTATTCATTTTCATGACATGTCTACACAGAAAGCATTTCAGCTGGGTTTTTCCGTATCTCTCACGTGCGTTTGATGGATGGAACCGTTACTCAGGCAGCGCGACTACTCGCATTTAACTCCTGACAGAGACATCTAAATGCGACCCTAAGTGTATTCTTCATGCTTCAAGTCTATTTTCCTACATTTTAAATGCAGAACTATAGGGATGGTGTGTGTTTAGTTCTTAAATTTCGAAGTGTGGTTGGCCTACAGCTTAATACAGTGCCTGAATGCCCCCTGTGCAGATGCACACGGTGCACTGGAGCTACTGCTGCTCTGCTAACGTGTTTCCCTGAATACCCCTTTTCCTTAGACAAGGTGCCAGGCTTAAGAACCTGGGGACAGTAATTAGACCTTTCACTGCCTAGATCTCTGACGATATAGATGGAAAGTTGAAACTGCAACAGAAATAAACGTTTAAACCATTTCCCCTCCTGTTTAAGTATTCCTGCTTCAAGAAAGAATCCAGTGAAGAAAAACATGTAATAAATTATTGATACAAACTAATTTTATTCACCCAACCTTTTTAAAAGCCTTGATATCTCTGTCATATATGATGTAGATAGGAGTAAACTGCACTAAGACATGATAATCATTAAAGAACTCTTTTATTTGGCCTGATAAGACTAATGACAAGTGTGAGGGAAAGTGAGAGAGTGAGCCAGCTCAGGAAGGGCCAGATGAGAACAGTCCTATTTGCAGCAATGTGGTATGCCTTCATTGTCTCCAGATCAGGAAGTAGCTGCCATGATGTGTCACTGTAGTCTGAATATGGTATTAACATTTCATTGAAAGCCAGCTCAGCAGTTAATTAGATGATTACGTTATTGTTGTTTAATTATTGAAACGTGCATGTGGAGTTGGGTAATTATTCAAATTAATTTGATTTATTTAAATGTTTATTATGGCCTGTTGGCAGAGCATGTAAGATTTTTATTTTTTTTTAAATTCCATGAGGAATAAATGAAAAAAAAATACTGTCCATGAAAGCTGGCTATATTGTCCCGGATTTTCACTGGAAAATGCTTCTAATACAGTAATAATGTTTTGTGGTTTACAAACCCTTTAAAGGCAAGTTTGTGTCAGTATTTCTGAAATTATATAAAAAGTGGAAGGAAGACCGTAGAATTCTTCTTCCTCTTTGCAGGTTTCATCCCAGAAGTGACATAAACACAAAGAAAAAATAGTTTTCTCCGTTTTTGGGTGCAGCAGCCCATCCTGAAATGGGTTTCATATGTGGGAATAACATTTACTTGTGTCTTAAGGACAGGAAATTAAGTGTACAGTGAACAGTCAACTCTTTTCTTTACTATGGAAGTCTCTTTTAGTCTCATGCTGCTTGCTCTTCCTTGAAAGAACTTCATACAGTTTATCATTTTTCTAGGCATTTAATTACAGTAGACAGGTATTGTACTCATTGCTCTGCATTTCATGAAAAAAATAGGCTGGTCTTTACTAGCAATAAGCAGAAAACTGCATTTTATTATTCTTATTTTAGTTATCTCTCAACTAAAGTACTGAACTATGGAGGACTGTGTTTCACTACTTTGCACGTTGTAAATTTAATGAATTACA
Source organism: Istiophorus platypterus (assembly GCA_016859345.1). NCBI lineage: Eukaryota > Metazoa > Chordata > Actinopteri > Istiophoriformes > Istiophoridae > Istiophorus > Istiophorus platypterus. The sequence goes on from CM029125.1 coordinate 11,948,197, forward strand.
GAGGATTTTAAAACTTGATTGTCTCATCCCACTAGTCCATTTTAAAGTTTTAACTTAAATCGATATAGTGATGTCTGTGAATTTTACATGATTCTTTGTGTGCTTTTGTTTGTCTTGTCATGATTGTTTTATTTTCCATTTTTTCCAATTTCCATATTGCCCAGGGTATATTGCGAATACCAATTAAAAGTCAAATACCAGTGCTGTCATTAAGCCAAATTTAAAATCTGTATACCACATTAGAGGCACTGTATACTGAGTTGACAGCCAAAGTTAATGAATTTAACTGACAGAGGAAATACATAATTTTTGATTATCACAGAAGGAGTTTTTTTTTAGCATTAATTTTAAATCAGTAATCAAAGTATATAAACATTTATATACAGTCACCTGGTGGGTAAAGATATGACAGGAAAAGAGCCATAATGAGATGCTTCCCTCACACACCCAGTAGATGTTAGCACACTGACTCAAATAGCAGCAGATCATCATCAGGAGCTGTAAACGAACTAGATAATTATGCAGCCACATCTGCGGGAAAGCATGGATTAGTTGTCTTGAGCTAAATTGGTCCCCTTAACTACAACATGAATGTTATAATGTATATGTAGAAACTCTTTGGAAGCTATTAATGACAAAACAAAATGAGAATCCAGTTGATCAACCATTTGTTTTACAACAGAAGCCACACTGCTTATTTACTGATAAGTTTGAATAAAACTATGTACAAGGTATCAGGTATACTTTCACTTGATGATGTGAAGTAGTCATAAAGATGACATTGTATTTAAATCTTTTTAATGATATCTAATTAAAGGACAAGTTTTTTTTAGAGCACATTTTCATACAAAGGCTTTTATAACAATAGACATAGAAACTGAAATAAATTTCTAGGGACCTAATTTGTAAACGCTGTACCAACACATCCTTTACAAATCCTTTATATCAACAGTCCAGAGAAAATTCAACATCCCATCTCTCCACTACAGTACTTATTTAAAGCTTTATGTACTGGAGAGGGTGATTTGGATGAATTTTTCAAGGTGCTAACACAGCCACAGGGTAATGTAATCAGATGAAGCTGAATGCATTTCAGGCTTTTATCCCTAAGTATTAACTTGTACTAGCTGCCGATTCCTTTTTTTTTTTTTTTTAACCTATTCACTGATCTCAGCATTTTCCCTTTTGTTCCTCTAAAAATTAATGAGAATGAAGGAGGGGTCAGAAAAGGGGAGGAGAGGAGGTAAAAAGAAAAAAGACAAGAGCAGGAGAATGTGTAGGAGGGCATGTAATTAAGCAGAGAACACCAGGCAAGGAAGAGTGGGGAGGGGTGGATGGTGGGATAAATATGGTTTGGCCTCTAAATGCTGCTGGTCAGCTTTGTAATTTATTGTTCTTTTGTTACCTGGTTACTACATAGCCAGAATGCACAACATGTAACGTGGATATAAAATGGAATTTCAAGGATCAACATGTGGACCTCCAGATGGCACTGGTGATTTTTTTTTTTTTTTGCATTATTCTTTCCATCTTAATTCAAAAATGAAATTCTGTGAAAAAAAATCTTGGACAAATACCAAGAGGTGACAGTTCAAAAACAAGGTTTAATACAGTAGCTTTCTTAGTTAACAAAAAGAGATGTATGTGTGCTTACTGAAAACACAAACGTAGTCCTGTAACAATGTCTATTAATTGATTAGTCAACAATGTTAACAGTTAATAGTTTAGAATCAATCAGTTATAGAGTATATGAGGTAGACTTTAACATAAATATTTATGATAAAAATTATAAAAAAAAAAAATACTGCTTATACTTAAACATAGTTTTCTACACAGACAGAAGTCTTAACTGTCCAACTCACACATAGTACATTAGTGTGAAACATCACTATTTTGACAAATGGCCTAAATGGTTAGTTAATATATATTAAATTTTGACACACAAGTATTGGTGGAAGAAATATCTGCTCAAACCCAGTAAAACTCTTCTTCCAGTACCAGGACGCTTGTCTGCCAGGTATGCAGAGTACATGCACACTGGTGAAATGTTGTGGTGTTGATACATTTTACGCCCGATGTTATATTTGGCGCAACCAAAGAAAACTGTGGTTTAGTTTCTCAGGATATAGATCTAAACAAGGTGAAGAGAGAGCTTTTCTCTGACTTATTAGAAATTCTCTGGAGGGGACTCCATCAAGATTACACTTTAAGAATGAAAAACTGGCCTACTAACCCCCCTCTTCCCACTTCCATGCTTCCTCTCTAGTCGATTTCACAGCCTAGTGGACTTTACGCATTTAGGGGAGAGAATAGCAAGGCTCAGCCTGGCTTATTGAAAGCTTTAGGATTATGGTATACTTGATTCAAAATCAAATCTGGCATGATCTTAAAGGTCGTCAGATATGCTGGGTTCCAGGACAGTCACTGTGGTGGTGGTCTGATCTGCTGTGAAGATCACAAGTCACAGGGAATTTGATGATATAATAAGATATCCAGATATTGTGAAATCCAAACTCAAACTAATGCCGCTTGATTTCATTGATTGGATGGATAGCTTTGAAGGGCAATGTGCAGGGATAATTTTTTGATTTTAATAATTTAATTTTTCTTCTACTAACACTTTCAGCCTCTTATCACAGAGGTGAAATTGTAGAGCTTCAAAGTGACACACACCCAGAGTAACAGTCTTCCAGCTCACCTAAAGCTTAGTTTCCTCTAAATAATTGGCCTGAAAGAAGCATTTGGTAGTGATATTTCTTCAACCAGACTCATCAGCGCATTTCTTCTGTTGATCAGCACTGACAATACACAGTAAACCCCGATCCAATAATTTGCCATAATGCACTTTTAATAAACCAAAACAGTTTTATCTCTTTAATGTGATTTGTTGGCATTCTTCCAGTGCATCATGTCTCTGATGTTCTGCTGTCAGATGAAAACTGAATTTAAATCTTTGTGTTCATTTTTGATAAAAGAAAAGCTGTTTCAGTACTATAGCTGCCACAACAGATCCACATCTGATTCAAACTTTTATGGAGGTTCTCCTAAAATTTAGTATTGCTCCTAAATCAAATCGGGAAGCTTGTGAGAGACAGCATAAAAAATAAAGGATTGTCAAAATTGAAGCAGGAGAGGTTGAGATATATAGATGATTACGTCTTTCCTTTTTAGTAAAAGCATTTAAGTCCTGCGCAGGTTTGGAAGTATCTGTTATCATTTCAGAAGCTGGAAATCTTGAAATATTCTGTTCCTCAGCAACCAGTTTTGTGTTTGTTTTGTTTGTTTATCCTTGATGTTTCTGAGTCACGTTTCCAAGCTTAAGATGCTTTGTTTTCAACTTTGATTTGAGTTATTTTGCCGACTTTTTTGTTTTTTACAGGAGTTTGCTGCTCATTTATCATTGATGTTGCAACGGACACTTTTGTGCTGTCTTTGCTGTTTAGGCAAAAATAGATCAGTATGTTAAGACAGCAGGGTGTAGAGAGGAGTTTGTCTCACAGCTCATGTAAAGAGATTACCGTTGACATTGGCCGACTGGCTAGACTGACAGTCAGGGCTTCCATGATAACTGCAATATTTATAATATTGCATTTTTGTCAAGCCAACCGCAGGGAATGACAAGAATCCACCAAAGTCACTATGTTCACTTTTTTTCCTATTAGTCTAAGCGCATATGTTTTAAGGTAATGTTTGTGTATTGAATCCCTCCAGTTCTCCACTCGCCAATATCTGGAAAAGCATTCGTCTGATAAATTAAATAATATTTCTGTAATGCACTTATGTACAGACTAACTTTAAAAACAGTCCTGCAGGGCACTATTTTTTTTACAAGTCACCATTTACTATTATTATCCCTCCAAGGGCTTTGTTATCCATCATGGAAACTGGTGATATTTCCAGAAAAAAAATGAAAACCAAAAAATGTGTTATATGTCTTTATTCATCTGTAATTTAGGTGACAGTTAAAAACAACTGTTGTCACGTTCTGATGAATTAAATTTATGGCAGCAGTATTGACATTATCTCTACTAATTATAATCTGTGTTATTTAATTGTGCGTAAACAGCTGAGCCATTGAGAGTCAAAATAAGGCAGGTTGTTGATTTACCAACATAATTGAAGAGGTCTATGCTGTGTCTTCAGCATTTAAACATCTAATTTCCCTTCAGAGACTAAATAATCTATGAAGGTAATAATCTCAAAATGTGAGATATAGCATTATGCCTTATTCTGGAAAGAAACTGCTTTTCTGCATGGCACCTCTGAAGAAATGTTGCATAGTAAACAGCTGATAATTTTTTTTAAACTTTGTCATCTTTGACATTAAAATCACTACAGTATATCTAACAGCCAAAAAAAATCTTATTTATTTTGCCCTAAAATCAGGATAAATTAAGTAATTTGCAACGACCCAAATGGCAGTGGATCATTTCTCACAGACAGATTGTAAAACAGCTGCATCATGTGGACAACAAGTGTTATAGTTTCACATTAAATGCAGTGCAGACACAGCACCAGTCTGTGTCTAGATGTTCGGTGTGAGGGAAAAGACAGAAGAGCAGGAGAGGGGACAGATGGAGAATCAAACATCCAAAATAGGAATATGAACAGACTAATAACTAGACAACAGCTCAAATTCCACACTCCAAGGGATATCTCACTATTCACACACACACACACACACACACACACACACACACACACACACACACACACACACACACACACACACTGACAGACAGAGAGAGAGAGAGAGGCACACACATGCACACACATGCACACACATGCACACATGCACACACACGCATAAAAGATGAGCAGTCTGCCTTCAGACCTTACTTGGTTGTTGATAGTCAGAACCTTTTGCACGCTGTGTTACTACATCAATACTCAGTCCAGACACCTCCAACTCCCAGGAAAACACACACACACGCACACACACGCACACACACACGCACACACACGCACACACACGCACGCTCACACACACACACACACACACACACACACACACACACACACACACACACACACACACACACACACACACACACACTTCCTAGTAAAATAAGCCAGACCAGCCTTGGGACCAGCGAGGCTGGCTATTGGCCTTTGTTGTGTGTTTAGTCTGGCTCTCAGCCTGGCGTCATTTTAAGCAGAGTCTCAGATTAGTCAACCACATTTTGTCTGACCACATTATTATAAGGACCAGTCCTTGTGTTTTTCCCTCTCTCTCATATTTCCTCTGTAATATCAGTCACATTGTGTGAATGTTGGTCCCAGTTCTTATTTTAACACAATAGGAGTCCCTAAGTCTCACACTTCTTTTACATGTGTCAAATCTTTTGGAATTTAATAGTACTCAATACTGATGTTCCATGTGACACAGGGTTATCTTTGGGATTTCTCAAAATACTAAATGAAAATACTAGATGATTCTTATATGATACACTGTGACTTATTAAAACATACTGTATATCAATATGCTATCAACTTTAATTAAATCAGCCAGTAGCAATAATAATAATAATATGTAGAGTGATCAATTTATTCAGATTTATTTGAATGTAGCCATTGTTGTCTAACAATTATATTTATCAATTTAAATTAATTTATTTATATATTTATTTATTTTTGGTTATTGAAATGTCATAAAATTTTGGAAGATGCCCGTTATAATTTTATAGAGCCCAAGATGACACCTTCAAATATCCAAGAATACAATGATATAAAACAGAGGAAAAAAAGCCAATCCTCTCATATGATAAACTCTAACCTGAGAATTCTAGGAGTTTTTGCTTGATAAATTTCATAAATGATTAATTAAAGAGATGTTTGCAATTATACACATCTTGCTGCAGGCAACAGCGAGAAAATGAACTAAAATGAGCTAGACCCATGAATGTGTCCAGGGGGCTTTTACCTCTGCTAAAAACAATATTTCTCAGCTTAATCTAACTTAAAAAACTAAACATATTCTTTAAGAATATTATTACTGAATTATACATATTTAATATGTTATTCCCTGAGCAGTGATTATCATTATGCACTTAAGGTATTCTTTAATCCAGTTAATGGAAGTCAGGATGAATGAAATGATGTTTGTTTGTTTTTTCTTTAGTATACTCTCTGGTGTTATACAGGGTCATCTGCAGATGGAATGTGGCCATTCACACAGAGAAACACTAGCTGTGTTATGAGAAAGACAGGCATCTTAATAAAAAGTAGGAAGCTGTACCCTCAGGTACAGGGTAGAGGGCATGTTATTATTTGGATTGTTGTTTCGTAGTTCCATAAAAGAATTAGGCTGTTTGCCTGGAGACTATGGCCAGGAATTGAAATTTGAAATCGCTGCAGGTGACTGCTTTTTAATAAAATCTTCCTCAAATGCCTTCTGCTCAGGCTGCATCATAAGCGGAAATAACTGACGCAAAGCTTTTTTTGTTTTCTGTGTTTGTTGCTGACTCATTTTTTATTCACAGTATATCTCTGTGTATTTATGTGCACCATTCAGCTACTAAATTAAAAACAATAACTGGTTTTAGCAAATTTTAACTGGTTGTAGCTGATTGGTGTATTTCAGTGATTCACTGCTTCCTGAAACAGCCCCTTGTATTTTTTTTAAAGCTGTCTGAACACCAGAACATATACTAAAGACCTGCAAGTAATTTGGCCTTCTAAAAGTTCTTCAGCATATAACCTATGTGTGTAATTTCATCACATATGTCAGTATATGTCAGGGGCAGACAGGACTTATCTGACATACCTAAGGTTGAATGAGAGGAGACCAGGCAAGTGGCTTTTGTTTAGTTGTCTCCTGTTGTCTTCTTTTACCCACTTCCTGAGAAAAAAAAACATGCAGTACATACACTCACACACACACACACACACACACACAGTTGTGAGGACCCTCATCAACAAAATGCATTGCATGGGAAGCTCTAACCAATGTACCACAACACTACGATCTCCCTGGCGAAACCCAAAAGGTGAGATGCTGCTACAGCCCGCCCGGGGATATATACTTACCTTCTCCATTCTTTGCAACTGTCTTCCGCTGAACAACATAGCCACAGAGCAGAATCAGTCTCCTGCACAAAAAAAACATGTTGAGTGCAACGACCATACCATTTAAGTGTAATGACATAAGAAGAGTCCCTCAACTGGTCAGTTTATCAGACACGGACAGGAAAACGAATTCCCAATCAACAGATGCAAAGTGGCCTGCTAAAAAGGAAAGAAACATGGTCCTTTATACCCAAAACTGTCAAAAATTGCCGCTTCCTCAAATTTAACCAATTTAGTGGAATTATGCCGAACAATGGCCGAGCCCACAATTTGTTGTAATCGGCTTTCGTGCCACAACAAAGTAGGTAGAAGCACAGTCAACTTAACCCTAATTAACCAGTGTTTATTTAAATTAAGAGAAATAAACATGCAGTGTGAAGATTAGCATCAGTGGTGTAGTGTAATGCATGGATTTTTTTGGCGTGAGAAAGGCACTTGTTATAAGTGCAAAACAAAAGATTATGCAAACAAAAGATGATGGTGTTTTGGCTTACAATTATTCCACCTCAGCTTCCACCCAATGAAAGCCCAGCAACAGCACACAGCACCACCAGGAAGACGACCTAGTGCTGTCATAATAGAAATACATGATTTCAACTGAATTGAAAGAATAGAAATTGAGTAATTATGGATTTAAAACCCATGAAATATTCCAAATCAAGAAAGGCCTGAAGGCACATCAAATCACTATGTATATGTTTAGCTTACTTATCAACATGACTTGGGCTCTGGGATGCTACAATGAATGGTTAGATTTAATTAGCAATAAACAAGATATGTCATGAAATATAGAGGTATGACTGTTAAATAATTCGATGTTGGAATGAGAACTGACCTTTAAGCTTTTAAGTATCACGCCTAACGTCTCTGTCTCGTAGGTAAAAATGTTACTGTGACTAAAATAAAGACCCCGAATATCACTTCAGACAGGGGCGTAATTCCTATGACAGGCCATTTAATTTAATTCTAAGAGGTGTATAATGTGTATGGATGGGAAATTGGTAATATATTGGACATGTAAGCAGCCTATTATGTAGCTTGGTATAACCCCAGTGTTGTTGTTCAGCTCCACACAAAATGATAGTTCCATTCGTCAGTTTACACTACAATAAAATTCATGGATGAAAGTATAACTGCGGGGCATGCACACGTAAGCTTAGCATGAGCCATGTGTCTCTTCTCCACGTGTTTGAGTATTTTGCCTGAAAAGATGAGGATATTTACAGTATATGTCAAACTTGGTAATGGCAGGTAGATATACATTAAACACAAAATACTTGCTAATAGGATACATTCATTACTGGTTTGGGTCTGCATATGGGATTTAGCGACAAGAATAATATAGAATATCATCAGTCGTATGTCAAATCCCATTGGCTTTTGGATAAGAGACATATTTGTTAGTGATGATAGTTGCTTGCTACAACAGCCTGATAGTACATATTGTTGTGTAGCACTTGACCAAATGTACTTTAAAAAAACAGTGAATATACATATTGTAACAGAGTCCTTTGGTTTTCTGTTGTTACTAGTGAGTAAAAGAATATTAAGCTGTAACTTTTATGAAACAGAGTTTTCTGGAAAGGATTACTAAAGAGCCTGACTAAATCACCTGACACACCTGACTGAGTTATGGTCATATTTGGTGATTGTAGGACTGTAACGCATCAGATTCTTGGCCCTTTTGTGATGTGCTCTCCAGCTGTACTACAGCTGTGTATGTGTTTGTCTGTCTGCCTGTCTGTCTCCATCTCTTCTTCATGCATAGAGTGACTGCAACAGAGCAAATGTTTAGAGGAGAATGTGTCAGTAAGTTTAGTGTGTAAAATGACTGGAGGTGATGTAACGTCTCAAATTCCTTCCGTAAAATTTCCTTTCCAAATACCCGCATAAAGCACACCCAGACATACAGACAAAACACACATAAGAGAGACAGCAGTGTACAGTGAGGTTAGGAAACCTCTTATTGGCTGTCAGTTTAGGATTGGAGTGTAGTTCAGTAAAGTAAGGACAAAAAACAAGTTTTTAAAGTTTTCCACAACATATAAAAAGTAAAATTAAAAAGTGCAAACCAGGTAAGTTGATTTTATCACACAACTGAGAGACAACACAGCGGATACATTGATGTTTGTGATTGTAAAAATGCAACACTCCGGCTGAACAGTTTCCTGCCTCAGACATGGGGGAAATAACTTCCCCTATAAAGTGCTTGATAGTGAATTGAAATGAGAAAAGTACACATATTAAAATTATACAGAATTATACAATTTTAGATTTTTATCAGATATAAAAAAATTGTTGAGTCATATTTATCTCTGCATAGACAGTCTTCCGCATTTCAAAATTAAATAGAAATAAATATATTGTACCAGAGAACTGTGTTACTGTGTAGCAATTCTAGCCAGTATTGGCTTTGCTGAAAGCTGGCCATTTTGGTTAAGTATTTAAAATGATACTCTTCATCATATACAATTTTTGTTGAACAACTGTATACTAGTGTATAACTCCAGTTTTAAAAGTTTAAATCTGCTAGGGCTATCTTAGATTTCAAAGTTTTTGTATAAGCATAAAGGCCAGATTTCTTAATCTCTAAAATGTGACAAAAGTGTAGGGGATAAATGTTTTAACCTACATGACTTTTGGTTGGATTATGTTTGTATCTGCTGTGACGTTTGCATAAAATGCAAGTTAAGCCTCAATTGTAACTCTTTATCCCTTTCTCCCTTACTCCCTTTTTCCTTCAGCCCTCCAGTGTTACTGTGACCGTTGCAGTGCCAACTCCAGTTGCACAACTGATGGTGTCTGTTTTGTCGCTATACGCAAGTCTGGCAGCCGGCTGACCACTGAGCAGCGCCAGTGCATACATGAAAATGAACTGATCCCACGAGACCGGCCCTTCATCTGTGCCCCGTCCGTCAAACAGGACACTGGTATTTACCCAATGTGTTGTACCACGGACTACTGCAACAAAGAGCCAGACCTTGAAGTCTTCACAGGTAAAAACATGCACACTTGTGTTCATATAATTGTGAGCACCCTACATTTTCTGTTGTTTCCCTAAAGGCTCGTAGTAGCGTACCATTATCATTAACTAAAGACAAGCCTTGAAGTATACATTCAAACTGATCACCTCAGCAGTGATGAGTTCTTCCCTTCTATTTAAACAAGTGCTAATCATTAGATGGGGTTCCTCCTGGTCACATTATTAGCCACCCCTGATATCTCTATGCACCAGAAAATTAACATTGCAACGTAAATAATTATTCAGAATTCATTCATTTAAAATGTTGAATGTATGAACAAGATTCTTTTAGGGGTGGTCTCTCACTCTCAGACAGTTGTCGTTGGTCCATGATCTAGTAAATATCTGATACAAATGAATATGTAATATGATACTCTGCGGTCTAAAGCCATTGCAATTCAACTGTGTTTTATATGGCTTCAGCACAGATTTGATTTGATATTCTTACTTATGCATAAAAGGGGTCCCAAATGAATTTTGGTTATACCCAGTACAATAATGCCATCTAGGTATTGTTTACATCAGTTCGTGGTTCAGTGTCATCCATCTTAATTAGGTATCTTTAACAATGCTATTTAGGCAATTGTATATTTAATGGCTAAATGTGGCCTTTAACCATCAGGAGTTAAAGGCCAGCTGCCAAAACTTAAGTTACTTACACATTGTTGTCCGCCTATGCCCATGAGTTAACAGTCAACACACATTCTCAAAACATTTTCTCATTAGCAAGATTTGTGTTGCCACTAGAATATTTTGATATTGCTGCACACTTTTTTAAACAACTAATGCAATTTAAAGATTTCAGGCAGCACTTGAGGCTGTGGATGCTTTAGTCAGTTTGAATTCACAACATTTCCACTGGATTTAAAATGAGCTAAAGTCTGGAAGTGTGGAACCCATTGTCATCACGAAATGCTGAGTTACCACCCTTTCAGATGCTGCTTGTTTAGGGGTCTTTCTGCCCTCAGTTTTGTCTTTAGTGAGTCAAATGCATGCTCGGTTGACCATTGAAGAATATTCTATTCATTTGTCTTGAGAAGCAAGGTGTGTGTGTGTGTGTGTGTGTGTGTGTGTGTGTGTGTGTGTGTGTGTATGTATGTATGTATGTATGTATATGTATATGTATGTATATGTATGTATATGTATATGTATATATATGTATATATACATATACATATATATACATATACATATACATATATATGTGTGTGTGTGTGTGTACCACATATATATATGTATGTATGCATGTGTGTATACGTATGTGTGTATATATATATATGTATGAAGTTGTTTGCTTCAGTAGATGAATGAAGTCACTGTGTATATGTACATGGGTTTCTATGGTTGTTTGAAACCATTGCTGAGAGGACTGACTTCCCTTTCTTCACAGAGCATGGGTTAGGAATTTACATTAGTTTTGATGGTCCATGTTTGGAAAAGTGGAATGGGGAATACATTTTTCCAATGATCCTAACAACTATAGAAAGACCAAGATGTAATTTTGGGTTAGATAAGGACCAAGTCTCCCATCAGCCTAGCAGATGGAGCGTACCCCTGCGTGTGTTAGCTTCCTGGCTCATGCCTGGCATTTTAGGTCTGTCACTTGCCAGCCACCGCTGTGCTTGAAATTAACCTATCCAACAGTGTGTGGCCTCATTTGATATCTAACATGTGTATAAGATATTTATATCATATGCTTAGATGTTAATCTCCGAGCCATATATTAACCACTACATTCACAGTTCGTATATTAAATTCTGAGCTGTTATTTATTCTAATCTAATGTCTTTCTCCTTTCTGTCCTGCAGTCCCCACAGTAAAGCCTCCCCCTCTGGGCCCGGTGGCTCTCGCAGCGGTGATTGCTGGCCCAGTGTGTGTGCTCTGCCTGCTGCTTGTTGTGGCGTTTTATGTTTGCCACAGCCACAGGGGCCTGGCAGCCGGGGGTGCCGGGGCTCATCATCACCACCACCACCGGGTGCCCAACGAAGAGGACCCCTCCATGGACCATCCCTTCATCACTGTTGGAACAACACTGAAGGACCTCATCTACGACATGACCACCTCAGGCTCTGGATCAGGTGGGAATTCTGGGGCCTTGATTTTCCTGGACAGTCTGGGTAAACTGTGGTGTTTGAGAGTGTATTACATTGCTTTACCTAAGTGAGAGGGGGCAGGTGTGATATCTGCAGCTTTTAATAACCAAAACAAGGGCTGATGATGTATCTCAGCACATTTTAGGAACCTTTAAGGGCCATGTCCATGATTATTTTGAAAATAATATCCATGTCAGACAGTGTTTTTGCAGGACCAAATGACGACCACAGAGGTCTGCGAGGATAAGAAATGTTTGAGAATGTGTCTCAGCTCTGACTTTCAGTTAGCAGTTCTGTTGAGCTGAAACATTCCCTTGAATTTTAAATTCTTGAGTAAGTTCAGAAGCCAAAAAATGACATAGAATTGTCTGAACTGCAAATAGAAATTCTTTTAAAATAAATAATAAACATAAATCCTTAATCTTCTCTAAGTGCAGCCATGGAGCTCATACCTAGCGTGCTTTGAATCTCCCATTTTCATATTGGTGCCATGACTTTAATCAGACTTTTAACAGATCTGGACGTGTCTGTTAACAATAGAAAGTTTGCTGAGTTTTTGAGAAGATCGATACTTTTCTACAATAAATATGAAGCTACCACTAGATACTGGTTATCTTAGCGTAGCATAACAACTGGAAACTGGAAAACAGCTTGCCTGTCCTTAAGAGTTAACAAAAAAGATCACAAATTAGCATGTTATATGTATCATTTCTCTAATCTGAAAAAAGTGGAAAAAGAACAAGCTTTGGTTTTCAATCATGGGCTGGACTATTTCTTGTCCTGTTGCATTTACTTCCTAGAGTCTCTGCTACTTTGTATTCCCCCAGTCTCAGGTCTGTGTTTCAAGGTAGTTAATAGCTGAAGAATCCAGGGTTTTTCTGTCAGGTCTGATAAGGTGGTACATTATTATCACAACAAAAAACATGATTTTTGAGGCGGATGCATAGTGTGAATAGTGAAGTTTATTACATCAAAATCTTTGCAACATGTTTCAGCTTTCCAACTGCAGCTGCTCATTAATTAGTGACACAGTAAGATGCTTGCATTCTAGGTGATCTCTCTCTGTTCTGATCTGTTCAGATCAACCACATTTTTGATTTGGTCTCATCCTGTGGTCAGTTTACATAAGGGTCTATTTTGCTAACATTAAATATATTATTTTATATCTACTTTACAAAAGTTACTTGTACTTCAACAAAGCTAAAAATTTACATATGTGAGTCTCTAAAAAGTATATAATGTTTTTTCTGTTGTCATAGGTTTTATAGAGATGGCTCTACCAGTTAGTTACCATTAGTTTGTGTGATCCTATTTGTGTCAATATGTCTATATTTTAAGGTCTTAGGAGCGTACAAACTGTTCTGTATGTGTTTGTGTGTGTGTGTTCTTAAAGTAGAAGTTTGTTTTGATGACTGGCTGGCTCAGATTCAGCCTGCGTACACACACGCACACACACAAACACACACACTGTGCTGGTAAAAGCCCTTCGTTATGTTAGCCATAATTAAGCACCTCATCTCTGTATACGTACACACACACACACACAAACACACACATTTACGTCACACGTACATGAAGAATACTGCCTGATATATCAATATTGAATTTTTTTTACTCCCCAAAATCATCAGTATCGGTCTGACTTGGTCTGACTCTAGTCCTCACAACTTCAAAGGGCTGTTTGAGGATTAAGATGTTTTTAGATGTTAGAATTAGGTTCAAGTTACAGGTTAGGTATCAGAATTTATTTGTAATGGTTCAGGTTAGAGCAAGAAGCTAGTGAAGGCATTTTGTCAATGAGTAGCCTTCCAATACATGTGTGTGCCTGTGTGTGTGTATTTTGCCTGTTAAAATAGGAAGAGGATTTTCATTCCACATCTATTTGGTCTTTCCTCTTCAGCAGTTTGCCAAACTTTTGAGCTAAAAAAAACTTTTCCACATGTAACCTTCCTAAAGTTGTTACATGATTTAATGTTCTTTTATAATGGAATAGTATCTGGCCAGATTTATTTTGAGGATGAAAAGAGGAATAGGCTCTATTGCAGCAAATCCAGCACTTTAGCAAACAAACTTTTAGAAAGACTTTGGTCCAAGACTTGATACTAATGTTGGCAAACTGTTTCTGTACTAAATGTACATTGTTACAGGAATTAATGAGCATAAGATAAATGTTATATTTATCTCCTGGAAATTACTAAATATTATCTGTCTAATAATGATCCCTCAGAGGAAGGATATAAAACATTCACAAATGACAATCAGTGGTATGGAGATTGGAGCATCTTCCTATCAGAAAATCCTTGGTCTTATTCACATGAATGACATTCAGAGTGATGATGTATGAGAGACATTTTTGTTATTTAGAAAACAAGATTTGTAATATAACAGGGAAAAGGGTAATAATGCTTATAATAAGATATTAAAGGCTACTATTAGACTATATCTATTTTATTTAAGTTGTTAATTGTAAAGTCACTTCATGACACTATTAAACCCTGCGTGGTGTTATGGAGAGGATTGAGTTGTAATTTGAAAATAAGAGATTGAAAGCCAGTAATATACATTGTTGATCAGTATTACAGTGTTTGGAGCAGTTTTAAATTTTCCCTCCCTTTTAAATTCTCCTTCCTAGAGCTAGAGCTTTTTTTTAAATAAACACATAATATGTTCCTTATGAACATGTTGCCTACCGATTTGAAAATATTTTTTAAATTTTTGTATTTTCTTTCTTTCAAGGCCTGCCGCTACTGGTCCAGAGAACTATTGCCAGAACCATCATCCTTCAGGAAAGCATTGGTAAAGGACGTTTTGGAGAGGTGTGGCGGGGAAAATGGCGTGGTGAGGAGGTGGCTGTGAAGATCTTTTCCTCCCGTGAGGAGCGCTCCTGGTTCCGTGAGGCTGAGATCTACCAGACCGTGATGCTAAGACACGAGAACATTCTGGGCTTCATTGCTGCTGACAACAAAGGTGAGAAACAAGAGCTCTGAGAGGCTGAATTAAGAAAAGACTGCACATCTTCTGTGGGGAAAGAGTTACGGTGGCATTGAGTGAGGAAGAACAGAACCTAAACCAGACTAGTGCCAGCTGGCAGAATCAAAAATTATTTAACACAAAGAAATGAATGAATGAAAGAATGATGAAAACGGATTGCATAATTCTAAGGCAAAATAAAGTGTCATCAAGACGGAAAATTTATTAAAGCCAGTTCCGAAGCCTGCAAATTAGATCTTCGTCGTTCTGAACTTATCATCTGACAAAATGACAGTGTGAGCTGATTTGATTACAGATACACCCTTTTCATCAGAGTAGAAAAGCAGTTCTGCTACAGGTGAAGGTAGTGCAGAAAAGCATTTACTGTGGTTACAAGACAGTATGGGGTAGTAGAACATGGAGACATTACCAAAACCGTTCAACAGCTCCAAAAGTACAACCTTCAACATCACATCTAATGAATCACAATTAATGTGAAACAAAGCCATTGAGATGGAATTGTAGACTTTCAGCTTTAAGGGGTTTAACAAAAATATTGCATTCTGTTTGAGTGGGTCAAAAGTAATTGGACATTTGACAGTTGATCAGCTCCATGGCCAGAGGTTGCCTGTTCCCTTTTTATTTCATGACATATGAAGCAGATAAAGGGTCTTGAGTGGATTCCAAGTGTTGACTTTGTACATGGTAAGTGTTTATAGGAACTTAAAATATGCATTCCTAAGAAGTATTGATGAAAATCAAGGTGATCATCATTAGGCTGAATAGAAAAAAAAAACTATCAGACAGAAGGCAGAAACTTTAGGAGTTACCAAATCTACAATTTCCTGGGAGGTAAGTATATCATTGTATAGTCTACAACCAAGAGACACCTTCATGAATGTAAATACAGAGAATTTACCAAAAGTTGCAAATCCCTGATAACACTTGAGAACAGAAAGGCCCAATTAAACTTTTTGCCAGAAAAAAATCTAAAAAAAAAGCCTGCCAGTTCTTTAATGAGATTTTTTTGGACAGATGAAACCAAGATTAACCTTAACCAATTGATTCTGAGGGATAAAAATTGAGGGATAATGGTACAAACAAGCAGCACCTGAAGGTGGCTGCAGCACAGGCCCGGCAAAACATCTCAAGGGTGGAACCTCAGCATTTGTTGATGTCAAAGGGTTCCAGACTTCAGGCAGTCATTGGCTGCAAAGGATTGTCGTCCTTTTTCATCCAAGTATTGAAAATAATCCTTAGAAACATAATTATGATCATTTGTCCAATTACTTTTGAGCCCCTTAGAATAGAGGGACTATGTATAAAAATGACCAATACCTATATGGCAAATGTGACATTTGTTTCAAACCCCTTGAATTAAAGTTCAATCACAGCTTAATTTCTTCATTTCAAATCTGTTGTGGTCATGTACAGAGAAAATTACAAAAATTGTGTCAGTGGTCAAATACTTATGAACCGAACTGTATCTGAATTGCATAAACGATTCTGAATATAAAATTATATGGCACATAATGGCATGTAGTAAATGTGCCATAAGATTAAATCAGTGAGACTGTTTTTGAGACGGGGTCTTTCTTGAAAGGCAGAAGGACATAACCATCTCTCTCTTTAAACCCTTACCTCCTTGTTCATCTTCCTGTCACTGTGTAGATAATGGGACATGGACTCAGCTGTGGCTGGTATCAGACTACCATGAACACGGTTCCTTGTTTGACTACCTTAACCGATACACCGTCACTGTGGAGGGCATGATCAAGCTGTCCCTGTCGACAGCCAGTGGCCTCGCTCATCTGCACATGGAGATAGTGGGCACGCAAGGTGAGTCGCGTACACTCATATTTGTTCCCAACACACATACTGCATGCCTTCCTGGGAATGTGATTATAAATGTGTGAAACTGTGCATGCATTTTTACAAAGAATAGTTTTGTGTCATCAATTTTCATATAGATTTTAATGCAAAATATAAATAAGATACTCGTAATTCACATTATTTAAAAACAGAGTCTTCGTAAAACTTAACTGGAGACTAAAAAAAACTTATGAAATGTCCTTAGGAAGGACAAATGTCTAAACTTGATTAGACTAACCAAACTGCTGAATTGGACAAATCCTCATTTTCTAAAGCAAGCCTGGCCAAAGCTGCTTTTCATGAGCAGATTTCATTTTTTTTCTCTATGCTGCAAACTGAAGTGAAATGACTGAGATGAATGAATGTACCGAAAAGAGGGCGTACAGCGAGGAGGGTCTGAAGGAAATTAAGAATTCCTCTAGTGTGGACATCAGTCTGAGTTGTTGTACAAAGAGGCAGTGCTTAATGTCACAATAAATGTCATTCTGAGAGCTCACCCTTTACTGCTTTTGGCATAAAGACAAACTTAAAAACATCTCTAGCACCCCATCTACATGAAGCCATTTCAAGTTTCTTGGGTGGGTTGACTAGCTGTCTAATATCAAAAAAGCAATATGTAATTGTAACCAAGAATCACTGAAAATGGATCTAAATTCAAAACAGTAGAGAGTACTAATATATACTTTTCTCTTAGACAAGTATACAGTATAATGTTTACTCCTCCTAAGTATAACTACATCAGTAAGTACTCTGTGGAAATAGGTGGAAATAGCCTCTACATTTCCGGTCCTTCTGTGATAATGGCAGTTACTGACAAAAATAGAACAAATGTATGTGGTGATAGAAAGTATAGTTTATAACCAGCCTTAACTGAAAGAAGCTGTAATCTTTTTTAAATTTGGTATTCTCCTATAGCTCATGCATAGAAAGCCCAATTATTCACATTAAGTTTCAGTTAGTTGCTTTTTGTTGAGTACATGACCCTCTGTCTCCAGGTAAGCCAGCTATTGCCCACAGAGACCTGAAGTCAAAGAACATTCTTGTGAAGAAAAATGGGACCTGCTGCATTGCTGACCTGGGTCTAGCTGTCCGCCACGACTCAGCCACCGACACCATTGACATTGCTCCAAACCACAGAGTGGGAACCAAAAGGTAACCAAAATTTCTTAGAATGCAACCAAGTTTTTATTGGATTAACATAGAGCAGCTAACTTGTTTTTGGTATGAGCTCTTCTCCATCTTGTTCTGTATTTGCTTTGCTCACGAATAGTAACATCGCGATTCACTTTTATAATTACAAGGTAACTGAAATGACTCTATGTTTGAAATGGATATGTTTCATAATTTCATCATGAGCCTTTTGGGGTGACCCCCTTTTGAGCAGGTGTTTTTCAGCCTCTTTGTGGGAATGCTGCAATGTTTCACAGAGCACCTCTGAGCCTCGAAAGAAGTCACCACATTTAATATTTTACCTTGGATCCTGGGAAGATGAAGTAAATCACTTTTCACTGTTTTCTGAAATTTACACACCAATTGATTAATGGATATATCAATAAAATAATTATCAGATTGGTCAATACAGAAAATTTGGTCAGTTAGTTAAGCATTATTTGGCACCTGTAGGTTAAATGTAGTCATGGTAACAGCACTGTAAGCAATTTCAAATTGCTGTAATTACCACTATTTTCAGAGGACACTGTGGACAGAGTTCAGCTTATCTGCCTTGGTAAACTGTTTTATTTAGCCAAAAGGGGAGTGCTCTTCAACTGATCAAACCATAACAGGACCTGCAAAGCTGATTGGCCATGGCTTGTTGTGTGAACTTTAGCTAGCCAACCGACTGAAACATATTTGTGGTTCCTGAGTCATAACACTAAGCAAGAGAGAGTGAGTACATCAACAAGGTAACTCTAGTATACTACCTACTCTTTCAATATTAAATGTTAATAATAGTTTTAGTGTGAACATTTTATTAAACACAGCCCCCCTTTACAAAAGTTTTAAATCCAACAAAATCATGTTTAAATAGAAGTCAGATTACAGACTTCAAAAAATACCTTATTTGAAAGCTTATAAATTATTATTGTTAATAATCATTATTCAATATTTACTCCTTCTACCCAGTGCATAATTCTCTAAACTGTAGACTTTAACTTTCCCTTTCTTTCTCTCTGTCCACATGTCTCCTGTTCCATTATATATACTTGTATAGCTGCAGGGTCAGGAGGGAGAAGTGCATTGATGCCATAGCAGCACTCTATTCAACAGTCTTCCCCTTTTGCCCTCCTACAGTGATACCAGCATAGCTTTTGTCCTCTCCCCTCCTCTCCCCTCCTCTTTTGTTTTGTTTGTCTTCCTCCCGTCTCTTTGTCTATGTGGTAGTTTGATTCTGCAGGTGTATTTCAGTGCCACTAAATGATTCAATAAGCCTTTGCTCAGTGGAGCTCTGGGCTTCACTGTAATCCATGTTATATACTGGTTATCTGATTCCACTAGTGTCTTTTTAACTTGGAAAGGCATCACAAAGGAAACACAAATGTATATTGCTTTCAATAAAATTTTTAATTGAGGTGCCTGTATTTAGCACCACTCATTTTTTTTCTCTTTCGCTTTCGCTTTTTGATCCTAAAGCCATCTGACTTTGAACAATGACTCAGTAATGCATTCTACTGTTTATAGTAAGAGCACTAATATCTCATGCTTTTTGTTATAGTTCGATCTCCATTTCCTATTGAGGAGTGTGTTCTTCTGCCTCTTCACCAGTAACAGCCGTATCCAAAGGCAATATGTTTTTAGGTTGTATGTCTATCCATCCGTTTGTCCATTCCCCTGAAAAGGAAATCTCAGCAATGCCTTTAGGAAATTTCTGTTTGGCAAAATTTGGCAAAAAAAACATTCACTTGGACTCATGGATGAACTGAATAGATTTTGATGGTCAAAGATCAAGTTCACTGTGACCACACAATACATGTTTTTGATCATAACTCAAGAATTCATAAGATAATTACAACAAAATACAGTTAATACCTTTTTATTAAATTCAAAGTCTTCACTACTTGTTTTTGGTGTATTTGTATGACGTACTGTACATAAGTTTGTCCTTATGTCGGTCCCATTCTCATGAACACAATATCTTTTAGGGAATGTCTTCAAGTATGACTCAAATAGGAACTAATTAGATTTTGGTGGTCAGAGTTTAAGATCACTTTGACTTCATGTCCATCCCATTCCTGTGAACATGATACATCAGGAATGCCTGGAGGGAATTTCATTACATTTGACAGTGCAACTTGACTGGTTGATGAAGGTATACAACAGTGAGGCAGTATCTTTCTTGGCTACATTACTGGTTTATCTATTGCAATAAACACATCATGCATCTTAGAATCACCCAAATGTCACCCTAGAGATTAAACACCATTAACATTTATTTTATCTAAAATTACAAATTTAAAAGAAGAGTTCACTATATACAAGGTTTATGGTTATAGTTGGATTCATAAGCAATAGAAAATACATACTCAGCACAACACACTGAGCAGTTCTGCTACAACAGCCTTACTTGGTCTCATAACTTATGGTGGCCAACATTAGTTATTGTAAGCAAACTACACTGCTGACTTTACAGCTTTTCTGGTCAGTAGACTGTGTGAAACTACAGTATCCATAATTCATTGTTGACAATCGAATCAGGAGGTAGGGAAAAAAAATCTTAATTGTGATATTGTGAATATAATCGTAAAGGTATATTTCAGCATTTTAGAAAATATATTTATTCACTTTCTGGCTGGAGTGAGAAGGCAAGATCGATACCACTCTCATATCTGTCCATTCAATATAAGGCTACTTCCAGCAGCCATTTTTTGTTAACGTTACCTCATGTTTGTTAAATCCAAACAAGAGCTGAAGTGTAAAAAAGACAATTCACTGTTTTACGGGGTTTATTTCTTGACTAGGAACAATAACTTCAAGGAGTCTCTCATGGTTTCCCTTGCAAATGCTCCCCTTCACAAAATGATAGAATAGCAAATTGTAATTTTGACAAGTCAGTTTTTGTATTGGTATCACATAATAAAATTTAATAAGAGAGCTGTAGAGGCATTGGTAGACACATTTTGGTTCATTTGGACACGTTTAGGCTATCTGTCTCCATTTCCACTATTTGGTCTAATCTAAACAATCTGGCTGTAGCCCTACATATATATTCAATGCAGATATCTTACTCTCAGAAAGAAAGCAAAAGTATATATTTCCCAAAATGTTGAATGTCTGTGGCATTGGCACAGCAAGGCCAGATACACTTAGAAGATGTAAGTATATTGTTAAAAAAAATAGTCCTCCACCTTTGTCTGTCAAACTTTTGAAGTCATTACTGTGATAGCTGGGAGAAAGAAAGAGAGAGAGGGAGGATACAGACATTGGCAGATCTAAATCAGTCATAACACAGCGTGTGGTTAGCTTGACATAAATCAATAAATATTTAAATTCCTGTTTTTGTTTGTCTCAAGACTTTTTACAAATCTAAACATCATAGATATATTACATAGATACTCATTTTGCATCAAGCACAATGTCATGTTACAATTATAGATTTAAAGATGCAGCTAAACGAACAATGAACACTTTACTAAAATATGTAGTTTGTTATTTCTGTAACTTTGCTTTAAGTTCCCCCTATTTAGCACTTATAATCTGTAACTAAGGTTTGTAACAGATTGTAATGTTGTTTCAAACAGATATGGGTTTATTAATGCTATTTTCAGCACTATAACTTCTGTGCAAAGTGCAATTCAAGATCAGGAAAATACCAACTCATCATAGTATGCTTTTGATGGCCTTTTTATTTTACAGCTCTATACTGTTTTTTTTTCCAATGATCTCCACTATGTTTCAAATTATCCTTTCAACAGTGGGTGCTTAAATGTCGCAATAATGCGGTAAAAATCTATTATCTTTCTGCTCAGGTATATGGCCCCAGAGGTCCTGGACGACTCCATAAACATGAAACACTTTGAGTCTTTCAAGCGAGCTGACATCTATGCCATGGGACTGGTCTTCTGGGAGATCGCCAGCCGCTGCTCTATGGGAGGTCAGGATGAAATGAGAGGGGGGGGGTTGATTCGAATGATTAGGAGGTTGACAGATGAATTAAGGGAGTGGAGCAAGGGGGGGATTGGGTTAATTATGATAATAGAGTTAATTATGGTAATGTTGACATACCTGTATCTGCTAAGATGGAGGGATGGACGCATGATCTGAGAGTCTGAAAAATATACCACCTTATTTTAAAAGCAGAATATCAACCATCTATTTTTTTTCTGGAAGGCATCCATGAGGATTATCAACTGCCCTATTACGACCTAGTTCAGTCGGATCCATCAGTGGAGGAGATGAGGAAGGTGGTTTGTGAGCAGAAGCTTCGTCCCAACATTCCCAACCGCTGGCAGAGCTGTGAGGTAGGACATCTATCACTGTGCCTTTATAACTTACTTTGCAAAGATGTTGTGTGTTTACAGGGAGAGCTCAAATTTTTTTTATAATTCTATTTTTTCATAATGGAATCAGGGATGAGACTGTGGAGGAGCCTCAGTCAATCCATCCAATTTTGCTAACAGCATATACTGTAGATATGGAAATTGCCAAGGTGTCTAGTAGTCTCTAGTTTTCAGTTGCTATGACAGTCTGAAACTGAAAGCCCTAGAATCCTTCTCAATGACACCATTCAATTCACTTCAATTTTATTTGTATAGCACCATATTAAAACAGACGTTACTTCCGGGCACTTTTCATATAGAGCAGGTCTAGACCAGACTCTTTATAGTTGTTATTTACAGAGACCCAACATTTTCCCCATGAGCAAGCACTAGGCAACAGTGGCAACAAAAATCTCCCTTTTAACAGGTAGAAACATTAAAAAGATGGGACTAATATAATAGCTATATATACTATAGTACCAACAGGGCTAATAATATTGCTAATAGAACTAAATGAAATGGTAACAGTAGCAAACATAATATTTAGAGCAGTTGGTGTTGATAAGGCTCATGGGGCAGTAGATGGTCTACAACCGTGGATCCAGACTCTGCAACATCAGAGGCATAAAACCTGTAGAAAGCAACAGGGGAAGAGAGACGAGAAAGCACAAAACTGCGGGAGAGAGGGGAAGGACAGTTGGGAACGAGCATTTTTGAGATGTTAATGGGCACAGTGAGGGAGGAGGAGGCAGTGCCTAATCTTACACATGTAGAGGGTGTCAAACTGGGAGATGGTTCTGCAGCAGGAGGAGGAGGATTTTAAATTGTGTTCTGGATTTCACAGGGAGCCAGTGAAGAGAAGCTAACATGGGAGAGATATGAATACTTTTCTGGTTCTTGTCAATACTCTTGCAGCAGTATTCTGAATCAGCGGGAGACTATTTGATGTTTTATTGGGACAGCCTAATAATGAGGAGTTGCAATAATCAAGCCTAAAAGTAACAAAAGCATGTACTATTTTTTCTGCATCATTTTGAGACCAAATCTTGAGACCAAATGTCTCATTGCAATTTGTTGTGGGAACTTCAGCTGCTTCCCTAAGTCAAACTTCGGCTGCCAGTCACAGGCTGGGGCTAGCAGCCCCGTTGAGGCCCTGAGCTCTGGTTGCCATCTTTCTCCAGCTCGGAAAAAGGCAGTGTTGTGCCTAGAGTGGAGGTGATGGCACAGCTGAATACCTAGAGTGGAGATGGCATCCATAACTGCCCTCAGCACCTAGTCACGGCACCACCTGTACCTCTCCTCTCCCAGGGAACCTCTCCCCTGGCACACTGGGCATGCAGGACTTTTGGCTAGACCTCAGCAGTTCTGATTGGATGGGCCTGGGAGACTTCCATACACTGCCTGGATCTGAAGCTTGAGTGTAGCTGTTTCGGACTTCTCGAGATCTGTTCCTGTTACCTTGCAGTTAGTAGCATGGTTGCATTTAGGCCAGGCTCCCTGCCTGCCTGGCCACTGTCCTGGTCCTGCATTCTTCCTCTACCTCTGCCTAGATCTCAACCTTGAACAACTGGTGTTTCTCCCTCTCCTTGATGCTTCCAATCCCAGCTCTTCCAATTGGCATAGAGCCAACTGGGACACTGTATCTCAGCCTTGCTGATCATCAGCTTTGTTTCTCAGCCAGTTCCACTCTGTGATGCCAGAGGAGGAGACCATTGTCTGATAAGTCCCTGTAGTGTAGTACCTCTTTGACTTGTGTGAACTTGAATTCCTCCAATAGGCTGGAGAAGGGGAGCTGCAGCCTGTTGGTGTGCCCATAAAGTCGATTGCTCTTTGGTAGGTCCAGCCTCCTGCACAGAAACTGGCTGATTTTGTGTAAATCCATGCCTTGAACTTCCCTGGAACACCTGACTTGTCCACTGCTGTTAACAAGGCTTTTAGCTTCAGATATGATGACTGGACTGTCTTTTAATGTGCGGTTGAAGACCTACTTGTCTGTGTTTATCTGACATTCTCACCTTCCTCAAGACCAAAGTCCTGGACTTGGCTGGCGAAAGGTTCCTTCTTGGCCATCACTTGAGCCTTTCCAGCCTTTTGAGGAGCCATTGACATCCTGGCACTGATGTTTCGACCGTCGGGTTGTCCATGAAGGCCCTGATTAAAAGTTGGCGGGTGCCAAATCCAGACAGTGGGCCTCTACATTCTACGTCTGCTGACTTGACAAGCATGTTCATGGCCATGGTGAACAGGGTCACTAATATGGTACAATGATGATGCCTCTATCTAGGTGATGCCATACGGATGTAGTTTCCCCTGAACTGAATCTCAGACCGAAGCCGTTGTAATAGTCCAGTATCAGGTCTTTGATCTTCTCCAAAACATTGTGTCTAGCCAGTGCTGTTGAAACAGGCTTGTGTGGAATGGATCCATAGGCATTGGTAAGGTCTAACTAAATAATTGCCAGGTCTCCTTTGTTCTCCCTTGCCTCTTGGATCAGCTGGATCAGGTGACCACTCCTGTGTGCTCTATGCATCCCGGAGTGCCTGGGACTTCCCTTCTGCACTGCAGTGTCAATATACGAATTCCTCAAGAGGTATTCTGTCAGGTGGCTAGCAAGGATTTTGAAAGAGCCCTTATCTTCCACACTGAGCAGGGATATGGTATGGAACTGTGTGATGTCACTTGAATTTTCTGGATTATTTGGAATCCATACTCTCGACAGCAAAGTCTCTCTGGTAGTCTTGGACAATGCTTGTGCACTTTGTATGACACTCCACTGGCTGGTTTGTCCTGCTCTCTCGCCTTTGGGTACTGGCCTTTTAGAGACTTTAGCTCTTTCTTGACCTGGGAAATCTTGGCCTCCAGTCAGTTTGACCTAGTTCTGATGTTCCTAGCCTTTGATGTTATGATCTCTCGGAGCCAATGCAGATAATCAGGGTATACATCAACTGGAGTTGCTGCTCAACTTCCCTTGATGGTGCTTTGAGAGCACTATCATCATCCTCATAAAAATTGCACCAATCAGTCTCCTTTTTGCAGTAGGCCAGAAGACCCAGCGCTGCTCAGATGGTGTGCTTTGTGCAGCTTGCAGAGCTTGGATGTTCTGGACACTGTTGGGTGACTCCAGGCCCTGCTCCTCCTCTGTCTCACCAGGTGCATTGCTAAGCACTGGATCTATGCTTCGCTCAATTTGCTTCACCCTTGTGCAGCCCATTTTTCCCAGGTGGATCCTCAGACCTCTCAGGTTCTTGCAGCTCTGCCCACAAAATCAGGTTCATCATTCATCATTCATCGTTCATTATTGATAAATCTTTTCAGGGTGCTCACCCAGTTGCACACAAAATAAGCTAAGTACTAGACAGGTAAGTACTGCCAAACATGAGACACTATGTGCTGTGTGTTATAATAACCAGGAGAGGTCTCAAATGGAGTACATTTAGCTATCACAGACCCTTCAAATTCAACAAGAACTGAGTATGGAGTAATGTGTATGGTAACAAAATTGTGTATGCTTTAACATGGCTGGCATTTTCAATGCAGGAAAACAAACAAACTTGTTTCAAGCAAAAAGTTGGTCAATGTAGCTGACTTGGCCTATATGCAGCTGTCGCTTTTAACAGTGTCGCTGTGAGATGCAAATAGATAATGTTACACAACTGCCTTTAGTAGTTGGCTTAATATGGCTTTAAAAGTAAAGTACTGTTATTTAAAATCTTAAGGTCTGGTTACCTACATTTCTGTTAGGTGCACCTTCAGGTTTTTTTTTTTCTTCCCATTGATTTAGTGGCCACAGCACTTGTTTTCTGACAATATTACACACTCAGTTTTTCTCTCTGCAGCACTATATTTAGAGTGGGTCCAAATGTCAACGCATTTTGTTGCCGTCACATTCTTTTCCCTTCAATGTATGTTATCCAGTCTCCATAACTAGTTCCAGTCTAGCACAAATGGTAATTTATTTGTAAGTGTGCTTGTGCACTGCTGGTGTGCCGACTCACCAGAAAGATTATTCTAGCATGCAGGAAGAGAAATCTGCAGTACAGCCATTCGAAGGACAGCTAGAAGATGTCATTGTTTGAAAAAAAATGCTGTATGTAATCTTGTCTCCTCTTTTTTTCATCAACAAAAACATACAAATTTTGGTAGTTTTATTTTTTAAAATACATTTTAGTCTTGCCTTTTTCATTAACAATTTTGCATGCTGATTAAGTCACAGTTAGTGTTTAATGACATCAGTGCCAGCTCGTCATCGTCTCGTCTTAGTAATGAAAAAAGGTTGTTTGCAAACATATTAAGTCATGGTTTTGTTAACAAAATGAAACCTGCTACTATTATCTCCCTACATGGATCCTTGTGACAGAATGTGATCAAATGAGACCCCTCACAATCAAAAGTGCATCTATGTGAGGATCCTAGACATCGAATTAAGATCCCCTAGTGTAAGAAATGCTGTTATGGTTCTGGTCTTCTTGAGTTGTTCCACTGTACTGCTGTTGAAGGCATTGGTTTTAACGCTGACACTCGTAGGACATTTTTTTTTTCTTTTTATCAAAATGGCAGATTAAAGTATATATTGACCTTTCTGAAATGTTTTGGGGTTTTTTTTTATCTGAAAACCTTTATATAAACAATGAGCTTCCGCTAGTTCTGCTGAAGGAGACAGTAGTAATATGAAAAGGGTGTGTGTGTGGGTGTACTTGCATGTGTGGCAGATTGCTTGTTCGTGGCAGTGTGGAGTTGGCACTATTCCACTTGATGAATGGAGGACTGGAATGTGTTGGCTATTCTTAATGAAGACTGTAGGAAGTTTCACAGATAATGCGCTAGCATCTCACCAGACAGACACTGTGAGAGACTGAGAGAAACTGAGACACACACACAGACATATGTTTACTCAAACATACCAGATGCTGTTTACAGCCATGCCAAGTTCAACGTGAAAAAATTTGTGTAACCTCTGGAGTCCTCGGCCCTGTTTCAAAGCCTCTTTGCAGTGTCTAGTCAGAAGTCACTACATTATTGAGACAAGTGGAAAGATTTTCCTTCCTTCCCTTGAAAAAGGTTAGGGTGAGTCATATTTCCCAGAAAAAAAAAAGAGAAAAAATGTTTCTATAACACTAAGACAAGACTAGAAAAGGCATAATTGCTGTTTCAAGCATAATAATTTTCTTAATAGCCACTTTCAGGAGCAGAGGTGTCAGGAAAATAACAGCTGATAAAAATCAGGTGAAGGGAAATTATTTACACTAATAAAATTGCATAAAATCCTTTTAATCAGAAGTCTACTGTGTCAAGCCACAAGAGAAAATATTTTAATCTGTTCATATATTTGTATGTAAAGTATATATACAATACATGGGTTTTACAAAAAAACCTTCATATTCACACAGAAATGTACATTTGTCCCTAAATTTTGATCTATCTATGATTTAATGGAGACACTTGACAACAAACTCTAAAAAGAACTCTAAGAAGAACTCAATGAAAAATGTCTATTTTTATCATTAAATTATATAAATCATATAAATTTTCAGTTGTATATCACTCAGAAGTCCTGGTTTTAATGCTGTCTACGAAGCCAAAACTGAACTCTGCTTAATTTATATAGTAATTGATATCTTCAGAAGATCCGACACTTTTTCTGCATTTACATATTGCATCAGATCACTGAAACATCAAAACATAACCTAACATCAGAATAACTGATCCATGTAAATATTGGAACAACCTGTGTTTTTAGAGGAGCATTTGCCATTAGCAGATTTAAACTGTTTTCTAAAATCTTACAAGCAACTGAACTTGTTCATATTATGTTGAAAGCATTGATTGTTGATACAGTATTTATCAATGATATTCAAATTTACAATGTAGGCCTGTGACATCCTGAACCTAATTAATGTTTTCTAATCAGTCAGCTGACACATTTATTAGCTGTTGTTTCCCTTTCACCTCTACCTATAAACAACTGGAGTTACTCTACTTTTATGTCGAAAATATTGTGGTTTCAGTAAGACTACAAATGCATAAAAAGAAGAAATTAAAATAAAAACAGTGCAAACATTAAAATCTATAAAATCTTTCTAGACCATGCTACAAAGGCCTAACAAGCAGGGAACTAATTAACTTCTACAGGGCTCACCAATGACGAAGATGATGATGGCTAAATCTGATAAGTTTTTATCTTGCTTCTTGTTGACCATATGACCATATCCAATCTTTAAATAACTGTAGTTAAAACAAAGTACATTACAAGACCAGAAATAAGATAACACAAAAGCATGACTTTCAGCTTTAAGGCCATGCTTAAAAGCTGAAGCATTTTGCTATATTTCTAAAGTAGAATAATGGATTGAGTTTATCAAAGTTGTTTTGAGAGTCAACACTTGCCCCAAAGGTTTTAGAAATGTATACCAATGGCCAAGAAAGTGCAGACATTTGTAGCACAATGTATATGTCCACCTGTTATCACATGACCAAAGTTCTATAGTAACTCAAATTATGACAACTGTACCATCTGAAAACTCATAAATCTTTTTTTAACCTTTTTTTAAACCTTTCACTTTCACAAATATTTCTTTTCACCATCTCACTCAAAAATTCCGCTTTCATTAATTGCTTCCCAAGACATCAGACTGTTCCAGCATGATGCTGTAATTAAGTCATATTAACTTTTGTCTTCTCTCTCCTCTGCAGGCCTTGCGGGTGATGGCAAAGATAATGAGGGAGTGTTGGTATGCCAATGGTGCCGCTCGACTCACTGCTCTCCGAATCAAGAAAACCCTGTCTCAGCTCAGCCAGCAGGAGGGAATCAAGATGTAGACAAAAATTACCAAACACACCCACACACCTCTGACTGGCATCCATATCGTTAGAATTACAGCATTATTATCTTCATTATTATTCATTGATTGTTCCACCCCTTTGGTTTGAAGGGAAGTGAAGAGTATTCTCCCCTTTAGCTTGTTTTTATTATCCCATTTCATTCATTGACAAAACTGATGAATCCTGCACCTGAAGCTCAGGAACCATCTATGTATGTGTGTTGCACTGGGCTGACATACACACATGAATGGCTGGATCGATGGATAAATGGCTGGATGGATCTGATGAAGGGTGGTTGCTTCTGAGGGGGATAAAAGAGGCGTTAACGGAAGCCTCCATTCATTATCTTCCATGTTAGTTCACTATATTCATCACATAACGTCTCTCAAAGACCCATAGAGGCAACTGGTGTCCATCTCAACTCCTGCCTCCACCACTCATCATACACCCAACCAATCAGAGCTGAGACCTCATCGAGTAAACTAAAGGCCACACAGGTAGCTCAGAATCACCTGGGAGGCCCCTGAGCTGCTGGAGATTTTCTCTCATCTCCACAGATCTTCAATATCACCCACAAATTTGTATATTAGCATATCATTCTTATCTTCAGAGGGTTAAGGTACTCTTCAGTAGGGCTGCAAGTCGCTCATTTATATTTTTGAAAAATGTATCAGATCATAACATACTAAAATTTTCTGAGTGCGGAAAAATCGGCTGAAAAATCAAAAGGGAATTTTTGATCAGTCCAGAAAACATTTTTTTAACACATTAGCCCATCACACATAGAATTTTAAAATTCAATTCAAAACATATATTCTTCAGTTACATATGTGTAACTGTGCACTGCTTCTACAACTCTTAATGCATCCAATGCTTTTCTCTGGTTCATGAACAAAAGAGAAAATCAGTGAATATCTATCTAATACAGCATGTATGGAAGCAGACAAATGCCATTAGGATTTTAAATGTTATAGACTCTCGAATACCCAATTATAAATTCAACCACTGTTGAATGTTTATTGTTGAAATTTGAATACCCCTGAATTTAAAGCACTGAAAATGTTGACCATGGAAAAGTATCTGCATGTATTTGGTTTAATTTATTTTAGATTTGACAAGCATTCATTTTTGGATATTTAAAAATTCAAGACAAAAAGTCACACTGCCCTAATTGGATTACTGAAATTCAGCCACCAAGATTCGAGATAAAAATTCAAACTGGAACATTCTGACACTAAGGATAAATAATCAAACCTAAATGGAATCAACTGGATCTATGTCCTATCAGGATAAGCTTTCACTGTCAATAAATAGCCTGTCATATCTGCAATTTGGACAATTTACCGATTTTTAAACTCAAAGAAATGACAAAATGACTTTAGAAAAATATTTTCCGTTTAATGGGTACACTGGGTATTTTTGTGCTTTTAAACTGTACCGTCTTTTTTCCACTCATCAAGCAATCATCATGGATCATCAGAATTACCAGCTATTAGACACACTTCTAATTGCTTAGCTAGCAGTGACTCAGCCAGGATCAGTAGTATTTAACAGGCTAAAGATCATTCAAAAAGACAGTCGTTTGCAGCCCTACTCTCGAGTCATTTTACAGTACCACTGGGGACTGAAGCAAGGACCTGGGGGTCATGGGCCAGTCTGTAAGCCGCCCTATGGGCTTCACACAAACGTTGGCTTCATCTAGTTGAGTTGTGAGCAAAATGTCTCATCTTCTCTCATCTCTGCAACAATTTTGCACCTGTTTTTCCATTTGTTACTGTTGTATTTCCCCGTCTCCTATCATATTATCAGGGAGTCGGAAAGGTCAGTTTAATTTATTGTGTTTTGGTTTTGTTTTTGTTTTTTTTTTTTAATTTTCATTTCGGTGGTAGGGGATCTTTTTTGCAAAACTAAACTGGACATGATGACCTCATTCATTTTTGGCAAACATATGCAATATAGAGTTGATAAATGTGTCTATTTTCTATACTCTGCTCTGCTAAACCACAAACAGCAAGAACAACAACAACAACAACAATCAGCTGCCACCATGCCTTCTAAGCCAGCTGTTACCAGAAAGTGCCAGTGCTTTAAAAACCCAACTCCTCTCATGTCGGCTGCTGTGGAGTGTTTGTTCTTGCATGTATGCATCTCTGTGCGTGTGTCAGAAGAGGCCTGTGGGAGCCCTGCCGAGCATACAGCAAGCTCGTACTATGCACACCCAAGAAGTAGGGATGGAAAGCAAGAAGGAATACACACTGCACATCCAAATACCCACAACCCAGCCGACTCCCTGGTGCCATTTTGTCAACCCCACCACCTGAACACCCAACCACCTCAGCAACAACTCATTGTACAGCTTCTCCTCTCAGTGGACTGAGTCTGGAAACTGAGCTCCAGCACCTCAAACTCTGTTCGCCACAAAAGCTTAGGGCGGCTTTCAAAAAGAGACACAAAGACTTGTAAGCATTACTGATGTTGCCCTATAAATGTAAACTCTTGGATTTCTGATTTTTGTTATCTCACATATTTGTGCCATTGACAACGCTGGAGCGTGAATCAACCTTTCAAGTATTTTCTTCTCGGTAGGATAATCAACAAAAAACAGTGAGGTACATTCATTTAAAAATAACAAACAGTTATTTACTAAGCCATAGGTTTTCCAGGATGTTTATCACTTTTTCTTTTTTGTGGCAAGGTCTTTTTCTACCAGAATGTACATTTACAGGAAAAAAAAGATGAAAAAAATATGCATAAATTGGGCAATTTTGTCATTTCAGCTTAGCAAGCCTTAAGGGACCAACGCATAAGAGTCAAGATCTGCTCTTACCCCCCCCCCTTTTTTTTTTTTTGGTTAGTTGTTATATATATAAAGTTGATTACTAGTAGTATCATAATTCCATCTGAAGGACAAAACATATATGTAGCACCTGATTTAACGGTTTGTTATCAGTCAAGTATTTTTCCTTTTACCAAAATTGCCATACATCTAAACCCATTATATCTTATTTTACAGATTTGCTTGTGTCCAAGTTCCATCAAAATCATTTGTCTTTTAGTACACAGGCCAAAAATTAAATTCATTCAGATTCAGTTTAAATACACAAAGAATTAAAATGTCAGTATTTAACAATCCAGTAAATTAGACCTGCCAGGCAGTGCTATACTCAAAGAAATCCCAGTCTCTTGATTGTTCAGCAATAAGTGCACTTCTAAACCACTGCAGGGTTTACCTGTGTGGCAATTTGGATGTCGGCAAGTCCGTCTGTTTTCCATTGTTTTTCTTACATAATGGATATATAATATATTGATTTGCTGCTACTTAGTTGTCCACCTCACTTTCAGAGTTGAGGTGAGAGCTGCCGTTGGATGTATATATTCAGATTGCCTGAATCTGATCATTCTGTGCCATGTTTTCTGATGCAAATCCAGCGCATTGTCATTTGGTATGCAGTCCGCTCAAATGATTGCTAAGTAATTTTCTGAGTGTGTTAAAGAGTTGTTTTCAGACCCCATTCATAGAAGTATGGGAGTCCAGCCCTCCACCCACTGCAACAACTCATTTCAATAATGAGTTTTTCCTCTCTGGTTCAAAGTACAGAGTACAGTACAATGGAAAGCTGCACCCTCCTTGGACCATGGTTGAAAACCATTGCGCTAATCTATCAATGGGGTTTGGAGTAGGTTATTGTCTCCCTTTTGTTGCCCACACAGTCGGAAATGCATTCAGAGATATTTTCCTCTTCTAGAGGCCTAAGTTTACAGTTGGTAGGAGAGCAAAGACATCACATTATTTTTGAGGTTGTGATCAGTTCATTAAAAAGTGCTTTTTCTCCATAAAACCCTCCGTTTTCGCCTTACAGCAACTGATAATGTAATAACAGATAGATGATAAAGTTTGTAATTTTTAAATTCAAAATTAAAAGCTGCACCTCTAAAAAATGTAATATAACCTTTTGAGCATTTAGTTAAGATAATGTAATAGCAGTACTTGTGTACCTCTCAAAGGAGTCTAAGCCTAGTTCCCAGTTCTCGCCAGACAGCATTTTTTATTCTGTTCAGGGTTTGTGACAGTTTTTGTACAATTAGTTTTTAAATATCAGTTCATGCTTAAGTAGACTGAATTTTTAAAATTTTTAAAACAATTTTAGCAACGCTTCATGGAAAAAAAACACTCAAAATCAAATTGAAACAAACAAAAAGCAAATTACAGCTTTGCTCTTTCACTCTCCACTCAAACTCCATTTCATTTGTTCAAGAGCCTTCTGAAGGCTTCCCATGGTCTTTCTTCAGTAGATAGAGTTCAGTCACCTGATCTATGGGATGGATCTGTTATGTTAATGTAGAATATGCGCGTTGTTTTTTTTTTCCTATCTAGGCTTTGATCAGTCACTACCCAAAACAAAACCCTAAGCTCATCACAATAAGGAGTCAGGAGTCACAACACCTATTCACACCACTGATGAAAAGACCTAAAAGTGTTAAGAATAATATAACATTTAAACATCTAAAAGTAAAATATGTCAAGAAGTTGGCCTTGAGTGGAGATTTAGATGGAGATGAAGTTCTAAATACTGTTACAATTCTAAAGAAAACGACAAAATCTGCATAGGTAGCTGGCTGAAGTAAAATATTCCATAGCCTTTTTAAAATGTACAAAACATTTCCAATATTACTTTTTTGAAAATTACATAATCAGTTGCAAAAGGCTTTATTTATCAATTTCCTTGTCATCCTTAAAATAATTGAGACTGATTTAAGAAAAAAAAACAAAAACAAAAAAAAAACAAAGTTTGAAAAAAAGGTGGGTAAGGTACCCACCTGTGTATTTCCGCTGTTCAGAGTTGTTCTTGTGAATGAAGTATTCTTAAATATGTAGAAATTGGTCAGCAGTAACAGAAGAAACATATTAAGACTTGTAAATATCTTGTGGAATAAACAGAAGAAAGCTATCCTGATATTTGAAGAAATTAAAGTGGATATCGCTGCTATATTAAATACAAAAGGGTGACAAACTATGCTGAATTTAACGTTAAATGTGTAAACTAGTGGGCCAACTGGGTCTTGCCAGGGAAAACCAGGGCCAAGGATTCATTTTTCTAAGCCATGTGTGTTTGGGGTGCAGGGTGGGGTGGTTGGTGGTGGTACGGGAAACTCTAAAATTTCAAATCTCAAAGTATCCCTTTAAGAAAAGGCCTGGTTAGCCCTGCTGGGCCTTTGGGTAGGACTGAGACTGTATAGTTTGTGTAATCCATTAGCAATGTCATTCTCTGGGACATTAGCAACAACAAAAGCTCAACTCAACAACACCTCTGGTATGCCTCTTCTAGGACAACCTTCATTCTGTCTTAAAGTCACCAGCAGCCTTGTACCTTTTCTTTTCAAAACCCAAGATGACTTAACTGTAAAAAGATGTTTTTTCTTGTGGTCTTTTATACAGTAGGACTTCTTTACTTGATTTTTATCTTGCCTTCTCTCGTCATTCCATGTTCTCTAATTGTCATAACAGATATCTCCTAGCTACAAAGGCCGCACTTCACTGCAGCTGGTTCACTTGCTTTGCAGCGTCTTTATGGGTGAACCAACTTAAATCTATCTCTGTCTACTTTTACTTCTTTATCACTCTA
This sequence comes from Istiophorus platypterus, assembly GCA_016859345.1. Taxonomy (NCBI): domain Eukaryota; kingdom Metazoa; phylum Chordata; class Actinopteri; order Istiophoriformes; family Istiophoridae; genus Istiophorus; species Istiophorus platypterus. Next base: position 11,983,139 of record CM029125.1, read on the forward strand.
AATTCAGACGTTAAGGTTAGGGTATGCTCGAAATGATCAATGCAATGAATTGCACGAATGGGGCCCACAACTTGGGGCGGCTGTGGCTCAGGTGGTAGAGCGGTCACCCACCAACTGGAAGGGTGGTGGTTCGATCCACAGCGCCTCGTGTCCGCATGTCGAAGTGTCCTTGGGCAAGATACTGAACCCCAAATTGCCCCCCATGTATGTGTCATCGGTGCGTGAATGTGTAGTTGTGTCGGAAAAATGCGCCATGTGAATGGGTGACTGTGACAGTAGTGTAAAAGTGCTTTGAGTGGTCAAAAAGACTAGAAAAGTGCTATATAAGTACAGTCCATTTACCCTTTCAGACACTCTCCTCTGAGGTATTCATGATACCCTCAGCTGTACGCAGAAGTAGTTTTGTGGAGAATAATAAAAGAGACCGGGATAAACTTTGAAAACTGTCTCACAGTTTGGACAAATAGTGCATACTAGCAGCTTGTCAGTTTTGGAAAAGTACAAAAATTGTATGACACAGCCCAGAGAGGGTCCAAAAAGCACTTAGTTTGAAGCATAACTGTAAGCATGCCTGTAAGAGTAGTCGATTGATTTTTATTTTTTTAACATTGCCATAAGCCTCAAACAGAGATGAGGACTGGGCTGTAGAGGTCTGGTAAGATCACTTCTTTCTAACTCCACACCACCATTTTTTTTTTTTCCCTCATTTCCTCATTACCTGTAGCCTTTAGTCCCTAGAGACAACACTTCACCCAGCCCCCTCTGGAGACACAAAAGGCTTTTTACAATGTTTTTCACATATGCATTAGTCCTCCCTAATACATGGAAACACGCTTTGATAAGAAAATCAGTTGAGCTTCCCTTATTGGATTGTTCAAATACCTTGGATGGCCAATCTGTTCCTGAAACCACCAGTGTTGAAACTGAAGAGGGACTGCATCCAACATTGTTGGCACAGTTCTGAAACGATCCATATGACCAACATCATGAATGTCTTTGAGGAGAGACTGTCTGAAAATGTGTACCATTATCCCATATCTAAACAGCTGTCTCATTTCATCCCTCTGTGAAAGCAGGCTTTTCACACTGCATGAAAATACGATAAACAACTTTTGCGTTCAGACATGGCTGAAAAAATTTTTGTAAAAACTGTTTTGTTTTTTTTTTTATTTCGAGCGTATGTTGACCTTAGGGTTATAGAAGGGGCCATACTGTAGGCCATTCCTCCTTTCGTCTGGAAATCATTGGGATTGAACCCTTAAATCGCGGTGGGTTTTTTTTCTTCCTTAATTTGTGGGTTATTTGGGTTTGTTTTTGCATAGGTATTTCAATCACTTTACAGTTTAAGCATTTACAAAGAAAACCTGCTGTACCTCCTCTTTAAGAATCTTACCTTGCCTTTTCTCTCCATAGCTCAGATTAAAAGGGGGAGGAGGTCACTGAGGTCCACTCTTGGTCCACTGGTCAACACAGATGAAGGTTGTGAATGGGAGCAGCAATGTGGCTGAGCCGTTTTATGACTCAAACCCGTACATGAGATGCACTCTGTTCGATCTGGTCAAATATGCAGCTTTTTCATGCTGTACTGTGTGAGCCAAGAGAGGTACAGAACAAGCAGTTTGTTCTTCTCTGTGTGCATTGATGGGGGGCCAAAACAGGGAGTTGACAAAAACTATGCCAGCAGCTCTACTGCTTCAAACCACGCACTGAGATATTCCCACAGCTGTGAATGTATCAGCCCTCTCAGAGTCCACAACTAATCTGAGCACAACCTGCATAACTCAGCCCAAAGGTCATGGCAGCAACTTTGTAAGCATGCAAATATCCACCACACGGGTCAGTTTCTATCTGTGTCTCTTTCTCTTGTTATGCAAAGTCTGGGCCAATCATGTCTGCCCACTCAGTCCAAATGGATCACACAGGTTGAATGACCTTTCTATGTTAGCATGATCCACACACTGTGATGAGGTCCGTGTTAGGGTCAAAGGATCAAATAATTCTCCCTTTGTGGTTGCCCTCCATCGTCTTAAAGACCCTCTGTCTCTGCTGGAGCATCAGCAGTGGTCAGACAGAAGGGAAAATGTTAAGGTTGATTTGAAGAGTGGTTTGGGTCACTAAATGGCTCAGGCTTTGCTTAGCTACAGTTTTCTTCTCCAGTTCAATGCTGCAGTGAGGCCTTTGTGGCAACAAGGGTAGCAGAAAGCTTTATCATGTTTTATTTGGTGCCTAAGTTTGACAAGACTTCTTTTACTTTTCACCTTGAATGACAAGACTGCATGTGATTGTGTGTCTGCATTGTTGTCTGCATTACCTGCTTTATAGATGTCATCCAAAAGCTGAGAAGATCTTAAAAAGCATAATTAACATATTTAGAAGGTCACTTAATCAAAAAGAAAATACCTCCTTTATAAAGACCAATGTGTTTTACCTCACTGTATATATATTCTTGATTTGTTTACTCCAAGTTTGCAATTTATCTTTCTCTTTTGTTTCTATGAAATGCTTAAAAAATTGAAGAGAATGATTTTTTTTTTTTTTTCTTCCTTAATTTGTGGGTTATTTGGGTTTGTTTTTGCATAGGTATTTCAATCACTTTACAGTTTAAGCATTTACAAAGAAAACCTGCTGTACCTCCTCTTTAAGAATCTTACCTTGCCTTTTCTCTCCATAGCTCAGATTAAAAGGGGGAGGAGGTCACTGAGGTCCACTCTTGGTCCACTGGTCAACACAGATGAAGGTTGTGAATGGGAGCAGCAATGTGGCTGAGCTGTTTTATGACTCAAACCCGTACATGAGATGCACTCTGTTCGATCTGGTCAAATATGCAGCTTTTTCATGCTGTACTGTGTGAGCCAAGAGAGGTACAGAACAAGCAGTTTGTTCTTCTCTGTGTGCATTGATGGGGGCCAAAACAGGAGTTGACAAAAACTATGCCAGCAGCTCTACTGCTTCAAACCACGCACTGAGATATTCCCACAGCTGTGAATGTATCAGCCCTCTCAGAGTCCACAACTAATCTGAGCACAACCTGCATAACTCAGCCCAAAGGTCATGGCAGCAACTTTGTAAGCATGCAAATATCCACCACACGGGTCAGTTTCTATCTGTGTCTCTTTCTCTTGTTATGCAAAGTCTGGGCCAATCATGTCTGCCCACTCAGTCCAAATGGATCACACAGGTTGAATGACCTTTCTATGTTAGCATGATCCACACACTGTGATGAGGTCCGTGTTAGGGTCAAAGGATCAAATAATTCTCCCTTTGTGGTTGCCCTCCATCGTCTTAAAGACCCTCTGTCTCTGCTGGAGCATCAGCAGTGGTCAGACAGAAGGAAAATGTTAAGGTTGATTTGAAGAGTGGTTTGGGTCACTAAATGGCTCAGGCTTTGCTTAGCTACAGTTTTCTTCTCCAGTTCAATGCTGCAGTGAGGCCTTTGTGGCAACAAGGGTAGCAGAAAGCTTTATCATGTTTTATTTGGTGCCTAAGTTTGACAAGACTTCTTTTACTTTTCACCTTGAATGACAAGACTGCATGTGATTGTGTGTCTGCATTGTTGTCTGCATTACCTGCTTTATAGATGTCATCCAAAAGCTGAGAAGATCTTAAAAAGCATAATTAACATATTTAGAAGGTCACTTAATCAAAAAGAAAATACCTCCTTTATAAAGACCAATGTGTTTTACCTCACTGTATATATATTCTTGATTTGTTTACTCCAAGTTTGCAATTTATCTTTCTCTTTTGTTTCTATGAAATGCTTAAAAAATTGAAGAGAATGATTTTTTTTTTTTTTCCTTTTCAATGGTACCTTTTTGTCAAATGGCATTGTATTGTGTTTGTGTTGTGCCCAAGCAGTATACTATTTCTCTTTACCATGCTCTGTGTATGACCTGTTGGTTGTGTTCTGCGTGAGCTATACAGTCAAAGCGCTTTACAAATGTCCAAGCCCCCTTCTGAGCTCTGGTACAAATGCCTTGTTCAATATATTCTTTTGTTTAATGAAAAAAAAGAAAAGTCATCATGGAGGTGGAGGAGGCTGGAAGTGAGGGGAGGGACTGTACACTCCTGCAGCGAGAACCCCTCAACAACTGTTGAACCCTCCTCACCTCACAACCCTCTTGGATTTCTAAACATATTATAATCTTGACTTTTTTATATAGTGTGTACAGATGAATGAGAGATCAGCATAGGACCTAGAGGATTGACACTTATGTTAACTTCTAACATAGCTGGAGTAGAAAATGGTGTGAATAAAGAAACAATGTTTCACTACAAGTGTTGTCCTTATTTGTTAGCTACAGGGAAATCATCAAACCTCATGATGGCAGTTTACAGCTTGGAAGACATTAAACTAGTCCTCTTAAGCAGAGTATCTGATCATGAAGAAATCTCTGTATGACTGAATCACTGGCATCTGTATTCCATATCTGTATATATCATTGAATATCAATGAAATAAAAATGGGTGTTCAGGGCCCCATTCTTTAAAAAGTAACTATTGAGTAACTATTCGAGGTTAAGATGATGTTAGTGAGATAACTTAATCCTTATCCTTCTCAGCCACCTTATATGGTTCTTTAAATAGGAGAAAGACTGGTGCTCTCAGATAAAGTTATCTTTAATTATATTGCATTCTTGTTTTTCTCATAGTTTGAAATGGAAAAAAACTATATTAAAATATGAATAGATTAATCGAAGTAAAAAAAAAAACCATGGTCAACGCTAATGATTGGCTCAGTATTGATTAGATTGTTTATTTTAAATTGATTTAAATTAAATCATTTTTTTGTGTGTTTGTAACAGCATCTGACATTGATCCGCAGGAGAAAAACCTCTGTTTTAAAATTAGGTTGATATAGTGTATTTATTTATAGCTGAATTCATCTGTATTTTTTAAAATGAAAACATAATCCAACTATTAAATGATTTTAAAAGTATATTTATCTCATCCAACTGCATGGCCTCATAGCTTTGTAGCCTCCTTTAGCTCAGTTTTGATTTTAAGAGCTCATCAGCCTTGCTTCCAGCTACAGGAGGCAGCTGTTTTCACTGAAAAAGTTTGCCAACATTTGCCATTAGGCGATAATATGACAGCCTGGATTCATAACCTTGTTTTAGAGTTTTTGAAGCTCTTGGCTTAAAAATCAACAAATCCAGTTTTAACATGACCCATCAAACAATTGCAAATTGAAGTTTTTCATATTCTCAAGTCCCACAGCATTTTTGATGACCCATGCACAATCTTGGCATTTGAAACAGCAATGCATATTTGTGGCGATCTAGCATAAAAATTATGAATACATTAAGTAAGACACAATTCCTCTTATTCATTTAAATCAGATAAAGTATTTTTTGTGTCCGGATGTTATGTTTTGTCACTCCCTGTAAATCATAGTAAGCAGCAGATGGGAGAACAATGAGTAATCAATACTAATCCGCCGTGGGGAATGTAGGTAACAGACCCAGAGAAAGCTGAGGTTTAGTCTGAGTAAAGACAAATGCCTCCAGGCAGCAAATAGAGCAACAGTATAGCAGCAACAGGAATCTTCAGCATCAGCAAGTGTATATAATATGAGCTGGTTTGTTGGGGAGACACTTGGATTAGGAGAATACATCTCACCAAGAAAGTTGATGACAGTCGTCCGTCTCTCACGCTTTGTTTCATTTCACCCGGAGAATTTGCATATTCGATTGTAAAGTTTATGGAGAATAGCTGAAATGCAATTTCAGTTATACTAAGTTATATTAAATTATATTAAGTCCTAATAATTGTGACAACAGCAGAAGGGGGAAACACTGTGGCACTATTATGCTTCAACTTTATTCAGCCTCCTCCTGCCAGATCTGCGGGTTCAGTTCCGCAGATGGTGAGGGATTGGTCAATAGATGGCACAGTGTGCTAAACTGTAGGCTGTTGTCCCTTTTTACATGCACTATTGCATGTTGTCATTATCCGTCACAGAAACAATAGACCTTTAAGCATTAAGCAGAAAAACAGAATATTGCAACTATATAAAAACAATATTTTATCATATATCAAATATTTTATATGTATTAATAAATATTCTATGTCAAATATTTTATCATGTATCAACATTTTATCATTTATCAAAAGGGAACTAATGTACATTCAGCTTTATTGTTGAATTTAAATGTTGAGTTTTCTAGGGGATCTTTCTGTTTGGTAGGAAAAAAGGTAGATTAAGTAGGCACACTGAGCTGCTGAATGGTGTGTTTGCTTCCCTAATTCAACAGATGAGTAAATGTAATAGCCTTCTATCATTGGGATCAAAGCTTAGTGCACCAAGCTATACAATATTATTGCTGCTGTGTAAACAGAAGCTCTCAGTGCCTGTGGCTCCACCCAGGTAAATAATCCGCACCAACTACTGCTGTTGGCACTGGATTCACATGAAATTCCATGTCTGTTCTGGCCCGTTTAACATGTTCCCCCCCAACAGGTTATGCGTTTACTGTGACATTTTAGACTCCATAAATTCTCAGATAAATTAATATATAAAACATCTAAGGTTCCATATGCATGAAAAGAGAATTCAACACCACGACAGACTCTTCCCATCCCAGCCAACTCTTGTTTGCAATTCTGCCCTCTGGGAGGCGATATAGAACAATAAAAACACAGATAACAAGACTGGAAAAAACTCTCTGTCCTTGAGCATTTGTACAGCTGAATAGCTAAGTAGCCTGAATATGGTTTTTATATGGCTTTACTTGCACATTTACTGTTCATATATTTCCTGACCACGAGTTGCATGTTAGTAAGGTTTTACATTGACCATGGTTTTATTCTGTTTTATGCAAGTTATCAGAACATTTTTAAGCTGTCACCTATTGATTGGTTTTTTTTTGTGCTCTTTTAATTTGGTTATCCTTTTTTAAATTGCACTAATTATTACTTAGTCTTACTCTTATCTATTTCCTATTTAATTTCTTCCTTGATGTTTTGCACCAGGGACAGAGTTATAATTTCATTATATGCTTACATGTAATGACAATAAAGTCTGATTCTTATAACAACCAGTGTTCAAATAATGGCCAATGCATGTGCACTAAAAACAAAATTTCATCATCTTCGTGGTAGGATTGCAGCAGAAATCTCAGATAGACATTTCAAAAACTACCACTAGAGTTAAGTAAGCAAATATGTTTTTGTAATTTTGGTGAACGAACCTTTAACAGTAACCCTGTACTGGTAAAGGAGAAAATGCTCAGTACTCTTCAGTATTAATCTGCTGTGGAAAATAATAAAAATAGTCTCTCCAAGGTCCACTAAGTAGGTCATTCTTATTCCCATTTATTGTTCAACATTTAAAAGAGCCCAGAGTGGAATTTTAAATCAGTAGTAAACTATTCCCAGTGTCCAAACTTAGTTTGACCGAGTGTTCTTTTAAATTTAATGCAATTAAAAAAAGGCATAAAAATTCATATGATCAGAAAGTTTATTTGAAGGTAAAGAATTTTGTCCCATCAGTCAACTGTATAAAACACCTCTTCCCCTTCTTTCTGTTTGGTTCAGAGAAAGCAGTGACAGTGAAAGCAAAATGAGGAATTCAATGCAGTCAATCATTAAGCTGGCTGCCCCCCACACACACACACACACACAGACACTGCAGTGCTTTGGTGCCACATTCTACCTGGGAGCCACCGAGCTCAGGATTGCAGAAACGGCACTTGTTAAGGAATACTAAGGCAGATCCTGAGTAGGGTACCATATGGAACAATGTGTGTTGTGTCGCAGAGGCTGGGCAGATTTCTCAGGAGAGAGTGACAACTGCTGCAGCGGGTTTTTTTCCTGGTATGTGTGGTGTGTAATAGGATGTATGCAGACACACACTGCTGTGTCTTTATGCATACGTGTGTGTTTTTGAAAAATGTGAGATGATACATGCCCTTCCTCCGTCATCCCTTGGTGATATTAACCATATCCAGTCGTCTTCATAGAGCGCTGGTTGCAGCATCACCTATAAAACATTCTAAAATGGTCTAATAAGTGCTCGGACATTCTAAGTGATCCCCCTAGAACTCCACTGTGTTTGGGTAACGATGAGGTTTACCTGCATTGCATCGCAACACTAAATACGCCTGAGGGAGGGGATGGGGACTATGGTAAGTTGCCTGTGAAGCAGGGAGCGGTAGTGTATTATCCTCCAGTCTGTTTATGCAAAGCCTAAGAATAGCTTGACAGGTTCACTGCAGATCAACACTGATATATGGATGTTGTCAGCTAAGGAGCTGAGGTCTCTCTGCAACAGTTATGAACAATAAATAAGGTGTATTTTACTACAGAGATCAGTCCTGTCCAGAAAGATAGAAATATATTACATCTATACTCTACATTTTTGCTGAAAATATTAAAATGCACTCTTTACTATATAGCTTACTATTTTTGGATGTACTTTTTCTACAATTTAAATCATTTCAGTAACTAACTCCCTGCCATATCCAGTCATTGCAATTTCAGTTCAAGTGTAGATTCATCTACAAAGTGTGCAAATAATTACCTCACAGCAATAATTTAATTGTGATAGAAGTTAATGCAGACTCACTGCTTCAATGCTTTTAAGATCTTGCTTTTCTTGCCTCAACCTTTATGTTTTCAGTTTGGTTTATTCAATAAAGTGCCTCTACACAGTGTTCTCTGATAGTCTATCTCTCTGCAAATGAGAGAAGAGATGAGCTGGTGATACGTTCATCTAGGTCACTTTCAGTTATTACCATGCACTCAAAGCAATTAAGGTATGGTAGCATTGCAATTCTGGTTTCATGCCAAAGACTGTTCCCCCTTCAAATAATGTTTCCCTCCTGTTGTTTTCTATAGCCACACCACCCATCCACAGTTATGGTTAGGAGTAGCAAAGATAATTGTAAGGGTTAGGGTAAGATTGGTGTCAGGGTAAGCATCAAAAAAGGCAACTAGTAGGGGTTAGGGATAACCTTTGGCTCAGATTTTGGTAAGAGGAAACATATATCGACAGGGAAATTGACTCATGCAATTCATGCATGCCATTGTTGTTTTGCTGTGATCTACAGCAGGTCAGAGTTCGCCTTTGATCAACTCTGACTGAGCAGATGTGGTTGTTCAGCCAACTGCAACACTGATGCATTGTTTGGAGTCAGAGAAGTTATTATTCTAGTGTCTTTTATCACTATACTTATTACATTATCACACTGCCAGACCTTAATTTACAGCATTGCTCTTAAACACTTTTTATGGTCTGTCTCAGGTCAAATTCTGAATGGAATGAGAAATGGGCCCGAGTGCAAATAAATTTTTAAGAAAAATAATGTGACCTTGCCTTTAAGCTTTATAAGTAGGAGTGCATGATTCGTGGACTTCAATGGCCCTTAATGGTTTGTCTGTCAGGCTACATAGAGGTAAGAGCCTATTATGTTAATCTCTAATTGGTGAAAATTGTACCTGCAGCCTTAAATTTAGACCTGCAGACATTATGCAGGGCTGAAAACCAACTTCACACTCCTCTGCACTTTTATAGATGGTATGGAAAAAGATTTGATATATTTTTTAATTTAATATATATTTTTTATTTATTTTATTTAGTCGGTATTCTGTTAAAAAGGATAATGTAATTAACCATCAGTCAAAGATAGTGCTGTAAACAACACTGCTTATAAAGATGCAAATACAGTATTTATCATAGAGTTTAAGGTCCAGGTGAACAGCTGAAACAAAATGTTGTTGTAAGTGCCATTTGCGTTTTGTGCATAGAGCAATTCATAATGTATTTCTACTTCTATTATAAGACTGAGTGAATGATTTTTGTCCCTTACAGTGATGAATAGAAACTGAGACGTTAGAAAAAGTACATTCAAATTTCTAAAACACATGAGCATATTTTGTAAAATGATTATCTGTGATGTAAAGTTAATCTAGCTATGAGTGTTTGTAGACTATTTTATTTTGCTGAAATTTTATTAATTATTGTCAACAGTGGGGTTTTTTTTTTTTTTTTTATATTTTCAAATAATACACAAGAAAAAAAATCACGATCAGAGGAAAGCTAAACAGTGCAGCAGAAATATTTTTTCTGCTTCCCTCTACTATTCATCATCTTGCAACTCCTCTATAATTAATTGTGGCCCCCTGGGGGGCATATTCCAACTTCTTTGGATAAATTGTGTGGGGTTTTGTGTGTGTGTGTGTGTGTGTGTGTGTGTGTGTGTGTGTGTGTGCGTGTGGTTAGTTTGCAATTATATACGAATTCATCAGTCACCATTGATCCTAAAGGATAATTCCTGTTTATTACAACTTGAATCATATTCGTAGTTTTCAACAGGTTATGTAATTCAAAATTATTGTTAAACTTTTTTTTTCAAGCCAACAATTTCAATGTTGAGGTTGGTAACAAAAACATTGAGAACAAATATATATCTATCAGAAAGTCCTCCATTAAATTCTATACAAGTGTCATCAAACCAACCTCAGTCTGCCCGGAAAGATATAAACACATTAACAGTTGTTGCAGTATTCAAAACTTAATTCACCTTTTGTCATAATTTGTATTACTATCAAGGAACTATATGGAGCTATAATTATACTCTCTAGCAGTGCAAAACTTGCACCCCATATAAAGAATATTAAAAATTGCTATATACTCAAAATAAATTGTTTTATTAATGAATATGGACCCTACAAAAAACAGATATCTAATATGCTTATGTTAAACAGATCCATCCTATTTTATATTATATACTGTATGTCCATGACGTTCCATGTATCCCTGCTCAAAGGAACCAAAAATACACGACACTGTATGTGTGTGAGTGTGTGAATGTGTGTGTATTTGCATGTGATGGTATGTGTGTGTGTGTGTGTGTGTGTGTGTGTGTGTGTGTGTGTGTGCATACTGCTTCTTGGCAGCAGCAGCAGTGTTGATTGTAATTAAATGAAAGATAAAACAGCAATTTCTCCTGAAACTATAACTGTTTTTTTCTTATCTGATGTGCTTCCCTGAATGTTTCCAGAATTAGAGGTCTGTGTCTCACCCTCTTTATTGCCACTGCTTCTTTCAACACATACAATTCACCGAAGGCTTTTTTACACCTTTATGTTATTGCGATCATTGCAGGAACAGAACAGAATGCACTGTAATCTCAATTTGACCTGTAACCCTAACCCCATGGTAAGTGCAGCAGTGATAATTATCAAAATGAAAATATTTAAAAAGAAATCATGAATAACAGTAAAGAAGAGAGAAGAGAGAGTTATTAAATGAAACAGAAAAATGCTGATTCTTCTACAGCAACTGTCCCAGTATAATTTAGTAGAACAATTCAGTTCAACAATAACTGTGAGTGGGAAGGTGAGACTGATCCTTTTGGTTCACTTTCTTACACAGTAGGACATTAATTTTATTATCAATTGCTTTGGACTCTCCCCAAGACTTCGATTAAAAAAATGCAACGATGTAAAAATCTGATCTTTGTAATTATTTTTGGTAACAATAAAATAAAATCTAATCTAAATCTAAGTCTGGGATGAGAAAACATTAAAGGGCCTTCCGGAAAAAAAAACAACAACTAGCAAACACATTCCTATCCCTTTTCAGACCCTCTCTCCCTACATTCCCTTAAGTAAGTCAAACAAATATTGAAGGGAAAAAACATATTTACAATCAAAGATATTTAGGACACTGAGGTCATGACTTATGTATCCTTTCTGGAACTTTGGGGGTTTTAGCAACATGGGGGGAGTTTACACTTTAAAATTAAAACTTAAACATTACATGTGGCTATTTAAATAAATCTTAATTAGGGTTCATATCCAATATTGTTACACCTAATATATCTCTGACATTTTGAGGGCTGACAGTAATATATTGTTCAATACTTCTCCACCAGTTTCCTGACTGTGTAGGGAAGACTAGAAGCCTGGTGAAGTGCTGTAGCTGATGGTAACACACTAGCCAGTCAGGAATATGCTAGCAGTACCACAGTCCAAGTACTATTCCAATTCTATGTCCATATCTAGCCAATTACAGTCCAAAAGACCAACAGTGTTCTTGCTCCAGCCGTTCTATCAAGGATACTTTAAGGTGACTTATACCTGTGACAATCATGAAGAATTTGAGCCAGTCTCGAACTGTTGTACTTTTTGTCCTCCAGCTGTTATTGTGTCATTAAATTAAGTTTTGGTGTTTTTCAGGCATGAAAGTAACCATTTAGATTTTAAATATATGGTCAATTTACCAACACAATTCCTATTTCAGCCTTTCAGAAGTTTTTGGAGATATGAAAACCCAGGTGAGACCTAGCAGGTCAGCCGAGGTCTTATTTTGGCAGAAATTTCAGTAATTTACTAACATTGTGATGTGTCTGAGTGAGTTCTCCTGGAATATACTTTTCTGTCTCAAAGTATAAATCTAGTATTTGTTGCTGACACATTCTTTCTAGAGGGTAAAGTTAAGGGGCATGTTTTTCTTGTTGTACAGCTTCTGTATATCTGGGGTCCTTATATGTACATAACTCATCACATTTTTATCATTTCAAAAACATAAATGGATAAAAAAAAACAAAGGCAGTTTAGTTTATATTAAATTGAACATACTCTGTCCTCCCATGTTTGGGATTAAGGAGTCCCAAATTGAAACTCCTAAGGATTTGTTTTTCAGTCAGTGGCTTTTGTTCTTATCTATAAGATATGAAAATCCGTTTCATGGCGTATAAAAATCCAAAAGTCCTTGCCTGTCAAAGTCAAAGACTAATAATTATTGTGTGATAATGCTGTGCAGACCTAAAATCCATGAAAAATCTATGAAAAACTTTCCATTTACGGAGGATAAAATGGACTAAAACATTGAAAACACTTGTGCTGTCCTTTACAGCTACCGGTCTGACACCCAACTAGTAACAGATTTTGGGGCTATTTGTTGAAAATGGTGCAGGGGTTGAGTTGGGGATGTTCAAATGCAGTTTCTGACTGTGCTTATCATCTGTGTCAATGCCACACAATACCAATCGGGAAGAAAGTAGTCAACAGTGAACACTTTTCATTATCCTGGAGTGCCAATAATCAGTAAAACTTCCTCGTCTGTGTGGATAATTTTCCTTTCTTGGATTGCCTTCTCTTAGCCTACTCTAAGCCAGTTTATTTGAAAATCCTTTCTTCAACTTATTCTGCAATATACTCCTCGTTCCTGTTGCCAGCACAAACACCATATTGCATGCTGAGCATTTTGGACACAACTGCGTCTGCTTTTCAACTATTTTTTTGTACCATGAGGTGTTAATCAAAACACTTCAAGTATCCTGTAAGGTGTATAAGATCTAACAGTGTCATTGCACAAACTGACTATAATAACTGCAGAATTCTGAGGGATTATTATCAATCTCTGATGTAAGGTGCTTTTATTTAATGCTTTCAAAATTCATTTTATGGTCTTTTTTCTTTTTTTTATTGAAAAATAGCTCCTCACCAAATGGAATTTTACAATGTTTACATTCCCCTCAAACAACTGTTTATCCGTTGCTTAGTAATGGAGGACAAAACCATGCACAACAAAGTCTTGTATAGGGAAATGAGCTCCATCAGTGTTGTTGCATTTCTTACTTTTCACCGACAGAGTTCATAGATAGATTAAAGTATTCTGTTATTTCTTTATCTGAAAACATGTTTTACTTGCAGAAAACTATACTGGTAAAATGACAGCAACGCAATATAGTGGAATACAAATATGTTTTGTCTTTTGGATATTTCAATTATGTGTAAAGGTATTCTGAAGGAAACAATAAGGTGACTTAGATGCATTAGAATGTTATTCATTTTATGAGCCAGCAAATAAAGAGGATGTGGAAATATACTAGAGGGAAAAAACCAAAATGTTTTTATTTTTCTAAGCAGTGCTAATAAACCAAGGACTCCTTCTGCTGTGGACCCTGTGGGTTTTTAATGACGATGGTTCAGTCATTCAGTCTGTTTTAATTTATTGATTAGAATGCAGAAAACAGGGTTTTGTTAAAAGGGAGGAATGAGAAAATTAGAGAGCTTAAACCATTACCAGCAGGAAAAAGGACATACACTTGAAGTTACAATACTTAGAAGCTATATGAACAGTATCTTTAAAGTATAACCTTATTAAAATTTAAAAAGAGGTACATTTTCCGTAGGAACAAATGGGGTTGGTCTTTTCATGGGATTGGTTGAAAAAAATCATTAAAATACCAGATATATCTTTTTTGGCCCTGCAGAACCCCTGGATTGAGTGAAAGAGAGGTTCATCCCGCCACAAAGCTCTCGCAGTTTGTAAATGTCAGTGTTATTAAATGCACTGGCCTGGGAGGGTGACCACTGGCAAATAGTCATTGTCTTACTCCTTAGCTTAGCAGGCGACCCACTTTTCTCTATGATTAATGTCTGTGTATGTGTGCGTATGTTTTTTGTGTATGTCTGTGTGTGTTTGTGTGTGTGTGCAAGTGAGTGAGAGATAGAGAGAGAGAGAGAGTAAGTACGTGGCATTTAGCAACAGTGGTGGGAAATGGCTGGTCATCCCTTCTAAGGCCGCAGTGTATTTCCAAACGCCAATATCTCCTTTGTAATGTCATAAGGCCTACAGACCAGTTGCCATGGTGATAATCTCCTCTTTGATACTTTGATCACAGTGCTTATAGACAAGGAAATGCTTTCTGGGAAAATTGGGGAGCAGCATGGGGTCATTGTTTTGATTCAGTACAGGCAAAGAGAATCGCATTTATTTTATATTACATATTTCATTTAAATTAATGCATGAAGATGACATGCATGCACACATAGAGATATGCATATAGGTACATTATTTTCATCGATGGTTCAAGTCTGAAGAATGAACACAACAATATTATAGTGAGTGTTAAACATAACCAGCAACTACAATGGTACACAAATATTTTAAAGATATGTTGAGACCCAGATAGATAGTTTTTTTCCTGCTTACCAGGCAGCCAGTAAGTTTCTATTTTCTTCTAAATAATTAAAACCCATTGGCCAAGGCCTTTCATTGGCTTGGTGAGCTAATGATCAGCAACAGGTTAAATAAAGCAAAAACAAGCTATATTATGATTGTGATGTTCTTGTATTTTACATTGGAGTTTTTAATTTTTCTGCTACTATAAACCTCTATAACACTAATGTGTGAATGTTTCCCTTTTTACTCCACTACATTTATCTGACAGCTATAGTTACTGATTACTTTTTTGTAACTTTTTGAGACCCAAAGAGGTCAAATTATCCAATATTTCAGAAAAAAAACTGGAGAAAAGTTGTTTTTTTTTTTCTAAAAGAACACTAATTTATGTCTCATAATTTGTTTTTGTTTCTTTCCTAATGTATTCATAAACCCCTCACAATCCCCTAAAATTTATTATGTAATCACCTGGAGGGGTTTGGCCCCTAGGTTAGGAATGACTGGACTAAACTACCTGACTATATTTAAAGTAATTGAAGTAGTTCCACCTTGAGGAACTACAAGAGCAAAACCCTGCTTGCTTAACAATCTATTAGTGTCATATATGATAATACATTGTTCACAGGGGACATTTAACTGCAAAACAAGTAATTAAGTAACTTTGATAAATCCAAAATATTCTGGTTTGTAAAAGGAAGAGGAAAACAAGGCAGGACTTAGAACCTAGATAACACTGGACTTACATTCATTACATGGCAGTAATGTGTTGATGTTGTGTTTTTAAGCTTGGTTTGAATATAGAGCAAGAATTAAATTATCTTTGCCTTCTCTGGTCACTCTGAAAAGTGGCTCAGACAGCTTTGCCTTGTTGGAGTATTCTTGCAGATTTCTGTAGCCAGTTCTCACTGGAACAAGGGAAGTTAGTCCAGTTACCTTCCTTGTCCAGTTCTTAGATCCTTACGTGCTTCCTGTGTGTCAAAAAATATTTAAAAATACTGCTGTTTTTTTTTCAAGGTCTGTCAACCAATTGTCAGTGGTTTAGGGTCAAAATTCACTTCTGATCTCCTGCTTCATTAAGAACCATCCAGACCTTTCAGAATTTTTGGGACATGTCTGCTTAAACATTAAAATGTGGCATTTAGTTTTCCTTCACCATATATTTGAACTGCTGCCATAAAAGTTGAGGTGTGCTCCCATTTTCAGTTCTTCTTTTAAATCCTATTTATTGGTACTTTAATATCTTTTCTCAGAGCAATTATGTCTCATATAAAGCACTTTGAATCCCCTTGCTCAAAGATGCTATCAACATAAACTTGATAAACTCAACATAAAACAGATTAATTTTAGACAACGAAAATTTTACTTTTATTCATATATTACCATAGCGGAAGATGGATGTTGTCAAGCACTCCTCAAACATCCTGCTCTCTTAGGATGTGCAGGTACATGATTGCTTCATAGCATTTCGGGGGGGGGGGACTCTAAACACTTCTGAGCATTACTTCTCTTTTGTAAAGAGGTTATTAGAATGCTTCTGCTCATTTTTCAGGATCATCTCCATCTTTCAGATTCCTAATGAATAGTCGCAGGTGAATAAGTGCACATACATAGAAAGAATGAAATATACTCACACAACACTATTATGTGTGTGTAAATGTTGGTTTGGTGTGAATGGTGTGTGTGTGTGTTGTGCATGCTGAGACAGGATAAAAAATTAGCTTTTAAAATAGTGAGGTAATGAGCAATTTAAGGCTGTACCGTAACTCTGCAAAGGCTCTAGTATTTCAGCACATCTACAAAGTGAATTTCTTGTGGATATGAAGATACAACAACAACTTGAACATTTTTTCCCATTATTACAGCAACTCACTAATATCATATATATCTGAAAGATAAGAGAAATCTTTGAGATTACTAAAATTAAGCGAAATCTCAGTTCATAAACACAACAAGAGAAAAACCAAGCCTGCATTTCTGATCATCCCCCTGCAAGAGCTGCATATTGTTATGGAAACGATAAACAATTTTATGTCCCTGGCAGAGGAGCAAAGATGAGAATGGATCTTCTATTCCTCTGGGCCATGAGTGGTAAAGAGAAAATGATAAAGCGATAACTTATAATGCCATACATTTTCAGTAATATCAAAAATGTAATTCTAAATTGGGAAAAAAAATACACCAAAATCATAATTGCATTTCTCTGCATTTAGAGATTGTTCTGAGATGTGTTTAGCCTAGCTCAGCAAAGAGAGTGGAAGCAGGGAGCCTTGTATACCTTATAACATCTTCAAATATATCTTATTTTACACATTATAGCTTGTTATTTTGTAGGGCTGGCAAGCTTTTGTTGAGAGTTAGGCAGTGTTCAGACCTAGCAAATGACAACACTATGACAACAGAACGTTTTTTGATCTACCTAGTTGTTGTCAAGTCTCAAAACTGACTTTCTGCTGTTTTTTGCTGCAAATGAACTGCAAGACCTCTCCAGGGAAACAGTTTATTATGTTATCAGTTAGAGGATTCATTGAATGTCTTCAATTACAAACAGAATGTAGAGTTGTTTCTCCTAAACCGACACTGACCCTGCAGTGTGCTTAACCTGGATGACTAACCCGTCACTGCAGGCCTACTGACAATTTGTGATCCTCCTGCAAACTGGAGGTTACTGGAGCAGCCATCTGTCTTCCCTTCCACATACAGTAAAGTCTGCATCTTCCCTATTCTCCCACTTTCTCTTTCTACGTCTGCTTCTTGCTATATGTACCTTGTAAGAGATTGCTGCAACTGATGAGACTACCACAGATACATGGCATCATCATCACCTATTTTTGTGTTTGGAGCCAGTGGCCAAAGGATTAAAACATCATCGGGGCCCTTTGTGATTTCATTAAAAATCTATCACTGAATACCGAATCAAGGGGGAGAAAATTCAGAACAAAATGATCAGGCAATAGCATACTGTTTATAGTAGGATGTGGTGAAAGCTGTCTAAATTTAGCACGTGAACCATTTCATTGCTCGACCAGCAGATGTTTTAAAGATGTGACGTGCTCTCCATAGCCCTCTTCATCAAGTCCCTTGGGCTAAACACAGTAGGTTCAACTATATTCTTTTTCTAGCATCTGCTGTGCTTTAATGAAAGGCATCTAAATGTGAATCCAAGCTGGACCATGACGAAAGACTTTGAAAGACTGTCTTCACAAGAAAAAGCATTAGTCAAGAAAGTCAAGAGTTGTTTAAGTTTTTACCGGAGAATCAATCTTTCTCACTTTGTAAGAACCATTTGTAATGATTTTGGAAGGCAATGACACATCTGTCTTTTCAGTTAGTTTGGAAGACTTGTTGAGCTTTTGAGGGCTGAGATATGACTAAATCGGGTAGATCTCTGGGCAGACTGCTATTAACTGAATTGGATATCTATGGTCCCCTGAGGATGATTCTGAATAATTTTAACTTGAAAAAAATGATTTTGTGCAGTTAGAAAGGAGTGAGCTTAGCAGACCTCTGTAGCCTGCTCCACCTCGCTTCAGGCTATATATGCTTCAAGCTATATCAGCTGCTCTTATTAAAACTCATCTGAGTGTCTGACTAAACTGTCATGAAGGTCCTACATTTTGAAAAGAAAGAATAATGTGTGGAATAAAAAAAACATGATATCTGCGGTTCTGCTGCATTGATTTTGGTCCTCTTTTTAAAAAATAATATTCATCGTGAGTCTGACAGTGTCATAGAAGTGTAATCATAAATCAGACTGCTCTTATCAGACTTGTACTGGTAAAGAAAAATCTATTGCCAGTGTTTTGTTCCTCTGCTGTGTGTCCGTAGGAATTGCATCAATATTTGATGATTCCGCACCCAATAATATACATCAAATGCCAACATTCAGTGCCAATTGAGGATGTAGTGTGGTTTTATTTAGCAAAGCAGAAAGTAAGAGTAAGGATTGGAGCGATGAATCGGTATGGAGCACTGACATGCATATTTATACCCTTTTTTTTTATTTTGATGGGCATTACAACTAAAAGAAATGGAAATATATACTCAATTTAACCTACTGGTTTATGTTAAAAGTCTAAAGTAACTTGTTCTTTGATTATTTTTTCTTAATCTTTGAGAGGGCCAGAGCGCCTATTCACATCGCAGTTCTATGGCCATTATGGAACTTGTGAGCTGTGTATACAGTATATATAGTAATTCAACATGTTGCAGTTAAAACAGATATACGTACAGAATCAATCGCCACATGAACTAAAAAAGCAGAACCATAATAACAACCATCTTAGCTTTGCACCTCAGAGGTTATCATAAAAGGCAAGCTGACGTTCATGCAGAACCCTGGATTTTTTTTTTAAATTCTACAATTCACATTTGCTTTACTATTAAATATGACCATATTCTTTCCCCAGCATAATCCGTATATTGCACACATTTTGCAGAATGTTACAAATTTTGGTATTGAGTGAAAAAAAACCCTCAGTGAACATAATTCAAATGGCTCAAATATTAATATTCCTGTCAATTTTAAGGCCCATAGAGGCTGCCAGCAGAGCTTTAGTCTGATTTATCCAAGTCTGAACAATGTTCTGTATGGACATGAAGCATTGTAATGGTCTGCAGCAATACTTATAATATGTAACCAATGTCAAAAAGCTCAACATTTTTTATAGCTGTGATGATATTTTTAATAAACATATAAACCTTTTAATGTTATCGACATATACAACACATGTTAGGTATGTTATCAACATACACAACATACACATACACAGTCAGTGTGAAAAACCCGTGGAAATTATTTTAGTGTTACTAAAGATAGGCTGACCTGAACTCTTCATAGGGAAACATAATGTTGCCTTGACAGAAGATTCAATTTGCAAAAAAATATTAATGAATGTTTAAATTGATAAATTGCTTATAGAGATAATCAAATTTCACGGAACCTTGGAAAACAATCCATTTTTAATTTAAAAACAAAAAAGGTAAATATCCACCCGCATGCAACTAGGAGGTTTTATCCTGACTTATACAGATAAGTCCCACATTTCAACAGATTCATGTAGAGCCTGTATATTTCCTCTAATGGACAGTGGCATTACATAAACAGACAAGTTAAGAGACTGGAAGGGTCAATGGAAGACAGCATCCCAGGTCAGACTGTTGCTGCTTATAGAGGCTCTGATGCATGGGACTGGATTGTTGCAGTGCTGCTTTGGAGATACAGAGTAAGTGCAAGTGTTGAAATTGTTGAATCAAACGCCATCAGACCTCCAATCTCACTAATTGTTACAGGGGCCAGCACGTTTGGAAGAAGGAATCGAGGAGTCATTGGTTTAAAGCCCCCTTAAAATGATTACTGTGATGGAGCTAAAAAATCAGAAAACTGATGAAATCTTTTGCATTCTAACAAATTATAGCTAAGGTTGAAACCAGTCCAGTGCTTGACGCCTCATGGTGCATTGGAGGATCTAGTTACGCTGAAAAACGAATTATACATATCGAGGCGGGCGGCGAAAGTAACGAAAGGAGACGGCCACAGTGGGAGGCGGTGGTATGTGAGGAAGGGGCGGGGATGGGGATGGGGGGGTAGATTTGTTTGCTACTATATTGCCTAATCCCAGCATCACTGCATCACACACCAACACCATCTGTCACCGCTCACACTCGGAGTCAGCTGCCCGGACCGACCGCTGGGTCCCGACCGCCGCGGGGCCAGTGCAGGCGTGGAGTAGCGGTGGCGACCGGGCTGGACCGGGCGCACAAATCAAGCAGGAGCGGAGGGAGGGAGGGCGGAGAGGACACGGGGGAGGTGGGTTTGATTTGCCCAGCAGCATCGGGCAGCTCTCCGGTGCATCCTTGCGCTCGGAGGGGAGCGGAGAGGACACGGGGGAGGGGAGAGACAGAGAGAGACCCGGTGATGCGGCGACACATGGCCGCCCGCACCGCCCGCACCGCCCGCACGCTGTGACTGCGGCTTCGTATCCTATTCATCGGGAGGCGGAGAAGGCCGGACGCTGGGATGCTGAGGGAAGCCGCCGGAGGCTGGCGAAATTAGAGACCGGGCACAACGTAGCCTGCTGATCGGATAACCTGCCGCTTCCTCTCGCCTTTAGGTAAGACCGAGTCCGTCTCCACCCCATCACTCCTAACCTGCGGTGTTTTATTAGTTATAGCCGGCGCTGCTGTTTGTTTCACAGCAATCACAGCGTATCAATTATTCTCAGTTTCCATAGAGGCGATTTAATCTGCATTTTGTTATTCTACGTCTGCCTTCACATGTTGTTCTAGTATTGGCCGCCAAACAAAAGAGGTACTGAGCATTCAACTAAAATTTTTTGCATATTTATTTATTTTTTTTCCAAATGTCATAGATTTACCATTGCCGGGGCCTGTATGGAAAGCTTAGCCCACTCAAGGTGACATTCATTAGCCAAGTTTTTTTTTTCCTCAGGTGTTAAACTTGATGCCTAAATAATGGTCGACGGGACTGTAGCGTTTTAATTTTTTCGATGAATTTGAAAGTTTCAGGCGTGAAAACTTTTTTCTCTCCTTATTTCCTAGTAGGCAATAAGCTGCAGTCTTTTGCCTAGTATTTGAACCTCAACCCAAAAAAATACTGGTGAAATTATGATATGACGAACCTAGAATAACAAATATTTAATAGATTTGTGTGCTTTTTGTTTTTTGGGGTTTTTTTTTTTTTTTTTTTTTTTAGCTATTTCTGTAGTCATTCCATAGTCTATAGAAATAGCAATTTCTTTTTTAAGGCATGTATTTCTTACCGGACTTGTTTTTAAATTCATTTATAAAAAGTCTCTTTTTAATATAATAAAACCGAGCTTAGGTATATATTTTTAACATATATATATAAAAACATATTTTATGGCCATATTCCATTTTCATATGATTAATTCGTGTCATATTGTTGTGGTTCTAACGACACATCTGAAACGTCTGAAGCGCGATTGCTTATTTCTACACGACGGCTTTACAGTTTTTGCCTGTGGATTCTTTTTTGTCCCTTCCGAGCCGCCGTAGCGATGGGAGACAACATGTCCAAGCGCCTGAAGCTCATCTCGGGTGCAGAGGCGGAGATGGAGGAGCGCTCTTTCCCAAATCCTTACCCGGACTGGGACCAAGGAGTCCTCACCTCCAACTCAGGTGCAGACGTAGATAACAACGAGCCATTTGATGCAGAAGGAAAGGTGAGACTTTTTGCTTTTGCATGTTTTTATTAAACATCTGCCGACTTGCTAATAGAAACTAAAGCTAGCTTGGCCTAGACTTAAACTTATGTACTAGTTCCTGAGAGTCGTCACGATTTGCAGTCAAGTTAAACTTATTTGCACTGATTGGTTTTGCTGTATTAGTGATATTTAAAAGGATTGGTGCCGTATGAGGTAAACTGAGTTTATGGAGTCTAACAAAAGTTTATGCTAAATGGAGAATTCGCTCGACAATTCCTCAGTGTTACCAAATGATTGAAATATATAGAGTACGGCGATTTAATGTGGTCAACCTCACTATGTGTCACAGTAATATCTTTTACAGCAAAGTGTAGTTTCACCTGTTAATCTGTGAAAAATCACAAGTAACTCCTTACTACCTAATCACCTAATTATGACGGATTCAGACAAGATCTGTGGTTAGTAAATTTATACTTTTGGACTACTTACACATTTAGTTGGTTCGCTGTTGTCTGCTTTGTTTCCTTTTCTTGCAAATAATAGGCTTCATTTCCTCCTAAGTCTCCAACAAAAGATGTTGAAATGGTGAAAACATTATTGTACAACACTATAAAGCAAGTAAACGACAGAAACACATCATTTAAGTGCAATTTTAACCCAGAATAGCACAGTCTCATGTTTCCTTAAAAGAAAATTATGGGGAATATTTTAATAAAATTTAAATGGCCTACTAAATCACAATCATTTGGGTTTGTGAAACCTGTCACTGAGAGCTCTTATGGATCAAATGACAACACTAGCTATGTATTAATATGCCATTAAGTCATCATTCTTATTAGGTAAATACTCGCTACATAAGCTGTGTAGTGTTAGTTAGCTTTGTTAACTTGTGGCAACGTTTGCAAAGGAAAGAAGAATCATGCTTTGAACACATAGTGCCTTAAAGTTGTCTGAAATTGTTAAAGATGGTACAAATACGTGGATTTAATTGAAAACCAAGACATTTCTGTGGACCTAGTGCTCCAAACTGGGCGTTGAACTCTGTCTTTTGAAGCAAATCAGACGCCTTAACAGAAACAGATTAACCAAGCCTGGCTGTTAGCCTGGGCCGGACCAGGCCACCTTCACAGAATAAATCTCCATTGTAAGTTATGCGCCAGTTGTGTTTTTGTGAAACTAAGTCACAGCTAAATTCAACCAGGAGATCTGAAAAATCCTGGCTTAATCCGCTATCTATATTTTGTGAAACAGCCCTCTGAAGTGTCATTGTTGACCAAGATTGTTCTGACTTACATTTGAAAAATAGTGAAAATATTTTTAAATCAAGGTTTGTAGTGGAAATGTGTTGTCAGCTCATTAGGTCCACCTGGCTAACACTAAAGCGGTTAAATACAAAGTTCTGCAGTAAGTCTTGCCTTCCTGAAGGTTATAATTTTTTTGCTGTGGTAGTGGCAGTAGATCGAGTTGTTTTTGTTTTTTTCCTTTTCAGCCCCTTTTTAAAAGCAATAAAACCATCATTCATTGGTTGATTTACATCATGTCAACACTGAAAATTAAGCACAAGTGAGTTGAGTTTTTTTTTTTTAAATTTTGTCTGAGGAACTAGATTAAATTAATGAGTTTTCACTTGTATTATTTCACTATTGTGCAAGTTTTGTTACCTTTTGTAACTTTTGTTCTATATCCATGGACATTTTATTAGAATATTCTTGCTATACAACATTTGGTCATTTGTATTTATATTTGAAGATATTCTGAATTACTCTTACGTTCATAAATACTTGGGCAGTGATACAGTTTTTGGAGGTTTGCCTCTGTAGGGGGCCACAACAGAATTTGAAACAAATGAATCAAGATCTGTATAGATTTTCAGCTTTAAGTCAAGGGGAATAACAAAAGATTTTACATGAACCACTATGAAACTGATCAGTTTAATGGCCAGCTGTGGCCTGCTTCGTCATTATTTCATGCTAAATGAAGCAGATAAAAAGTCTGGAGTTGAGTTGAAGTGTTGACTTTGCTTATGATAGCTGTTGATGGGAACTTCTAATATATACAAAGAGGTGTTGATGCAAATGAAGGAGTCCATAATTAGGCTGAAAAACAAACCTATCAGACAGATGGCAGAAAATTTAGGAGAGGTCAAATCAACAATTTGGTACATTATTAAAAAGGGAGAATGCACTGGCAAGCTCAGCAATACCAAAAGACCTTGAAGACCATGTAAGATCACTCAAGTGAATGATTGCAGAATTCTTTCCTTGGTGGAGAGAAATCCTTAACACCATCTTGCAAGGTCAAGGATACTCTCTGGGAGGTAGGCATTTCGTTATCAAAGTCTTCAATCATGAATTTAAATACAGAGGGTTTACCTCAAGGTTCAAACTATATTTAACACTTAAGAACAGAAAGGCCAGACTGGACCAGAAAGTATCTAAAAAAGCCCATCTAGTTCTGGAACAAGATTCTTTGTACGGATGAAACCAAGATTAACTAGTACAACAAGAGGAAAGAGAAGAGTATGGACAAGGGAAGGGAATGGCTCAAGATCCAAAGCCATCATATCATCCGTCAGTCATGACGGAGGCAGTGTTATAATGTTTAACACAGCGTTGGTGTCTGTCTTGCAATGCCGGCTCTCCCTTTTTACCCCCCCCCCGAGTCTATGATCGTACCTTTTATACAGAATGGCTCGTCTAAAAAAAAAAAACAAAACAAAACACAAGGAGTTGTGCTGCTTTAGGTGTCAATGACATGATGAAAAGGGATCCAGGAAAGCCAGTTTTGAGAAGTAGGTTGAAAGTCATTATGCTTTGGTCGCAATAATCGCAAGGTTAAAAGTAAAAAATACAGCATTCTTGCAATAAAATAATGTACAAGAAATGTGCCCTGGCATGTATTTACAGTCCTTGGTAAAATTATTTGAACCCCTGAATTTTAAGAACAGAGTTTACAATATCTTCAAAAATAAATTAAAATTAACCATTTTTTGTACAATCAGAATATTGACAAAAATGTCCAAAGTTACTGAACAACAAAAAAAACTGCTTTGATATAGTTAAATAAAAAATACACACATAAAATGTACGTTCAACACAGTTATTGGCACTTTTTTGTTCCTCAAACAAACTAAAGGCAAATAGGACTCCCCTGTGCTTATTTTTCACATGACCTGATGGTTATATTGCATTAAAAGGGCCTGATTGTTTCCAGTTTTTTCTTCATAATAACAAAGACAGGAGAGCTGTCTGAGAAAATCAGAAATGCTATTATCAAAAACCATACAATTCCAAAGGCTACAAGGCAGCCACCAAAAATCGTAAAATCTCTGTCTCAACAGTTTGTAATGTTATTAAGAAGTTTCACAGAAACTGTTAAGACACTTCCAGTATTTGGTGCAAAGAAGAATCTAAGTGAAAAGTGCAAGACATCTAAAGAGCTTCAAACCGACCTGGAGCAGTCTCGAGTGTTGGTTCCAGCCCGTATCATACGCCTTACACTTAACCAAGTAGGGCTCCATGTGCGAAGGCCAAGGAGACACCACTATTGAAAGAAATGAACAAAAAGGCACAAAAAGGCAAAACTAATGTTTGCCAAAAAACTTTGATAGATGAGCCACAGTGTTTCTGGGTTTATTTTCTACAGACAGATGAAACCAAAGTAGGGCTCTCTAATGACCTTGGAATGCAGTGCATCAGTTTGTTTATAGGTGACAAGTCCTGACCCAAGTCTCATTGAAAACCTTTGGAGTGAGCTGGAAACTGCCATTGCAAAAAGGCATAGCAAGGGAAGAGTGACAGAAACCCCCAGCAGACACGTGCAAGAAGCTTCTAGATGGCTACTAGAAACATTTTGAGGCTGCCATTGTGTCCAAAGGTCCTCCAAAAAAATATATATTACTTAAGGTTGCCAACAATTGTGCCAGGGCTACATTTTATGGTCGAGATATTTCATAATAAGGCCAGCTTTGTTTTTATTTTCTTTGGCTCAGTAAGCTTTGACAGTCAGTCAATCGTCTGAATGATGTGTGATTCCTGTCCATTATGCATTGCATTCAGTGCATTAATATTCCATTTTTTCCACTATGGAAAATTAATTTTCACAAATGAATGCCTTTTCTTTTTTACAATGTGATTGTTCAGAATTTCTGTCGACATCCCTTCAGTCTTGTGTAACACTTATAGTTGCACTCTTCTCCTGGCTTTTCTGAACATTCCATTGTTATGCTAAACAGTAACATTGGTTCTTTTGAAACAATCCCCTCTCTCAGTTTTCCTCTGCTTTGCCCTCCACCATCGATCCCTTCATCCATGGATGACTGTAACAGTGACAGAGAGATAACAGAAAGGCTTGGTCATAATCCTGTTTGGGGACAGAAGGCACACTCTGGTCAGACACCCTGGGTTTTGACTGTCTGTTCTGTTTGTACTATACTGGGGGGAATGTATTCTGACTAAAAGAAACTGTATCGGATCAGCAAACTTGCACACTAGAGCTTATGATTTATTTTTATTGATGGTTGTGTTTCCTGTAGGACAACAATACCGAATGGTAAGGGAAAGTGTTACCATCCGTGACGTAGCAATAAGCTAAGAAAAATTATTTATGCCACCCTCACTTCCCCTGTTATAGTTCAGAACAAAAACAACCACCAGTACAAGTAATTATATAATTCCAATAAAAGACTGAATTTCTTTTAATTTTTTTGTTTGTAATTTGTTATTGTTTAAATTCAAATCCTCACATGACTTCTTAGGTTTCATACTACTCACTATCTTTTACCAAAAAATGTTGTTGAATAGTCCATTCAATGTTGTTGTTGTCGACAAGTTTACCTTAGAAGTTTTTTGAAATAATACATTCTAGATTTCTAACAGAGGTTGGCAAAAGCAGCTACTCATTTTCAGTTAGAGGCTGACAATGTACTTTGTTGGATATATAACTGTTGCATGTGTATGAATTCACTGTATGATTTGATTCCCAATGTTGAACTGCCTGGGCTGCTGCACGAAATGCACTGTATGAAAATATGCACCCAAGTAGTTATCTCTCATTCAATTCATTTCTCCTCGTATGGATATAATAAACAGAAATAGATATTCGAATGGTTCGAACCTATGTGTTTTTAGAGGGAATAATCGAACATAATTTTGCCAATTTTGACAGTGCTATGACTTATGATGGTAAATCTGTTAAAGGTAAGTAGAGCGTTGTAGAAAATTACCTTATCAACATAGCATGTTTCCTGAAAGGAATCCTAATGATTAAGAGTTTGTGTTATATCCTTTTGCGTAATGTCTGAGAAATGATTAGGCTTATCATCTTTGACAGTACAGAACACACGAGACACTTACAAGTATTTTATGACCCCTGGAATTAGCAGGGCAGATGTTGGCCTGCAGCTCATTGGTTCACTTAACCTATTAAGATAAAAACATTATTTTTCACTCATTGGATCAAATCATTAGTAGTAGTTTAGGGAGGTCAAAAATGTCATTTGCATTAGCAGTCAGTCAATGGTCTGGCACCTTACATTCAGTCGGGGATCAGACTGACTCATGCTAGCCTTTTTCATAGGCACACAGGCATTTTGATATGTGACGGTAAGAAAATAATTAAAATTTAAAATTAAAATTAAAAAAAAAAATTTAAAAATTAAAAAAAAAAAAAATTATGTCACGATTACTGGGATATTATAAATGGATAAAGTTTAATAAGAGTGCTGTAACAATTACATGATAAGCTGATAAGTGGATTTACAGAAAAATAATCAACAACAATTTTTTTATTGTTGATCAACAATTTTAGTATTCCATCAACATTTTCCTGTTCAAGCCTTTAATATGTAATCATTCAGTGCTTTTCTGTATTTTAATTTTCTTACAGTCTAATATCTTTGGGCGCTGGACTCATGTCAGACATAATAATTGATCTGCACTGTAGAGACATATTAATGAATATGCTAATTGTTTGCTATGGCTGTCAATTTAAGTTTTGTTTTTTTTTTTGTTAATAAATTTGCTCTCTCTCCTCCTCAGGTTAGTGCAGCATTTCAGAAGAGGGTCCAGAGTAAGATAAAAGATCTCCTCCAGCAGATGGAGGAGGGCCTGAAGACCGCTGACCCCCATGACTTCTCCACTTACACTGGCTGGACAGGTCTGTCACCAACACTATAAAAGCGTGAAGACATGCTGATTCCATGTGCCAGGTTCAACCTAGCCCTGATCCCCAGAGAATGGCTCAACCATAGCATCTACTTCATATATATATATATATACTCTCTTCACTACAGGTATTGCCTTATTGTACTTGCAACTGCACCGGGTATCCCATGAGGCCTCCCACCTGCAGAGGGCACTGGACTATGTGAAGAGAACCATGAGGATCCTGAATGGCCGCAAAGTGACGTTCCTGTGTGGTGATGCGGGGCCACTGGCAGTGGGCGCAGTTGTCCACCATAAACTCAACAACACTGCTGACAGCAAAGACTGTCTTTCTAGGTTTGTGGTTTGACTGTGGATGTTGGTATGGATGTGACTGTTGAACACGTTACAACTAGTGTGGGCCACATCACTTTTGCAAATGAGAAGCAAAATTTGGAGCACATTTTATTATACTGCTGTGTGTCTTGCAAACTGCAGATATGATGTAAAGAATTCAAGTAGTAGTGGACACTGTAAAATCCATGTCTAGTGATATTTTTGCATCTTTATATACATTTGGTGCAGAAGGACAGTAAATGTGCGATTGAGTCAAAGTGTGTGTGTGTGTGTGTGTGTTGTAAATAGGGAATGTTTCACCAAGTGCAACAGCGTGGCTTATTGGACTGTTTATAATTGTTTGGAGCTCTACACACAGTACTTATTAGTAGGATAATTAATTGTGTCTGCACAAGCGATTTGTTATCAATAAGAAAAGCATAAAATATCCTGAGATTTATCCTGTAGTATACCTGAGGGGCTCTGCCCAAGGGCAGCTCATGTGTCGAAAACACTGAGTTAGGATCTTAGTGTTTTTTTGAACTGTATTTCTGTCTTAAGTGACAACCTCAACTATGTCAACGGTTCGTGAGCAAACACCAGAGCCTGTGTGTTTCTGTCAGACTACTCCAGCTGCAGCGGTCAGTGCTGAGTCCAGACTCTGAGATGCCAGATGAGCTGCTATATGGTCGTGCCGGCTACCTTTATGCTCTGCTCTATGTCAACAAGGAGATAGGAGCTGACACAGTGGATGGGGCCACCATTACAAAGGTGAGACACATACACAAATGCATTTTTCCATATTTTTTTACAGTTTAGCATGTAAAACTTTGTCTTAAGAAGCTTTAAATTAACATCTAGTATTTATTATGTGGCATGAACATATGTATTTGGCCTTAAAATCACATCCGACACACAGATCTATTACACAGATCTATTAAGTTGCATTTTGTCAAGTGCAAATGGCAACAAAATAATGACATCCATAACCAGTAAGTGAAATGCTTATTTGATTGACAGTTGATTAATCATAGGGGCCCCTCACAGTTTTGACATGTAAAAGTTCTGAAACCTGGTTTCCAATATCTTTGCTAAAGAGGGTGTTTGGTTAACCTAATTATAGTGATGGGGATGGATATGATTTTAGAGATACCAGTTCCATTAATGATTTTGCACGCCTGATTCTTTATTGATTCCGTTAACAATTCCTGATCAATTTTCTGCCTGGAAAAGCTAGGTCTATAAAAATTTTTTGCATCAGTGCAAATGTTTTATTATCTTTGGCTCTGGGGAGAGGCTGTAGCCTGAGAGCTAGTTGTAGCAACATTTTTTCTGTTATAATCTAAAATGAACAAAATGTTATTTTTTTATTTATGTATATATATATATATATATATATATATATATATATATATATATACACACTATAGTTAGTCTTAAACTCAGGTGTCATCATGTAGATAGACTTAGATAAACTTAGTCCATCTAACTTGTGTTTTTAATTAGACTTACCCTAAAATACCCTAAACGTCCTCGTTATTCACTTAATACAATTAATGTAAGCTCATAATGATACTGAACTAGGGTGTACACAGTTTTGTTATGTACAATAAATAAAGTTATCTTGTCTTGCCTTACCTAGTACTTAAAGCCTAATCCATTCTTGTTGTGTCAAGTAGCATATAAAAGCTATTCTAAACTTCTTACAACAGACTTTAAACTTATTAGTTTTATTTGGAGTTGCATCTTGTGTCTTTAAAGTTATCTAAATGTTACACAGGAAAAGTTCCAGTATTCCAAGTCCCAAGTATTAGGGCTGTGCATCTTTTCAGTCCCTACTGGACCTGAACAAGAGCAGAGGCAGCACATTTTCTTTATTTAATTCATTAGGAAAGGCTTTGATGAGAGAACTAAAAGTCAAATAGTAACATTTCTGCACGTTAAAATTATTAACTAATTTGCTAAAATATTTTTTCCAGCACAACTGATTTCTTGTTCTTCTGTAATTTTAACTCAAGTTACAAGCATCAGCATTCAAAATCTCTAGCGTTGGAGTAATGTCTGTAGTCTGATGTCACTTTGTCTTAGTGATATAAAGATAATAATAAAGATAATAATAAAGATAATAATTGATGATAAATAGAGGTTCCTCAATATCCATTACTCAGACAGGCCATGAAAAAGACAGTGCAGTATCACTTATTCCACTGAATTTGGCATGTAAATGTGTTTTATATCTTCAGGAATAATGCTACATAAAGAAATAAAAACCGATGATGCCAGATTTGGCATCTTAACATTTTCTCAAAGAACTGTGTTGCCAAGGGATCTGTTGTGTCATACAAAGATTTCGTAAATCTGGTTTTGAATATCAAAATATAAGTTTTGAATTTTCCAAGAAAAAAATTTCTGTATAGATGAGATCAGTGAAATAGTGTGTCCAGCTGGGTTGTGCAGTGACGCAGAAGGACCAAGGCTTCTGTTGGTATGGTTAGCTGGGTAGAGAGGGGCAGACTTTTTGTTGAAGGAATGATGTCCAGGGTGTGTGGTTGTCAGGTTGTATGATTCATGTTGGATCTGAATCAGTGGAACAACTGTGACACAAGCATAGTTAGGTCAGATGTAGGGTTTGTGTTCTTTTTCTGTCTCAACAGAATTTACTCAGGATGAATCTAAATTATAGAAGAAGGTGATGATTAAATGTTGGCTCTGAAATGTTTTAAAACTGAATTAAAAAAGCATGAGCCATTACATCAAGACACCAAGGGAGGTGCCTGTGCCCTACACTTTAGGAAGAGGGTGGATGGAATCAGGGTCTCAATATGGAAATGAAATATATGGTGCTTGCAGACAACCACAGAACTTTATTTCTCAATAGAAAGTTTGAGAAATGAAGGAATTGGGGTGACTAACAAGGGTAAATACATTTTTAATTCCAATGGAAAACAATATAGCAACCTTTTAAAATGAGTAACATCTCACATATTTCTTAATATCAACTTAACATTGCTAGCATAGCTGCATATATGTTTGTAAATGCAGTGTTTGTTTAGAATGGGTTAAAAAGCTGTAAATTGAACTCTGTCATGCATGTTTAACATCATGCTTCATTATACAGTCAAACAAAATCAAACCTTAATTAAAATTCCCGTCAAATCTAAGAATAATCCAGAATAAATATGTGTGGTGAAACCTGAGGTAGAGTTCTCTTCCCAGAAATCAAAAGGACTAATTCCCAACCTGCGTACATTAAGACCATTCAGATCCCATTGGCAGTCTTTTCCTTTCTCCAATCTTCAGGTGGTAACAGCCATTGTGGAATCGGGGAAGAGCATGTCAGCAGAGCAGAAGAAGACAGATCGCTGTCCTCTTCTCTATGAATGGCACAAAAAGCAGTACATCGGGGCTGCCCACGGAATGGCTGGCATCTATTACACATTAATGCAGGTAAGGGAGGGGAAGAGGCTGATTGATTAATTTGGCTGCTTGAAAGATGGCTGAGACACTGATTGGTTCAAGCACTTGTAACAAAGACAAAGACCTTCTTGGTTCTGCATCTCAGACAAATATTTTCATGCTACTCTGATCAATCTCCAATTGCTGATGAAAATAGATGTGTAGATAATGTTTTTTCAGTCCACAAGTGGGGGGTGGGGTTGCTTTTGAATCAGTACAGATTTTGCTGTATTGGAAAACACTATTATGACAGCCACAAACCAGCCATTTTTCCTGCACCAACATGCTTGGTCTGTGTGTGCTGCCATTTAAAAACTAGGAATAAGGGATACAAGTGGTTTCAGTAACAATCAGATATGCTCCAGATTTAGATCTCTCATTTGGCCTCAGAAGACATTTTAGATCCCAAAAAGAATCAGAAATCATAAAGACATGACCTAAATAAGTAGACCAAAATATTGGCTGTCATAATATTGATACTGGTTGGTTGGTCTTCAAAACTGGGACCAATTTTCCCATAGACTTTGTTGCAATAAAGATAATCTTTAGTCAGAGATAAGACCATCTTTGCAAAGGTCCCTTTCATTTGTGATTATGTGTCAAAAGATGTACAGTAATAATGCTTAAATGTTTTCTCCATAGACACTTAAAATCCTAAAATTCTGCAATTAATCTGCTTGATTACCTTGTTTTGATTTTGATCACTGGATTCATTCATGCACAAAATATAACACTATTCAATGGGTCAATGGTTTAATGTTGGTGTGATGTTTGATGTCTGAGGGTCAAATTGTCCAGGGGTGAGAGTCTACTTACTGCAGCTACTTACTCTTGCAGGCAGGCAACACATCAGTGTTATTGGTTCAGTTCTTTTGTGAGATAAAATCAAGGCGTGGGCTGCAAATGAGTATGAAGTGGATCTCTCTCTGCCTCTTGTATGAGGCTGGGTCACCTTTTTAGAGCATCAGAGATATGCATTGTTAACAGCTATGAATTGTGCTCAGGTGAAGAGCCAAAAAAAAAAAGTTAGGAAAAAGGGAATTCACTCTCCATCTCCATGCAATTATTTCTTGGCAACATTAAGCACGAGAGAACAAATTAAGAAAAGATTAATTAATTTCTTTTTTTTCCCTTTTTGTATCTGTGTTTTATAGATTCATATATCTGTGATGAAGACTAGTGGTTTGGTACTATACAGTAATAGTTCAACAGTTACAGTAG